>JARHVA010000582.1:35000-72500 GCA_037957365.1 Torreya grandis | reverse complement strand
GTTTTAGCCAACATTGTCTTGTACCTCAAGACATATTCATTGATAGGTTGATTGGTTCTTTGAATCATGTTTGTAATTTAGGAATAAGATACCTTTTCATTAATGTTGATAGATAAGTGTGCCAAAATGTAAACCATAGGAGGTTTCAATTATTTTAATAATTAGATTGGTAAATCATAGAAACACCTTAGATAATAGTCCTTAAGGCTCCTTGAAAATAATTTCGTCAAAACTTTGTCAAGATGGTGGGATTTTTAAGTAAAGAGAATGCTCTTTTGATTGTTATTCTATAGACGTGAGGGAGAGATCTCTTCCTTGGGATTTTGAATGATTATAGGCTTCGTCGAAGGAATATATTTATCTTTCTAAGATGACTTCAGAGTGTAGTCCTCTTTGTTCAAGGAATTTAAATTCAAGACTCAAATAAACTTAGGTCACTATCACATCCTCCAAGAGATTTTGTATTCTAATGGCTTCTAAACTCCACCCTTACACTAGTAATCCAAGCACCTGTGGAATAAAGTCAATAAATAAAAGATCCAATCTCACACTCCAGCCAACTTAGTGCAAAGGAGGTAAAAGAAGCTCAGTGAGATGCATCTAGGTTGCAGAGGTCCCTCTATCACCAAGGGATTATAAAAATCTTAAGTTATAATGTTAGATGCCTCCACACATTTGATAAATAATACTTGGTAAAGTGGCTAATTGAAATTTGGAAACCTGATATTCTCTTGATGTAAGAGATTAAAGTTGGTAAGGTTCAATGACAAGGTGTTGATAGATTTTGTTTTTTTAGAGTGGATTGGTTAGTTGAAGATTCATTTGATTCAATAGGTTGACTGTGTATTTTTTGGAATCCTAAGCTATGTAACTTCAGTCTTATTTTTTTTGATATCCAAGTTATCAATGTAATGGTAAATAAACTAGCATTAAAAAGTCACTTATTATTGTCCAATGTGTATGGCGCTTTTATAACAAATGATAAAATGTTATTATGGGATTAACTTATATTTCCTGAATGGGGGTTTGGATGTGGTAGATTGGATATTAAGAATGGGTTTCAATTCCATAATTAGGACCTTATAAAAAATGGAGGATTTGTTAGACTGACCCAAGAAATGGGTGACTTCAATTCCTTCTATCATGGAGTTGGGATCTCTGATCTTGATTCCTACAGTCATGGTTTCACCTAGAATAACATGTGTCAAAAGGATAAATTAATTATTGAAAAACTAGATAGGTTTTTAATAAATGCTAAATTATTAAGAAATATATTCACTTTCATGTCTAAAATCATCCACTTTCTAGGGTCAGATCACTAGCCAATTCTTCTAAAAAAGATTAGGATGTGAATCCTCATGGTATTCCCTTAAAGTTCAATTGTATGTGGCTCAAAGAGACTTATTTAAGCCATATAGTGGAGTCCTATTTCAACATAAAATTGGGTGGATCTAAATGCTCCATTGTTTCTCAAAAATGTAGGTAGGTTAAAATCATTGCTCTATGATAAAATAAGAAAAAGATTAAAAATATATTTGACAAAAAAGATAAAATATAAGACAAGCTTGTATTTATTGAGTATGCTCTAGAGAAAAGAGAATTATATGATGATTTATCAATTTTTAAAAAGACTCTTATGAAGGAACAACAAAGATTCTTTATCAAGAAAAAACTTTCTAGAAATAGAAATCTAGATCAGTTTAGCTTAAATAATTGTCTAGGAAGATAAGATTCTTCCATCTTTCAACTATAATCCATATAAAAAATATCATAGAGAAGATTTTAATCTTGGAGGGGAGATAGTTGTATGAGATCAATGATATAAAAAATGAAGGGTTTTATTTCTATAAGTATTTGCTCACGAATGAAATTTTACCAGAAGGTCAGCCTAATATTAGCTCAACCAATTTATTCCTTCCCTTATTTCATATGCAATGAACCAATTTTTTTTGGCACAAACCACATTTGAGGAAGTTAGGAAGGTTATTTTAAGTCTAGGAGCTAATAAAGCAAATTAATGGTTTCAAGTAGGATCCTTTCATAATTTTTGGGATCTTGTCGATAAAGAGGTTTGGAAGGCAATTGATTAATATATTAAAAGTAAAAATATCTTCAAATAATGGAATAACACCTTCCTATCAACCATTGTAAAAAATAGAAATTATCCTTATTTTAATTATTTTTGGCCGTTTCACTCTATAACTCTCTTTATATAATTGTAACCAAACTAATGGTTAATTGGCTAAAAGAGTGTCTAGATGTGATAATTTTATAATAACAAGGTGGTTTTGTCTTAAGTAGATAGATCTTAGATGGTCTTGTGACTATGCACAAGACCTTTCATTCCATCTAATAGTTGAACAGGGCATGGATGTATATCAAATTAGATATGGTAAAAATGTATGGTAGAGTTAATAGGGATTTTTTGGATTAGATTCTAGAAAAACTTGGTTTCAATAAGGATTGGATATCATAAGTTCATAATTGTATCTCAATAACATCCTTCTTAGTATTGTTAAATAGTTCAAATACTGGATATTTTAAATCCTCTCGAGGCCTTGGGCAGGACATACCTTATCTCCTTGTATTTTTATCATTTTGGTTGAGGATTTAGGGCATCCCTTGAAATGGGCCATTCAAGTTGGAACCTTAAGAGGGATAACTACCAGTGCAAATATAGAAAATATCTCCCATATTTAGTTCTTAGATTATACTTTTCTATTAGGAGATCCCTTAGAAAAGGAAATAAGAGCTTTAAAATTGTTTCTGGATTGATATGAGGTAACAACAAGTAATAAGGTCAATCCAAAAAAATTAAAAGTTGTTTCCTTAATGTTAGTAATATGTTGAAGGAAAACATTCTGGATATTTTGGGTTTTGATTAATGTGTGCTCCCATGTAGCTATTTTGGAATTATTTATTTGTTGGTAGGTGTTCTTCAATTTTATGACAAACAATTATGGATTGTGTATAAAAAGTGTTAACATATTAGAAAGGTGAATGGATGAATACTACTATAATAATTTATCTCATTCAGTCCTCCTTACAAGATATGTCTATTTTTTTAATGTCTATCTTCAAAATTCTTTAGAACATTATCGAGGAAATTCATAAAATCAAAAAAGATTTCATTTAGAATGGTCCAAAGGGGAAATGAAAAATATTTTTGATATATTGGGATACAATGTGCACTCCTAAAACATGGGGATAGGGGTGTAGCTAGGATTGACAAGGTTGGACCAAATGAATAAGGCAATTGGAACCAAGGTTTTAAGGAGAATTTATGTATGCAAATAGAAGCTTTGGAGTCAGATGCTTCAACATAAATATTTGGATTCTTAGAATGTTGTTTACTTTTTCACTCAATTATAATTTCCTAAAGGTTCAACAATTTGGACGTTGTGACATTATGCCAAAAGTATGTTCTTCCATTGATCAATTAGAAGCTTTGTAATAAATCCAACAGATCCTTTTGGATAGATGCCTTGTTACATTTATAAGATTTTGTGGACTATGAAAATATGGTGCCTTTCATGGCCTTTACTGAAAATAAATGGGGTTTAAAGGTGTCTAATTATTTATAAACCTCTATCTCAGGGAGATGTTGGAAGTCAATGGTGTTACCTAATGATCTCCCCCAATAAGAGGCCTAAAGGAAGATAACCAAAAAAACTTAATTCCTAAGAAGTTTTATGAAGACTCCCTTAACTAAAAATGATGCCCATTTAGGTAAGTTTTAGTATACATAGATTACCAAGTTATCCTCAAAATGGAGGTGGTGATTATTAGAAAAATTACTACTAATTATATATGGATACTAAAGGACCTTCGTAAGGTATGCTTCTTCTTTTGGATATTAGTTTATAACCATATCCTAAGTTTTGATCAGCTGTGAGAGAGAGAGAGTGCATTGATCCTTCCATTTCCTATTATGTCAAATGGAGGAAGAGTCAAGTGACCACATCTTACTATACTGCCTTTTCACCCAGATGTTATGTGGTCTGTTTCTGAGTATCTTTAGCTTTCATCTCCCATTTTATATGACTCTAAAGATCTTTTAATTTCAATGGAAACTTGAGCTATTATTTCCATAGTTGAAACTAATTTAGGAAAATTTCCCTTCTATTATTTTATGGAATATTTGGCTCAAAAGGAATATGAATTTTTTCTTGAATTCTACTCAATCTGAATATATGAGTGTGGCAAAGTATAAATAAATCTATGAAAGAGTTTGCTTAGGCTTAGGGTGTCAAGTTATTATCCTAAGATCAAAATAAGGATGATAAGATGTTAAAATAGTTTGATTATTGTTCTCTTGATAAGGGTCTTGTAGTAGCAACATCAAAAATGAATACACCTAATCACTATTGAAGACCCCCTAGTTGCAGAAAGGTAAAACTAAATTTAACAGGACCTCAAAAGACAACCCATGTTTGCTGAGTAGTGGTAAAGTCGTCAGGGATAATGATGGTTTATATCTTCTAATGATTTTGATGATTTGGGAGTAGATAATAATAATTTAGTAGAGGCTTGACACTTTTTAAATGCATTAGAATGGATCTAACTCATGGATGGTTAAATATGATCAATGAAGGTGACTCAAAAGTCATCATCAATGTGCTTTTATCCAAAAATGCCAAAGATTGGAAAATTTGGATTATCTTAGATGAAGTGAATGGGTTGAGAGAGTCTTTTGAAAACATGGAGTTTTACCATATAAAATAGAAAGGTAGTTTTATCTTGGATTGGGTAATTAATGTTGGGGGATGTCTCCTAGTCTCACAAAAGGTCAGCTTATTAGAATGCCCCACCTTACCCTAAGTATTTGTATAATTTATTAACTTGTGATGTCAATATGGTAGCATATTTAAAGTGTGATTAATATTATATAGTGATGGTATGGTGAGCTTATTTTATGGTAATATTTTAGGGTGAAGAAACTCCTTGAAGTTTCTCATGACTATGAGCATTGTAATGATTAAGTTATAAGTATTGTGGCTTTTATTATGTGAAAATTTATAAGCTTCATCTTGTTTAGAATTATTACTAGTTTGTTGTTGGGTTTCTTGTTTCTTATAGGTTATAGATATTCTAATAGGAAAATGCATTAAGGAGGAACATGTGGTTCACCCTAAGATACAATTTGGTTGAAGGGAAACCTATTTGGATTAGATGATTGGGGACTCAACCTCCTCCCATTTCATATATAACATTAATAAATAGATTTGAATCCATCTGATGTGGATTTGGATAACTAAGATGGGGCATTTTATGACAAAAAATGATGAAATTGAGGAGAAGGAATTATAAAAGTTTTGAAATTGTTCATGGTCAATCCAAAAAAGTCAATGGGTAGAAAAATGTGTTTGATATAGTTCAGGATATTAATGGGGTGAATTTGATTTCCAATTTGGTGATTTCTTTCATACTTCATTAATAGTATCTTGATTTAAAGACGCTAATTCATTCTATGGGGCTCAAGTCTATGAATCAAAACCATGTAATTTTTTTATGGCATCATCAATTTATTTAAAAACATTGAAATCTTTGAAGCTAATCTTGGTTGGAAGTTTCCTTGTGATTTCTTGTTCTCTCTTCCTTCCTATTGTGACATGAATAAATATGATGTGTAGGTGACTCTCACTGGGGTAGTTTCTAAGGTGAGCTTTAGATGCGGTGTTGAGAACAACCCAATACCTAGATATGATGTCATAAATTAGATTAAGTGAATTTGTTTTTCCTTTTTTTGGTGTGGAGTCTCAAAAAGGCTTAAGTATACTTCCATATTTGTTTCTAGAATGTATAACCTACATGTTTATATACTATAAACTTTGTTATAGCATAAATAAAAGATTATTTTTTTAATACCTAGTTTATTGTCTAGCTTGTAGTGTTTGTTAGTTTGTGCTTTCGATCTCCACCAAAAAATTAGCACACTACTAACTATTTTGATGGGTCTGAGTCAGTTCTACTTTTTCCCTATCAAGATGTTTTCCCAGGGTTTGTTTTTATTATATTTATGCTCTAGGATGTTAACCTAGTTACTTCAATAACAAAAAATCATTCACATGAATTTTTTTTTGATATATATTTTTCACCTCAAGTAATTTATTAAATATCAGATAT
Source organism: Torreya grandis (assembly GCA_037957365.1). Lineage (NCBI taxonomy): Eukaryota > Viridiplantae > Streptophyta > Pinopsida > Cupressales > Taxaceae > Torreya > Torreya grandis. Next base: position 66,374 of record JARHVA010000582.1, on the reverse strand, counting down.
TCACCAAAATTATATATATTAAAAATTGTTAATTATTATATTTAATAATAATCTGAGAATTCTCCTACCCTTATACATCATATATATTACTTTTCAATTCTTAAAAAATATGACTACTATAAATGCAAAAATGTGAAAAGTCACCTTAGTTGATTTGGAGTAATATTATTTTCTTTACTTGAGTGAAAGGAAGTAATGTGATAGATTTGGGAGTTTTTTTCATCAATTTGATAAATTCCTCCACTGATTTTACACATTCATGAAAGACAAAAGCTATATAGCTTTTTATATCATATATTTAATGAAAGTAGTACTATTTATAACTGAATAACCTCCTGACATAATCATCTTGGTTTTTACCTTCTTTAGCTCAAGGGTTTTCATATTCTATAACTTTTACAACCCCTCTACAACTTACCCATAATCCATTTCTTACCCAAATCCTACACTGTCAAACCTATAGTGACTGTCGATGATTACCTTTAATTGCTAGAGGTCATCTTTTGAATGGTGATGGCCATACCCTAACTGTTAGTGATTATTAGTGGCCACTGACTGTCACTATGTAAATCATTTTAATCAAAATAATAAGCATTTATCAACCACAAACCTCAATTAAAACCCATATTTTCTTGACCTCTACCACTACACAAAATCAACAATAACAACCCAACCATACCTAAGCCACACCTTAATAGTTTAACATTTCTTGTAATGTTATTTTTTTAAATGCATTATTTCTTGAAAAGTATTTATTTCATTTTGATTAAGTACTTTCATTATGATATGTAGTCTTTCTTAGTAAAAACTCTCTTAACATTAACTTGTCTAAAATGTGGATTGACAGCCTCCAAAGAAGTTGTGTACTTCTTGGATCTAGTTCATGATACGCAATCTACCCATCTACTTAGATAATCAACCATTTTTTAGTTGATTTCTTCTCTACAAGTTACCCTCCCCAAACAAAGAGGAGTATTTACAACCATCTAGATTACGAAGCATAAACCACATCCAAGTTTTACAAAGCTTACCATTATTTCAATTTTTACATCTTTCTAAATAAAAATAAAAGCAAACTTTTTGTGAAACACCATCCACTAACAATTTATTTTTCTTAAAGAATACAATATTAGGATGATGAGTACCAATAATCTCATGGATAGCCTTTTGTCTAGGGATGCTATTCATACCCCTCACATTCCATTAAATAACAATCATTTATGAGATGGAGAAAACTAGGAGTCAATGGTTCTCACTAACCCAGAATCCACTAGTGTCTCACCAATTAATTTAGCCTTCTTTAGGTCTTTCTTATATCCCACCTTGGATGATTTCTCTAGAGACCCATTTTTAATGAGCTTTTAATGCAAACCCAAGGCATGAAAATCCTGACTACTTTTCCTAGAATCCAAAGCCTCTTTTACCTAAGAATGAACTAGATCAATTGAGGCTTCAACCTCCTTCAAGACAAAAGGCCCACTTGGTTCTAGAATACCTAAAATATACTATTATTATCTAAATGTCATTGCAAAATGTCTCTCAATACATACACACACAAATTTAAAATAAAAATATTATTATAATTAATTTATTATAATATATATATATATATATATATATATATATATAAAATTTATTATATTATTGTGTTAAACATATTTAAATATACCTATTAATCATATATCTTATGATATAGTTAATATATTATTATTATTACTGCATATATATTATTAACTTTATATTATAACTATTTAAATATTATATTGCGATGATGATGAAGAAGAATATATTACAAATTATTTTTAAAAAATTATAATTATATATATATATATATATATATATATATATATATATATATATATATAGACATGTATAGATAATATTATATATAAGTAGTAGTAATTTATATATTTTAATAATATTTATAGTTATAAATATATAAATATTTATAATTATTATACATAAATATAGATTTTAAATCTTTTATGTTATATATATATATATATATATATATATATATATATATATATATATATATATTGATTGGAGCGATGTATTGGATGTGGAGTATTGTCGTTAACAAATTAACTTTTATGATGTCTTCACTTATCTTTGTCAATAGAAAATTATCAATAAAAAATGTCATCATGTTCTAAGCTACAAATCCTTTTATAATGGGTTCATGTCATGTGAATCAACTCACTTCTTTAAATCTAGGTTTGATGTATGATATCATCTCTTTGGGATTTGATATCACATAAAATATTTGTCATTCCCTCACACCATTAGCGCCTATCACTTTGTAGTTCATCTTCAAATATTTCACTACTTCGTCATTGTTCATTTTCACTTTGATACATAACTTATCCTCCCCAAACAACTCATTATTATATGAAAGAATATACAACCTCATTTTTTCACCATCACAATCTCCATTACAAATATCAAATTATTGTTGCTTAAAACTTAATTCACAAAAAATAATAATAAATAAACATTCATATATTTCAAGTGAAATATAACTACTAATTTATACTCTTTTATTTTTACAATATCCTTTCCAACATAACTAACACCTTTAGAATAATTGGTTCGTGAAAATTTATTTAAATCATTAGACTATTGTATTGTTACGAGGCAGTGTGACAGATACCGAACCCATTGAAAATAATTAAAATGAGAGGGTAGGCATGGGTCACGAGCAGTTAATTTAATTGTTAATGCGACCATCTACAGGAGAGTAATATATATTTATTGGAAATGTGTTTATCAAAAGCAATGTCAGAAGAAAAAGGTGTTTGATGGTTGATTGCAGCGCATAAAATTATTTGCCTTAATTGTCAAGTTGGATTGATTGAATGCAGTATTGTTGTAAGATATGAGAGAAATGGTTCCCAAGGGAGCTCAAAAGTTTATCCCAAAGGTCTTCATCGAGGCACTCCCTCTGCCATTCCTTCTCATCCAGTGGTATGTCTTGTTGGTGATGGTATTGAACAAGAATGCAAATGGTATGATTTTTTTTTCTTATTGATTACTTTTTTGGTTGAGTCACCTTGAAAGAGTCTCTCTAGAATTGTGTTTTCCACCACTAAGAGCCATCAGGCATCCACGTGGTTGGAGTTAGACACCTTACTAAAGGGGTTTTCCTACTTACCTTTAAAGAGTCATCTGAAGCCCAAGCCCTTCTTGACAAATCATGATGTTGGTTTCTTCAAACCATGCTCATAATATGTTTCAATTTAACCTATGATTTCAAGGTCACAAACTAAGCCTCCCTTCAACTCCCTATATGGGTTAAGCTTCTCAGCTTGTTGGTGAACCTATGGGCCTTTGTGGATCAAATTTTCATGCCCATTGAGCACATTGTTTTCCATGATATACCAAAGTGGTTCTCTTCCCAACACATCAACTGAGTTGGCATTTAGGTGGACCTTTCCAAAGACTTGAAAGAATATATTAATATCTAAATATACGACGTTTGTTGGTCACATAAAGTTATGTACTTCAACTTGCTAACACTTGATCTCATTATCAAGCATTTGACCACTGTATCAAAGATTGCCCCCTTATGGGATGTTTGAATCCTTCCTTGGCCCCTACGTAACTTGTGAAACCAAAGGTGGTAGATATCAGGGATGGCTGGACCATAATCTAGTACAAAAGGAGGAGGTCTGTCAATGATTTATATGCACTCCGAAGAGCAAACGACCATTTAAAAGCAATTATAACGAGTGCTAAAGTTGTTCGAGTAGCCTAAATTATACATAGCAATGAATTCACCCCCAACCTAAAATATCCTTTTTTAAAAAGAAACAACTATTTGTCACCGCAGGCAAGATCTCCCGGTTCTGCTAAATCCGACGTTTAAAAGACTAAGCACGTATAAACACCTTCTAATATTTATGAGTGGGCAGATGCATTAAAAAATGTCGATCGATGGTCACCCTCATGTCAGCGAAGGTACGTTAAACTCTAACTCGTTGGATTGCAGCGATGTACGGTATTCCATAAATTCATCAACTTAATCTTCACGAACGTTCACCGGATAGTGTTTGGAGTTTGGTTTCTATACGGGACGCACCATTCATTATCCTCCTATAGGGAGGAGTATAACTTTTTCACTAATCATTAATGTAAAATGTCTGTAATTTTTTAGTTTTTATGTCGTAGGTGTTTCCCTAAACAGATTATATATTTACGTATTTTTTAATTTTTACGTTAAAAATGTTTTTATGGACTAATTGCTTGCACTTTTTCCTCTAAATATGTATTAATCTCTAAATATTATCTAAACAATGTTAAATATGTAATATTGTTTAACACTGAGTACTACATGTGTTTTTTACAAATGGTATTATTTTTACAAAGCTAGAATAAAACAATAGACAAACTCATATAGAGCCTCTCATTGCTTAAACCTTCTCTCTTAAGTAACCATCATCGTGGGAAACAAGATCACTATCCTTAGTTCTTTAGAAGTTGACACACTACTCGATGCATCACTTCACCTATCGAGTTTTCGTGCTCGCATTCACAATGCCTCTTGAGCTCTACCACATGTCTCTAAGTTAAGTGCTCATTACCCAAAGTTAGTCCTACTTTGGTTTCCCTAACTGCTTGCTTCAACACTCAAACACAATCCTCACCACATGCACCTCTCCACTCCTTCAACATCCTTACTTGATTCAACATCCACCTTCTCCATCCACAAAACCTCAAGTCATATTGTTATGACTTACTTCTAAGACATACTGCCTCTTTTCAATCACACCCTACACTGACACAAGAATGTTTTCTATAATCCTTAGGAAGTTGTTGCACTACTCATTGCATCACTATAACATATTGAGTTTTGGACTCGCATAAAATGCCTCATGAGCTCTACTACATGTCTGCATTTCATCCGTCATGGCCCACAATTAGCCTTTCTTTAGTTCACCTAGTTGCTCACTTCTGTTCAAACACAAACCACTGCATGCACGTTTCAACTACTTGCATCTATTAGTCTTATGTTTTTTCTAACATTCACCTTCCTTTCCCACCAAACATCAATTCATTCCTATCTCACTTACTTCATATGCACAAGTGTTTCCACTAGTTCAACACTCGATTCACAAGTTTCATAAACTTGCATCGAAGTCTTCATGCATCTAACCCCTTGCAAGGTAGGTTTCATTTACCCTTCTTGCCTATCTTCCATGCCCACTTTGTCTCACAACCACATAGGTTGTTCCTTTCAATTGCATTATATGGCAATCTTCCATACCATCACCTTACATCGATCGAGATTCCCATCTAGTCACTTCACAGTTCCAATACCAACCATCATAGGGAATTAACTCTCTAATGCACCCATTCGGCATTTGGTCCATCCCCTAGCTTGCTTTCTCCCTTTGAAAGCATTGTTTTGATGATACCTAGACCATGCCGCACCCCCAACACTAACCTAAAATACCAACATCCCAATGTTGCATCTGTTGCATCCATACAAGTTTCTCAACTCTGGCCAACATCACACGTACAAATCAAACTAATCTTGAATCACATCCCAACTTAATCACTTATCTTTATCTAAATCCACTTCATGAATCCAAATTTCTACATTAAACTATTGTCTCCCTCGATCGAGAGCTCTCTTTTCTGCCTAGGTTGTGCCTTTGCACAACTTACTTATTTAATGTTTAGAAACAACTCACAATTCTCTTAATTTCACTCTCCACCTCATCCCTTCTCACCAACCTACCCGTCGTCGACTCCCATGCCCTTAAAATCTAAACCCACCTTCCATATCTCTTTGGCCAATACGAAATTATATCACTGATCACCAAAATAAGGCCAACACAACAGGGGCACTCACATGTTGATACTTGGAATTACAGAATTCCATCCGATGTGCATAATAAATCCTCGCACCGAATGATGAGGAAACACCTTACGTTGTGGTGTTCACCTCATAATCAATGCCACATCCGTCGTTCACTCTTTGAAACCCTCGACTAGAATAACATTTTGTCCTTCAGCTATGTCTTAGCAGAGAACCCACATGAATGCAAGCCTGCTCCCTTCCAACCCTAACGCAGCTCTTCTATCTACTCCTGTGATTTCACCGTCAAAGCTTCCAAACGAAACATACAACACAAAACCCGGTCGTTTTCTGTCGAGATTTGCCAGAGCTTTCATGTTCCTCCCACATACTGCTCAGATTCGAATCCTTTCACTATAGTTTTTTTGGGAGAAATACAGGACCAATTACTCAAAAGTGCCATTGCGCCCTCTCTGCCTTCGAATTCATCAAAAGTGTTGACGAGAACGTGGTCCCCTTTATTCGACATTTATGATTCATGGAGCATCGCTTTGTAGATGAGCTACGATTCATGCTACTCGCAGTCGAAGGATGTCATATCGCTCGGCCATACATTTGGTATATTTCCCAACATTCCCCTTATAATTCTCTCTGGAAATTTAGTTTTGCTCACTGAAACCACAATTGAATTTCATGTTAAAACTCTTAAAGAAAAATCGAAAAATAAAAATGTGTCAAATGGGAGAACCATATATTGCCAATACGTTTTTGTTGTATTCATCGGTAGTTAAAGTGCACTTTTATGTGTTGCTTTTAATCTTTATCCATAAGAGGTCAACAAGAATATTTGGCAATAGAGTGCTTAGCGCTTTAAATGTTGTGCAAATGTATCTTTACTCGTGAGAAGGGACTAGATTTGATGGCCACACGACCAATTTATGTTTTTTCCCATAAAATACAATCGAATTTTTTGGTGGGTTTTATAAGATGCTACGTGAAATATTAGGTTGACTTTGAAAAATTGTAGAAGATTGTAACTTGCACTTCCACCAAGGGTGCAAGTTACACAAGGAGTAGTAATTTAAATTGTGTACTATCCACTTTACAAGTTTTTTTAAACCTTGCTTAAATCGTGTGGCTTGATCTCGAATGTTCAGAGAATTGGTAGGTGTTTTGTATCTCAAACTCTATATGTTCTTTCTGACAGTGCTTTGAGGTTTTGCATTGTCACAATGGTGACATGTGGACAATTATTAGACGGTTATCATTATATTAGAAGACTTGAAGTTCTGACACCTATGGTTCGCTCTATGGGATTCATGGATTGCCACGATGATGACATGTGGATAATCGTCACACGACACTCAATGATCTTAGGGACTCTTCATTGTGAGGGTGTGGCCATAGATTCGTCTCCCATTGGAATATTTTAAGAACTAGAAACCAACATCATTTTAAACCTAGGTGTCTCTTTGGTTGGTGTTTCTAACCATTCCTAGATAGTTACACCTACGAAGATGTTGACAGGTTGATGATGGCATGTACAATGGAATTGTGTACAGATCGTTACTCATTTCATTAAACTCTTCGCTAAGATTGAACTCCCGACCTTAGAAGAATGCTCAGAAAAATAAATGATAATGATTTTATCTTGTTAGAATGTACATAATAGTAATCTAGAGTGGAGGGCAAAAGATGAACTATGGGGGCAATACATTGAGGTTATGGTTTTTTTCTTGTTGATTTCATTGCAGTTGAAGTGAGTACCAAAGATTTTTAAAAGTGCATGCCACATGAGTGCATAAGTGAGCATAATTTATGATACAATGTGAGGACAAAATATGAGATGAACAATATTCATGAGTTTCAAGTGCAATATGACTGCTAATTTACACTTCTACTTTATGAAACCCTACATCAACATCATCGTTAATCAGGGAAAAGGAAGGTGACCCATACATCTTTGTATTGAGAACGATAAAACCTATTTTAAGATCCTCGTATAACACCAGTTCAGTTGCTTAGATTGACACATGTTAAAATGTAAGGAATTACAAGCAACAAATAGACAAGATGACACATAGTACCAACTCTCACCACCACCTAACTCTCACTACCACCTAGTAATGATCACCAATCGACCACCTTTTCTCTCCACTGGTGATTCCTCTTTTTATCCTTTATATAGAAGCATGGTTGATTCAAGTTGAGTATCATTCTAGTTAGATGTATCTTTATGTTTGTTTTATTTAGCTTTAAACATTGCAACTAGAGTGTTTAATGATTATAACATTTCCTTAATTATGCATTGTTGCCAATATGTTATTTGCATATAGATGTGTTGAGTTTTTTTTTTAAATTATTCTTTTGTATGCATGAATGATTTTGTCCTTGACATGAGAATATTATAGTCTTCCTCTATTGTGTTCACATTTTTGATGTTGGTTTGTACATTTCTAAATTGTAGCTGGTATTTTATGCATCTTTATTTACATAAATTTGTTCCTAATGTGATAATTGTATCAAATGTTCACTATAGTGTGTGACCAAATATCACCCTGCATACATTATAATGCCATTTATAAGTAGAAGCTATACAGAGTCCCCAATAAGTATTATTGAACAACCACCAAAGTCTCTATTATTTTTATGATTTCATACTTCCCAACAATACTCTCCGATACTTGTAACATTATACTCACAACTATTTGGATTCATATCATAGTATTGGAATGTTATAAATTATATAGTAATCTTTAATATTATAAATATAGTATATCTTTATTTATTAATAATATAATGTATTACTATTATATTATAATATTCTATAATATTATAGTTAACATAGTTATATAACATATATATAAAAAATGTAGAGCATTAGTTACATGTATTATTTAGGACATCTATCCCATGCATCTTTCAAGAGTGCATATTTACATCTTCATCACTCCTCTCAACTTTGTTCTAATACAAACCTTCATTTTCCTCCACCGTCCACAGTCCACATCCATCTTTACACTCCACACATTGGTCAAGACACAATTGCCTTAGGGTTTTGAATGATGAAGCTCATGAGCGAGGGAAAGGGGGAGTAAGATTATTAAAATGGTAATAAGTACACAAGTAGTAATGTTGCCTTACATGGAACAAGGCCATTTCATTCCTTTCTAAAAACTCGATAAGTTGTTCGATTTACAGTGCCTTGACTTTAGTTTCATGACTCCAAATTACAACCATAATTGTTGAATTGAATATTCATTTCACATCTCTTTCTCTCATAGACATCGATGGCTTCCTTTCTTTTTGTGAAAGCAATGACTTACCTTCATCAACAAAAGACTAGTTGTTTGTTTCTTCACATAAGCTTTCAGTACCGTTTGAGTAGTGGTTGGATCAAGTCATAGCATATATGGCACAAAATCCCTCCTACATCATAAGCGACTTATTCTTACCTTGGCAAACACAATCGAATTCAAAAATAAGTAATCGCCAAATATAATGACAAATGCATGCGACACTCTCTTGGTAGAAGATCTTTGAACAAAGAGTAGATACACTTGCAAATCTGTGTCTACATTATTCCAAGTGAAGTGATTGACAGACATATAAAAATGGCTTGGTGTTTATGACAATCGCCCATCTAGAAGATTTTAGATTTTACGAAAATTGCTTCTTGAAAACTGATGTTGAAAACTACTAAGTATCTACAAAACCATGAGACACATATTCCCTCTTACCTTCTCATTAGAAATGCCACTGATGTAATAATATATACAATATAATATAGAGTATCCTATATTATATAGTTATAAAATATTATGATGATAATATTAAATAAATATTATATATTTATTTTTATATTGAATAAATTCATTTTTATATTAAATATTACATATACATCTACGTATATGTACATATATGTATATGTATGTGTATGTATATACATACATACATACATACATATACATATACATATACATCATATACATATATGTATATATACATGTATATGTATATGTATGTGTATGTATATACATACATACACACATATACATATACACACTATTATAAATAATGTATATCTTAATTGTAATTATTATAATAATATAAATAAATTGATGCGGGATGTCTTTAAAAAAAATAATGAAACATAAATAATAATTAAAATAAGTTAAAAATTTATTAATTTATTTTTTAAAAAATTATATATTTATTGTTATATTAAATAAATTTATTTTTATATTATATATATATATATATTAATTGTAATTATTATAATAATATAAATAAATTAATGCGGGATGTCTTTCCCAAAAAAAAAGCTTTGAAACATACATAATAATTAAAATAGGTAAAAAAGTTACTAACTTATTTATAAAAAAAAAGCTTATTAAACATACAAATTTGATTGAAGGGTAAGAAGAGAGTTATTTACACCATGCGTTAACATCAACACCATTCTCATCCTTGTAGGGAAGATCTATTAGGTTGTGGAGGCCACGCGTAGGGACAGTGAACACTGTGACCATGGGCAGAACTTTAAGTAGTTTAATCTTCCATGTGACCATAATTTCATATCTTCATTTGCCACCATCACCACGTAGGGCCTAGAAGATGTATTTTCCCATGGTTCTTCTATTGAACAACATCAACTCTGCATCCAACACTTCCGCGTCGACCAAATTATCTGCCAAAACCCCTTTAGCACAAAGTTTGGTCAGTCTAGGTGAATGAAGTAACGGTTATACATTTTTATTTTCGCTGTACAACCTGTGAAAAAGTTACATATATGGAGATAAGCAATTTTAATATGTGAGAACATTATTTAGTGTTTTTGTAGTCCGTTCAAGCATCAATTTGTAGTCACGATAAGGTAAATGGAATTACATTTCTGTTTCACTATTTATTGTCGTGAATTACAATTAGACTATCCACAGTGTTCACTTTAGACATCCTATCATCGACACAGATTTATGGAAGGCCTCCTTTGAGGAAAAGCCACCATTCCACTGTTCATATGCCTACGAATATTCAGTTCTTTGTCTCATGTGAGATAAATCGAAGGGGATGGTGCCCTAATAAAGATGCTTCTGACATAATAATAAAAAAATATTGTTTTTAATGTTTCGTCTTATTATTTATAGTAGTATTTGAAGGGTAAAAACAATTTAAGGGAGATAGGGTTGATCTTTATATTTTATCTATATTTTTCAGAGCAAGATAATATTTAAAATATAATTTAATAACTCAAAATTTAATATTTACCATAAATATATAAGATAAGAGATTTTATGTTTTTAGAGTACACAAAATTAGATCAAAATTTTTATAGATTATGTGCTTGTTTTTTTCTTTGACATTTCACATCGTCATCTGTGATTGATCATAATGCTTTTTTTTTTTACTTCAATGTTTTGTATCACTAATTGTGATTCATTATCGGATAAAATAGACTTAATGACTTAAGCCTATATTATTTGATAATAAACCAAAGTGGTGATGCAAAACATCGAAATAAAAAAACAAATACCAAATAAATTTCCAATTTTTTAAAATTCTAATAAAATTAAATTTGTCATAATTTTACATATAAAATTGTCTATCACGTGTCAATGCTTAAAATAATATAATTAAATTAAATTAAATTTGTTTTAAAATAATTTAAAGATTAAATTAATTAATTAAGAAATATTGAATACTTTATTTGGAATTAGTTTAAAAGGTAAGGAAAAAAAATTCTATGTAAGAATATTTTGTAAACTTAGAAAGCTCTTTATAACGAGTGAGTAGAGACCTCTGGTACCCAACTATGGATTCAATGTATAGGTGACAATGAGTATCTGAAGTTATTCCACGTAGCATAACCTACATGGTAATGAATTCATTCCAACCCACATTAAATGTATTTAGCGCAAGTTCAGTTAAAGTGGATAAGATATTTACACCCATCATTTCAGTGCAGGCATTTCTAATCTATTAAATCCCACCAGTAATAAAATGGCCTAAACACATCTAAAACCATGCGAAATTTATGAATGGGCCTCAGGGGTAGATGCTTTTATAAAGATAGTCACCCTTATGTCAGTGTGGGACTTTAAATCTCTATAAGTCACTGGATTGCAGTGATTGGAGGTAAAAAACCATATTATTAGTTGGATCGTATGCTTCAAGATCAAAAAGTTTAGAGAGATTTGAATATGGGAATTTAAGCTCTTACAACAACGGAATTTTGAAATCCCGATTCTCCTTCCCTTGCTCAGTCAGCTCCCAGATGCGGTCTCCTATCCATGCCACTCTCGCCAATGCTCTGTCTTTATTTGTAGAAGTCCCAGGGGCACGACTCAAACTGTTAAGGGATGGAATAGGGGAGGTAAATGTCTCCCCTATTCTAAATGACTACACCATCGAATGAGCCTGCTTGGTAAAGGCTTTACCGAGAACCCTGCACAATGTGGCCACGACGAATTTCACTGTGAATAAGGAGTTGGACCCGGGTCTAGTCCCTCCTATTGACATGGATTACAACATCATGGGGTTAGAAGCTTTGGAAAGTCAGAAGTCAAAGGCAAAATCTTTTATTAAGGCTGCCTCTAAGCCACCACCCAGATCAGCCCCGAAGCCTCTCAAACCAGTGTCTTCCATTACTGTGGTGAATTTCGATGACGAGGAGACTACAGAAGTTATCACTCACAAACACTTATTCTAATACAATGGTATTATCTGTAGATTTTCAAATCTCTTGCCAAATTTCCAAGACATCCATGCCTAGATATTACAGTACTTGCAACCCTCTTACTAGGTACCCTAGAAAATTATCCTACTACCAAGATATTTTTTATTGTTGTTTTTTACTGCTCTAAGGATAAGGATTTGATTTATAGTCAATTCTAGAGTTCGAATCACTACCCCTTAATCATGAAACCATGGTCACCCTTCATTAACCCACTTATAGAACCTCTAAATGAGAAACCAATTTGGCTATGCCTACCCTACCTCTCTTTTCAGTTTTGGTCTGATTCTATCTTGAAATCCACAGGCAACACCATGGGTATGATTTTGCAAACACATCCGGACACCAGTTCCTTCACTCATACCAACTTTACCAAAATATTGTTTAACATTGATACGTTAAAGGATTTGCCTGAAAAAAGTTGTTTTGTAAGTAAGGGACTGCTCATGGTCCCGACGACTTGATTATGAAGGTTTGTCATTTTGTTACAGAAGCTTTTTTAGCACATGACATTTGACTAAAGATTGTAGCATCTGTAGAAGAAAGAAGAAAATTTCTTTGTGGAAAGACTTCTTCCCTAAACACCTCACAATGAATGCTCTGGAAACTAAAAGTGATGATTCTAATTTATCTTTAGATGAACTTTAAACTCATATGCAAAATGTGTGCCCTACTAGAGCTCCTCACATAGAGGGTGTTTCTAAGGAGGGCCCTCTCACTTCTAGTGAGAGGGTGTTAAACTCAGCTATGGAAGCCCTTATTCACTTAAGTGAAGCTATTTTCTAGAATGAAATACCAAGGGTAGAATAATTGGTTGTTATTTCAACTGAAGATAAATCCCATCCCTTCAAATCAATTGAAATCTCTTTACTAATAGACTCAGAATCTGTGAAAGATAGGGGGTGGACAAAAATACAAAGGAGGAAAAATGATAGAGGAATATAAGTCCAGTCCTCTAGCATGCCCTTCCATTCCAGGGAGGGCATATGCAAAAGTCTCATAGAAGGCATGGTGTGAACTACATGGGCTTTAGTTTTGCAGAAGATGGTGGTATGTTCTAAAATGTTTGTCCTATGCTTTGTTGAGTTTTCTGTTGTATGTTTGGCCCCACATTTTTTCCCAGGAGTAATGCTATTTTAAGGTTATTGTTCCGGCGTTTTGCAAAAATATAGGTTTTGTCAAAGGCTTTCTATTTCTAAATGGTTTCTAGGTGTAGACTGGTTTGTTCTTTTGGAAGGCCTGGTTGAGTTGTTTGTTGAATTTTTTGTTCTTATGGGCCACCTAGTGAGGTGCCTCATTCAAAATTAATTGTTATATCCTTTGTATTATGTTATATGTCCTTTTAAAACCTATACTTCACCCTATCAAATAAAAAAACAAGGAAAAAAACAAATTATGAAATGATGGGAAAATTCATCATGAAAACTAACATAAATCTTTATTAAAAAAATTAACGTGATAGATTTACCCACATGAATATGAGTAGAGGATTTCCACATCCAAAAGTAGCTGGTGTAGATTCAATTTAAACCCAAGTAGGCTAAATTAAAAGAGTAAATAAAAAACATAATGCATTGCTTAATAATAATGTTGAACCGAAGTAGGATGTGAAACAACACATCTAAGTCACCCACCATATGCAATAGGGGAATAATAATACACATCAAAATCATAGGTGGGTTTTGGAGTGTAAGAAGAATGGCAAAAAAGGTATGTGGGTATCAAACAAAGAGAAATTGAAACATATTCAACAAATAAAGGGGAAATAGATGAAGAGAAAAAAGAAATCAAGGAACGGTATAGCCCAACGTCAACAACACTAATATGGTCATCCAATCTATATTTCAATGAATTAAAGAACATGGAAGGAAGGCTTAAAGACATAAAAACAAAGAAACAATGTAAGGACAACAAGAAGAAAGAGGCTATAGATTATAATTAGAAACTTGTAAGAGAGAATAAAATACTCGATAACCAAAGGAAGGAATGTGCCATAAATACAGGTCCCAATCAAAAATCGTGAATACAAAAGTATAATAAATTCATTTGGAAGTCCAACATGAAGAGACCAATTCTTTGGCCCAATTAGTAAGAGGGACATAAGAGGAATAGAGGGAGATAATAGAAAAATAATTTAGAATGCGAATAAGATTAAAAAAAAAAAATGATAGATATGATAGGGCTGAAAAATTAATTATGAAAGTAATGGAAGACTATGGTGAGAATGAGAATAGTAATAAATTATCAAGAGACTTCTTAGAAAACCATAATATGTTGCTGAAAAGTGACACTTCAATATTCAACACCTTAGGATATGTCTTGATAATAGGGGACTTCAATGTGCAGACAACAAACAACCAAACACTTAGTTTGAGGAATGAAGGGGGAGTGAGAAACAATATGTTATTGTTATAATGAGAGAAGTACTGTGAGCTAAAACTCATATGGACCAGATAGGACTCAAACCTAGGACCTTCCATTTGCTACTGGAGTGCTCTACCAACTGAGCTTTTGGCCCCTATATGGCCAGCCCATCATTGGTCTGGGTGTGGCTAATTTCCAACACCCCCCCTTAAGCCACACTGCAGGTGCTTGGGGATTCTAGCCTAACTCTGAACCACATGTGAGCTATATCTCGTATGAACCAGATAGGACTCAAACCTAGGACCTTCCATTTGTTACTGGGGTGCTCTACCAATTGAGCTATTGGTCCCTATATGGCCAGCCCATCGTTGGTCTAGGTGTGGCTAATTTCCAATAAGTACCACTTTTGGGAAAGGAAACCACAAGATGGAAAGGGGGAGTTACATATTATGGAGAAAATCTATTAAGACTATGTAGTTGGTATGACAAGGTTATTTACAATGAAATGAGAACATGGTCAAATTTAAGGAACATTACTTGTAAAAATTAGAACCTAGTCAAAGTATCAGAGACTGTGTTATTTGTTCATAGAGCTCTATCCCAAGATTGATGAATCTTGAGTTTGGGGACTACCCTATTGAGATAAAATAAGATTATGTAGAATTGCAACAACATGGGAATACCAAGAATATGTGATGTCTTATTAACCACACAGATAGCCTAATATATAGGCAAGCAACAACATCCTATAATAAATTAGGTTGATACAATAGTGAGTGAAAATAGACTTACCTGAGAAATAAATTAACAACAAATGGCTAAATAAACCATAACAATAAGATATGGAAGATATGAAGCTTTTTACTAAGTTTAAATAATTACTCATATACCCTCCCTAAATTATTGAACCTGAAACAACTCCAATTTTATCTCAAAAATTTACAATCTTTTGTTTACAAAAGATTTATTCATTATACCAGTTGGTTTCTCAGAGGTAGGACAATAATAAAGACACATGTCTTCACTAGAAACCAACTGTCAGATGTAGTGATGGTGAAATTTGATGTGTTTTGTCCTTACATAAAATATTGAATTGTTCACCATCTTTATAACACTTTCGTTATTAGAGTAGATAGGTGTAGATGCCAATGAATGAATTTTAAGATCCTCCAATATTGACTGAATCCACATCAAGTTTCTAAATACACTAAAAATTACTTTATGCTCTTCTTCAATGGAAGACAAAACTATTGTATTTTGAATCTTACTCTACCATGGAAAGGTTCTTGAACCAAGATTTAATAAATAACCTATTGTAGAGTTTCTAGAGTTAACCGATTCTTCCCAATCTGAATAAATATATATTATTAATGAAAACTAAACATATTTTTTATACGTAATTCCAAAGTCAATAGTACATTTGATATATCTAAGAACATGCTTTGTAGCATGCCAATGTTCTTCATGTGGTTTAGCCATGAAGCGAGAGCGATAAGTTCCCATAACACATTAATTTTATCTAATAGTAGTAAGATAAATTAAACTACATATTAATTACCAATAAAGCATTTCATTGACCAGTGGTGAATGACTATAAGTTGAGAGTTTTATCCCAACTTCTATAGGTATAGTTATTTGATTACAATCATTCATTAAATTTATCTAACAAAGATTGGGCATATATTTTTTTGAAATATAAAAGTAAGGCATCCATAATTTTAATACTACAAGAACTCCACACCTACACAATATTGAAGCATGCCTAGATCAGCTATTTCAAATATAGGATATATGTCAACTTTCACTTATTTAATGAAATCATTGTTTCTTCAAGTGTTGGAAAGATCATCAACATATATAACTATAATTACTATGTCATCCTCAATTATTTTAACATAGAGAGTAGATTATGCATAACATGTTTTAAAACAAACTCTCTAAGATATTTGTCTATTTTGAAGTACTAGGCTCAAGGTGCCTGCTTAAGTCCACATAATAACTTCACTTACTATAAAATAAGATGTTATTTACCAAGAATATGAAATCCCTATGATTTTACCATAGTCATTTCCTCCTATAAGTCTCCATTCAGAAAATCATTTTTCATATCCATCTTAAATACCTACCAACCAAATTGAGTAACAATAGATATAACCATTCTGAATGTTATTATCTTAGCTATAGGAGCAAATCTTTCTTCATAATCTACTACCTCTTCTTGTGCATACACTTTTACAACAAGATGAGCTGTATATTTGTGTAAAGAATGATTTGATTTACATTTTGCCTTATAAATCCATTTGCAACTAGTGGATTTATTACCTTGAGGTAGCTCCTAAAAAATTCAAGTACCATTCTTTATGAGTACATCATACTCAATTTTCATGGTAGGTTCCCATTCTAACTTCCCTTTAGTGTTTACATAATTATTATGCTTAAAAACTTATGAAATGTTGGTATTGAGAGCAAAATTTACCTACTCATGATTCTTTACCACTTGTTTCCTTGATTTTGGGATCTACCTTCCAAAGAAACCAGAAAATCCTCTTGTTGAATATCTTGCATTATGCTATATTATCATCTTGGTCATTTGTGTTGATTTGTGGAACCACCTATTGTGTCACTAAGACCCTCCATGGAGATAGACTATTTTGGTGTTTGCCTTTTAAAGTCATGTTCCATTTTAGTACTAGAACATGATTCACATTTAAAAGTAGGAAACAAAATATTACTATTATCTATAGGTTTACTGTATTTTGAGAAATATATAATTTTCTCATTTATTGTGATATCTCTATGCACAATTACTTGATTTGAAGAGATATCTATTAACTTGTATGCTTTAGAATTCTCTGTGTAGCCAACAAACATGTATTTTTTACTTTTTTCATCTAAATCACTTATTTTCATTTTGGGAATTAATGAAAAATCAATACAACGCAAAATACATAAATCACTTACATGGTGTTTTCTTTCTGATCATGATTATTTTGGATTAATATCCTATATATATTTATAAAGACTCTTGTTTAATATGAACACTACAATGTTGATAGTTTATACCCAGTATTGAAAAGGTACATTCATGACTTTCACCATACATTATGCCATCTCCATAATAATCATGTTCCTACTTTCCACTACTCCACTCTGCTATTAGTGTAATGAGCAGTATACTGGATGTGTATACCTTCCTTTGTGAAGTTTGCATTGAACTACTTGGAGACAAATTCTCCACAATTATCTGACCTAAAGGTCTTGACCTTTGTACCTATCTGATTCTCAACTAATGTTTTCCATGCGACAAAATTATCAAAACACTCATATTTATTCTTAAGAAGGTACACCTACAATTTTTGAGATAAATCATAGAATATTAACAAGAAATAAAAGGCACCAAATACAATGTTAGTTTTCAAAGGACCATGAAGATCTGCATGTACCAAATCTAACATACATTTTACCGTCCATGCTTTACCAGTAGGAAATGAATTCTAGACATGTTTACCCAACTAACAACCTTCACAAATATTTTTATTTTCCTTAATAGATGGGAGTCCATACAAAGTTTTATTTCTACTCAAAAATTCTAAATATTGATAACTCAAATGACCATACATGTCATGCCAAAGAGTGATTAACTACTCAAATAATTGTTAAAGAATTTTTTTCTTCTAAGTTAGTATGATATATAAGTTTATACATACCCTTTCCATTATATAAGAAACAAGAAGCTTATCATTGAGTGTAATGACTTTATATTTGTTTCCTTCAAACTTATGTACAAAATGTTTGTTTTTGGTAATTTCACTAATGGACAACTGGTTTTTATTCATATCTGGTACATATTTGACATTAGTAAATATATTTATTTGTACTCATTGTTAAAAATGATTTGTGCATCCCTAGAACCTTTAATTTCACGTGTCCATCCATCACCCAAGGAAACAATTTCATTACTACTATTAGCCTCAATAAAGTGTACATACCAATCATGATGACACATGTGATGTCTTGAAGAACCTGAGTCAAAGGACCAATTTCATGACTCACATGATTGGTCTTGGGTTACAGTAAATCAAAATCAATAGATGGATTTTTCTTCTTCTACAATATTAACATGTATAGATTTCTTGTTGGAATTAGCCATATCATCTTTTCTCTTCCTATAATATTTCTTAAAATGAGTTTGTTGCTCGCAATAATTTTTTTTCCATTTGGTTTTCTTGGAATCAATGACATTATTCTTTGAGGAATATATATTTTATGAGAATTTAACGTTGCCTTTTATTTTTGCTACAAAATCACTTTATGTAGTTGTATAGGTTGAAGCTATGGACTATTTATGTTGTCATTCTTTTTGTATATGAAGTGTAGATAACAGCTAAAAGTCCAATGCATGTGTTTCTGTAATCATGTATATGGCTCTAAAATAGAATCATAATAAGATAGTAAATTATACATAATAAGGGAAATGAGGTCTTGTTCATCTACATGTTTTCCCAATTCCTTGAACTTATCACATATATCCTTTAGCTATACCAACTATTAAGAAATAGAACCACCGACTTGTATCCTAGTGGAAAATAAAAGATTTTTTAAATACAAAATTCTACTAGATTCAAAAGCTTGATATTTTTTATTAAGGAGTTTTAATTCGAGTACACTATCATCATTTCTAACATTTGGAATTAAATTGTCTACTACATATTGTTTCAATAACATAAAGGCCTCACAATGACATTTATTATAGTCATCTTGTCTAGATTATTTACTAAGGATAATATAGAAACTTTTCTAATACTCACTTGTCATAAATATCCTATGACTCTACAAGCTAAAGTTTTTTCGATTTAATTTATTAGAATCTGAAAAAAATGGATATCACAAACTAGTCATTCTTAACTAGTTTTTCATGAAAAATAAATAAATTGGAAAAAATATAATCACTGTTATATAAATTATTTTTTAACACTAAATTGAACCAAAAATTAGATAAATTTATTAATTTTTAGCAAGATATTATTTACAGTCTGTGCTATTTTAAAGTTTCAATGTTTTATAAAATTGCTTAAAAAAGACAATAATAATTAAATATAGAGGTGTATATCTCCATTTAAAAATAAATAAATTATGTGTGGATAAGGAGATAAATATAGACAATGTGGAAAATTTTCAATCATTGTGGCTTTATGTTTTTCTCCAAATACAAATAATTGTGATTCTCCTTGTAAATTTTTAGGCAAAATCAAAATTTCTCAAGTGTTTTTAATATATTTTTTAAATGATTTTACTAATTTAAATTTAACTCAAATTCATTTTAATTTATTATTGAATATTTTAATATTTATCATAAAAATTTCATAATAAAAATTAACTAATGAGCATGAACTTGTGTATACTTAAAAAAAGGTGCACCCGGTGCAATCCTACATCCTCATCCTTCCTTTGTGGTTGTCTAAATAGACCAGAAATGAGAAGATTATTCCTATATAACCAAGAAAAATTGGTTTCTATAGATGTTGATTAGTTTGAAGAGCCAAAAAATAAATCATTACTGGTATGGCATCCTAATAGTGTCTTCCTCCTATAACAACATTTAAAATGTCCAATGTCGTGTCCTTTTTTAGATGGCATGCTAATGTCATGGTAAGTGGTCCACTTACTCATTTATTTCAATACCTTTTAAATCAACTTGAGAAATGGATCTCTAACTAATATTTATTATCTCTTGACTATCTCAAAACTCTTTTTTCTATTGGTCTTAATAGACCAATAACCTTACACTTAGTATTATCTCCTGACTTCTTACAAAAATGATTCTTGAACCTCTATATTTATAACAAAAGACACTTTTAATGACTCAAAATAGAATGTTCACTTGTAGAACTATGATCTTCCTTAAAATCCCTTATTCAAGCCCTAAGTAATCAAATATACACTCTTATTGAGCTTAAACAGAGTATTTATTCTCAAGACTATAATATACTTTGGATCAAGACCCTTTTTATCAACTCTTAACCAATTGAAAATTTATCAATTCTTGAATAAGGTTATGAATGTATTAATTATGTTGTTAACTCAATCTTTTCAGTATCCTTGAGACCATGAATAAGTACATCTTTAAAATCTCGACTTATCCTTTATAGGCATTTAGGACTAATTTTATTTCTTAAGGGCCTACAACAAAACTCAAGATTAAAGCCTTCTATTCTCTTTTAGAAAGATCTAAAAGGATGACCACACACACACACACACAAACACAAAAACACACACAAAGAGAGAGAGAGAGAGAGAGAGAGAGAGAGAGAGAGAGAGAGAGAGAGAGAGAGAGAGAGAGAGAGAGAGAGAGAGAGAGAGAGAGAGAGAGAGAGAGAGAGAGAGAGAGAGAGAGAGAGAGAGAGTTCTAAGGTTATTTTATCACTCAAGGATTAATTTTCAAAAAGGACTATCTAAAATTATATAATAAACTCTTAGTGTACCAATATAATCTTTTTCATAAGTTTAAAACACTATTGAAATCACCTAAAGATCATGAAACCTATCTCAATCTCAATCTATTACAAAATATTATATGGGCCTATTTGGTCCTAAAGAAGAGATGTTATAGCTCCTAGATATTATTTTAAACATTTTTATTTACCTTTTATATGTTTATAGTTTATTTTTATTGATAATAAACTAAATTTTAAGTTATTTATTTCTTATAATAGTAGTTTAGGGACAACTTTCTTCTTTAGGCCTGTGTAGGTCTAATTTAACTTCTTAATAGGTTTTAGAATATCATAGCCAATAATTGACTTATACAAGCTCATATATCCATTGTATAATGATTATCCAATATGAGTATTATTTTAAACAAGCTTTGGAGATAAATAATGAAGTAAAAATTTCAATTCTTACTCTATTATAGGATCCTCGGTAGACACCTACACATTTTTTGCACACAGTCAGATTTATATTGTTTCATATGATCTGATTAAACAAAATAATGATATAAATATTTCTCAAATTTATTTTGAAACCTTACCCAAAAAATTTAAGGAATTATACTAGTTGGAATTGAATTTATGATTGAAATTATTTCTCAAAACCCTATTTTAGGGATTTCTTGGGTTCTAGAAGTTTAGAGCTTATTAGAAATAGTTCATGAATCCTGAGGTGTCTAGAAGCATAATAAAAATTCTAAAAGACTATATAAAGAACCCTTCAATTATTTTAATCCTCAAACTCAATTCATGCACATCTTCATACATAATTGAAATGAATGTAGTCACTGTATATTCATGAAAAATAGGGTATGAATGAGTTATAATGAAACAAACTATAATTTGTGCATAAACTCAATCCAAAATAATATGATTCACATTATTTAATGTAAAAATAATATATTACACAAACTTCAAGATAAATATTTATTTTAATAAAAATAAATTTACACTTCAATACTTACAAAACCATGTTTCTAGATGATAGACTATCATTCCTCTATAACAATGAAAAGTTGATCTTGTTATGACTTTGTAAAGGTCTTGAATGTATCCTTCTAAGTAGATTAGACCTTTATTAGGTTTTTTAATCTTCTACCAAGCTTGGAGTGTCTAAAAATGATTGATATTCTCCCTCAACTACTTAAGACTAAGATACTAAATGACCCTTTATGAATAGTACTTTGTTACATTTGATTTATTTGAGATTTTCCATATGACTATGACTTATAGAAACCCTCTAAGATAACTAGATACGTCCTTAGACTACTGACACACCCTTTTTAATTAATTACAAGCCTTTTACAATAGTATTTATTTATATGCTTATAAACTTTTAAATTTTAAAATTTGGAGTTTTGGAGGGCAATTATCTAAAGTCCATAAAAGACCTAAAAGACACATTTCTAATGCCTCAAGAAAGGCTTATTATGACTGAAATGACTTCTTAAGACCTATAATAAAATTAACAAGACCTTATGTACTTCTTGGTGGATGATGTTCCTGCATCATATTCTGTAGGTAAACAAATTTGAGCTCTAGTTCAAACATTTCTTTGTTTTCCTTTAGATTACATTGGTGAACTCTTCACTATATTCTTGTTCCTTTCTACAGTCTTCTTCCTTGACTTATACTTATTCTTCATTTTGTGTTCCAAGATGAGAATCTTTTATTTTTCTTCTTTTAATTGAGCTTCCTCAAAAGTTTCTTTTATTTCAGTTTTCTCCTCCTTAACTATTAAAATTACACAAATATAACTCAACCAATAGTCATATATAAAACATTGAGACTTTTGAGTCTCACCTTGCATTCTTGGCCTTTCTTCTTTACTTTTTCTACCTTCACTCTTCAAATCAGGTGTTTCTACTTCACATTCTAGTCTTTCTATATTTAAATCATTCTCTAATGATCTTATCTCCTCTTACAACTATTCTAGACTCTCATAGACAAACAAAGAGTCAGTCACTTCATGTCTCAAATAATACTTCTTATTTAATAATTCCAATAGGCCTAGTAACTGTTCCTATTCACTATCATGTTTTTTACTTCATTTGCTCTACATTTTTTATAATTTGCTATTGAATAACATAATCATTCATCATTGTCAACACCATTATCTAAAAAATAACTTTTACATTCATCTTGTACATCTTTTTCTTTTATAAACTTGGTTTCCTCAAAAATAGATATCCTTTTTTGCAAATACACACTCAAATACATTGTTAAAATTAAAAATTTGAGGTTTCATCACCTCCACTCTCTCTTCTTTAGGTTGCCTTTCTAGCATCCTTAATTGTTTTCTCAAACTCCTCTCTTTTTGCTTTCTTCTCCTTTCAACAATTTGTTTCACGGGCCACTTAACTATTTTTTTGAACACATATCCCTATTGATTTTGAATTGAATTTCCAATCTCTATTACAACCTTGCCAAAATTTACTTCATCAAATCTATCTCTTATTGTAAGTCTCTTTCTTTACTTAACTCTCTTTTCTTCTTCATTTAGACTATTGCTCCTTTACCAAGATCCTCACCCAAGTCTTTTTTACCTTGGTCTTTTGGTTCTCCTTAAGTCCACACTTAGGTCTTTTGCATCATAGTCTTTTGGTCCTTTTTAGTGGCTTCAATGAGCCTCTCTTTGAGTTAATGGTGGACAACAACTTCAACAAATACAAAATAGAAGAAATCACAAATATTTTCTCTTGCTTACTTGCTCCAAGTCTGTTTCACCTTGGATCATGATCTCTAGAGCATAATCATTCTCTTACTCTTGAGCTTCACTAAGCTCTTTATCTTCTCATCAAGCCTCAATGGCTATGAGACTTCCCTTTAGCCTCTTCTCATTCTAAATCTCAAGAAATTTCATATTTTCACAATATTCACTTCAAATAAAAAATAAAATATCACTTGCATGTACCTTTAAATAGATGCCAAATTTTCCTCCAACAGGGTCTTCAAGCTTTGATCTATTAAATCTTCTTACTGCAAACAATCTGATCCTATTTGTCTTCTTATTTAGCTCAGATCTTCTGAGCTCCAATATCACTTGATGTCATGGTAAGTGGTCCACTCACTGATCTATTTCAATACACTTTAAATCATCTTGAAAAATGGATCTCTGCCTAATCTTGATTACCTCTTGTTTCTTCTTGAAATCATCTAAAATTTTGATAGCCTATTCAATCTAAAATTAGTCCCCAAATAGCCTTGTCGGTGGAAGTTGGGTGCATGAAGGAACATCCATATTACCAACCAATGTAATTTTATCTTGATGTATTTTTGACTTCATGTTATTATGTTTTTAATTAATAATTTTTTGTGATGCCCAAGAAAAATTCCTTGTTCCGTAATCAAGGCCACAGGGATCGAAATAACTATTTATTTGATATTTTTCATCTATATAATATTATTTGAGACTAATATTATCTATAATAAACTCCTACTTCAACATATTTATGTTTTTCCCCATAATTTTAATGCTTCAAAATTAGGAATTGTATATTGGTGTATTCGATCAACTCTATTTTCAAATCTTGTATTTTTATGTTCATGCTCCTCGACACCATGTCCACTTAATCTAACATTTGACACTCATTCTAAGACATTTTAATCAGTTATGTAGCCAATAAAGTAGCCAATTGCTTTGGCCTTGAAACCTTGACTTTTAAACATAATAATTTTTTTTTTTTGAATACGATTACTGAAAATTAATACAAAACTTCATTTGATCATTGATTGAATTATTATCGTGTTCAAAGCTTGATTTAAATAATAATTTATTTTCCTTACTAAAAAAAAATACTTAAAAAAAAAAAAACAATATAAAGGATGCAGCTAAACTTCCCCTCAAACAATAAAAAATACCATATTCATCAAGTAACCTAAAAAAGTTATTTAAAGTTAATATAAGAACCTGAAAATGTTATTTAAAAATAAAGTTAAACGAATTAAGGATATAAATTGATAGTAGAAATTTATGTCTATGAGCATGAGTAGACATAAATACAATTATGTATAATGCATACCACCTGGGTGAAGGCTATCATTTTATGATCTTGAAGTAGAAAGGATTAGGGATCAAACACGATCCCAATGCTTATTAGGATATCTGCTTTCAGTCCTGAAGTACAGAGAAATTCACTGACAGGGGATACATACTAGTTGCTAGAGCCTGTGGTTTTCTCAATGACTCAAAAGGATTATATCTAATGGTAAAAGGAACAACCACCACACACGTAAAGATTTTTCGCCCTCTCTAATAAGCTTGGAATAAATAGAATTATGGAGTAAAAATCAAATGTCAAGTTTCATGGGAAGGAACGATTCCCATCACAGGCACTCAAAAGGTAGAAGAGAAAAGACACCAGTTACACACACACTCTTAAACTTCCAAATGCACAATTCCAATCATATATAAATAAACAAACAACGAGGTGAGAACGGGAGTTAGAGCTCTGGTCATGTAAAATACCCGAGAATATGACTTCTAGTTGGAAAGTTTTATTTCTACGCAACTAATAATATGTTTCAAGCTATTTAAAACATTCCATTTACTTTCATAGAGTTCTGTATACAAACTTACAAGAGACACAAAAGATATATCATCTTAGCATTATCAGGGCTTATGATATATGTAACTAGATGTGTGGTTTCTTCCGAACCGTAGCTGTACAAGCCAAATCCATAGCCATATCTGGTGCTATTCTACTGATCCATGAAAAAAATATGAAAATGATGTAATTTTGGGCTTTTGTTTTATTAATACGGTCCAATCCCCCTCCCCCCTGGAACTACCCTACCACGAATACATTTTTTCATAACTTTATTATTTTTAACCCTTTATAGCACTTAATATGCAGCATATCGGGCGTGTATTTTACAAATATTAAAATTCCAATATGAATGGATGTGATTGGTATTGTTTTAGTATGTCACACTTCGTGCATCATATTTTAAGCTCTCTTTAAATATTTATGAATTTTAATAAGATGGGAACTTTGAAATTATTCCTCCATTTTGTCAATTTTTTTTAAAGTTGTACAAACATCGAATTAAGATGTAGTCCTAATTTTTTTTTCAAAAAATTGTTTTGTGACTTTTAATTTTTTAAAGTTTAAGTTTTGTAAATTGTCACTCATAGATTTTGTGCATACAATATAATATATATAGTGCACATTATAATAATTACATAAATTTATTAGTTCGCATTTATTTTTTGATTTTTTTTTCACATTATTACAATATGACAGATCTAAAATTTTCCTTTCATATATTACTTATCATGTATTATAAATTAAAAAATATTGATGTTTAATTTAAAAAAGGCTTCCAATTTTTTTCCTTAAACACTAATTTTTAAATATAAAATTATAAAGCTTTTGTCTTCTAGAACAAATTTTATGGAACATACCTCATAACAATTGATATAATTTGTTGCCTTTTCATGCATTGTTGTATGCCTTTGATATATTTAATTGAAAACTAGAAAATATTTACAACTAAAATAATTTCCACAATTTTTTGTTAGGTGAAGAAGAAAAGTAAAGCAGGTTTAGTTTGAATCGACCATTTTTTAAAGATTGATGGTGATGATTTCTAACATCATCGTGTGCAGATTACCTTCGTCATTAAGTCCACCTAATTATATATATATCTTTTCACATGGAATATTTGTAAACATGTACTTGTTCATTCCATACAGATTATTATCTTTTCTCTAAATAGTGTGCCGCTAACAATGTAGTCTGCACTAACAATGTATTTTCTCAACAAATTGAAATATATGGTATCTAGAACAAGCTTTTTTCATCTAATTGTGTTGGTAGTAAACATGCACGGGCCATGCCCATTTTTTTAAATTTGAAAAATGTGTGCTAGAATTTTCTTTGTAAGAGGTGAATGTGAGTGTATGGAAGCAATACAAAAAATTTGAAAAAAAATTTGACATAATTATGGTTATGCATATCATGTGCTTGAATGTTTTTGAATGAAATAAAATAAAATAAAATGGTTTTAATTAGGTCCAAGAGACCAAACTATTTATCAAACCACTAATTACACCAATTATTCAAACCATTTGATGATATGTGAATCAGTTGTTTCTTTTATAGTGCTACTCCTTCTTTCCCTTATTTGAATTAACATTTCCCCCAAACCTTTTATTTTATTTTTCTTAAATATTTCTACCTTTGAGACACATTTTAATGTTTTTACATATTTAGGATGAATCTCTTCTTATTTTGGAAATTTAAGGATGATTTTTTTTTTCAATGTTCTGTGGTGCATAAAACACAAACCCTCTCTTCCTACCATTCCTTACGTGATGTTCATCTACATGTTTTACATCTTAAACTATGTAACTTAGTCCTTAGTTGATCAATGAGTACATTTTTCTTTCATTAAATTTCATCCCCTATATACATTTTTTCATAATACTCATAAATTGGGTTGAACTTTGTAATACAATGTTATCATTTATTCCTTTGTTTTTTATTTTACATCAATGTATTGATCTTTTTTTATATAATTTATTTTGTTAATGTTTGGGCATTAGTTTAGGTTGATATCCAATCTACTCATCTATTTGTGGTTTTGTTTCATCAACACGTTCTATTTTTTAAACTCTTTATATCCTACAACCCTCAGTTGCCTATTGGTCTTCATATTTTTCTATATTTTTTAAGTAGAAAGGAAACACAATCATAGTGATTTCCTCTAATGTGAAAGTTCTTGCTTTTTTAAGACTGATTTCATAGGTAGTTAAAGCGTTAATTCTTAAATAATTTGAGATTTGCCACTTTTGAATCCTTTTTATTTGTATCAGTTTCAAACTTGTTGCTCCACTAGCCTATAAATCACAACCATACAACACTAATGGCATAACACACAAAAACATATGACTCTCGTAGTATTCTAATCCCAAATCTCAACAAATAGTTGGTGTTTCAATCTATTCTTGTATGCAAGTCCCAGTCTCGTTTACCAAATTTAATTGCAAATTATTTTTCTTAGTAAAGGTCCATGGGTTTCAATGGGATATAACTTCATCAAAAGTGATGTGGATCGATTTGACCCTACATTTTATTTCAAGGGTAAGTAAAATTAATAGATACTAAGCATGTTGTCTATATGATTTTATCAATTTTTATAGAAACCTTTTCATTTTTGTGTACTAATATTTATAAAAGAGTGTGCACATATGTGCTACTATAAATTCAAAATTTCAAGTGTTTTTTTTTATGGATGTCAAAAGATGGCAAGGTATGCATTTATGATGGCTTCATCCTCATTTACCTATTTTTAAATGCATATTCATAATCAACACCCACTTAAATGTTCTAAACATATGCTCTTTAAACATATGATTGATCTTCTCCTCCACTTTGCTACATTATAAATAAATTAATTTTCATGTTGAGGCTTAATACCCTATTTTATCTAATTTGATGACCATAGATAGAGAAGTATGTATCTTTTAAATGTGTTAGTAGATCAATGTCAGTTAGACGTGGCTTATAGACCATACCATAACCAACATATTTATCTTGAGTCCCTGCCTTCCTTGGTTTGTATGCCTTGCTCAGTTTACTAAATACTAAGCACATACAAAAGTCATTTGTTAGTGGAAGGAAGATACATAATTAACCTATACTTAGATAGCTATTGGTTGAATTTTGAGACTCCATCCTTGGAAAAATAATTATAATTTCCATCATTCATCTCAAATATATCTTATTTCCCAAACTATTGACAACTAGTCACAAAGAAACCTAGAAATGAAATATATTTTAAATAGTTTTTTACTTTTTAGAATTTTTAGATTTGAAATACTGAAAATGGGATCCACAAATGATAAGTTCCACTAAGCTATGTTAATACCCAAGATAAGGTGAATGCTTAAAAGGAAAATGAATTATAAGTTTATGAATATAAATGCACCTAGAATAAAAAGTACCATTATGTACTTGAGACATGTGGTACTGTTAATTGTGTGCTTTGAGTATGCACCATTAAACCTACTCAAGTCTTAATACTTATAATGTTTGAAAATATCACATGTATTTTTTGTGATCAACAATAAATGTGATTTTGATAAAAAATGATAAAGAACAATAAAATAATTCTTCATTCTTAGTGAGGATACCCCTATCTTATATATGTTTAAAATATCACATGGGAGTGTATTTTATAAATAGGAGGTAGATGTGCATAAATAAATAATATTTTAATATTTTTCCTTTTGAGGATACCCATAAAATGTTTGTTAGATGTTGCTCAATATTGATCTAACATTGGGTGTGATTTTGTTCAAATATTTAAAACTATAAAACCTATTGGTGGAAAATAAAGATGGTTTTCTCAATGTTATAGATATTAGACCTATTAAATATTTTATAGTGCCTTTAAGGATTACACAAAAGAGATTTTTCATCTTAAAATTGGATTCCAAACCCTTTTTATATAGTTCATTTTTGTTTTAGGTTATTAGTCATCAACAAGTATTATTATTAAGTATATATTTGTATTCTTGTAAATTATTACTTTGTTGTTCAAGTATCTAAAAATATCATTGTATTCAACCTACTATTTAATACATATTGACATTTGGTCAATCATTTTTATTTTTGGTGAGTTTTTATTAAACTATAGAAATCACATAGTGTGTTTTGAATATTTTATTTTTTAATCTAAGCGTAAAATTTTCCTCACTATTATAAACATTTCAAAAAAAGAATTTTGAGTCATGATGTTTTTCAAAGGATTGTCTAGTTAATTATAGTGCAAATGGTGAATAAATTATTCTAGTCTATAATAATTACTACATATGTTTTGGATCATTTTAATCTAAATTTTATTAGATGTTTATTGTTATTAGAAGCTCAAAAACTAATATCACATTCTTTAGTTTTTTGGGCCATTTTTAAAATTTTAATGCTCTAGTGAGGTAGTTATTATTAGATATCCATTTTTATGGATTCAATTTTGTATTCCTATTTTGCATTCAGGAATATTTCCCCTTATTAATCTTATCTTTTGGTTTAAATACCAATTGTCTTTAAAGAAATGTTTTTGGGTAATCATTTACTATATGCCATTGGAAAATAAAATTTTATTGCATTTATTTCTATATTGGATATGTATGTAAAATTCAATTTGGATAAGAAATAATATTTACATTGTTTAATTTTATATTTCCATACATGTCTACAAGGGAAATTGTAAACACAACATCTAACGAAAATTATTATAATTATGTAATGTCTACCAGCACACTTGAAATCAAAAACATGATATAATGATGAAAGAGAACACCAAATTAGACACTTTAAAAAGTATCTTTTTCAAAAGCAAGCTCTTATACAGATATGTTAGTGAGTTTCAAATTATATATCCGTCACATAGTTTTGTAGGCAAGCTACCTAGTCCACTACCTCCTAAAAAATATTTCATTAAAATTAAAGATTTTAAAATCAATATTAAAATTGGGATTAAAAATCCATTTAAATTCAAAAGTTTCAATAAATTAGGGGAACTCAAGTTTAAAGTATAGATTTTCTTGATTTTGTTTATTTCCTCATTTATGTACATAATCTAATGTCATTGCATCTATTTATAATTTTATTTATTTTGTGTTATATGTTATTTCAAAGCCATAGATGTTAAACCTTTACTATATTTCCATTGGATTTTATAACATTTTTGTCTCATGAATCAAAAAAAAAATCTTTCTAATTGAGAATTATAAGATACTAGCATAACTAGTAACTTGTTGAATTTTAAAAAAAGATGTAACTTTTATTCTGAAAGAGAAAGAAATGAAAGATACATTTACATATTAGTTCAATAGACAACATTTAAGGGGTCCAAAATAATTTGATAAATTAAGAACATATTAGTAATGTTAATTATCATTCACATCATAGTAATTTGTCTTGAATTAATGTTAATGAAAACCTAATAAATAATGAGGATGGTGAGAAAAGGTGAAG
>JARHVA010000582.1:0-30000 GCA_037957365.1 Torreya grandis | reverse complement strand
CCATTTATATGTGCCTATATTATTTGGTTGGGTATGCATTTATCACACTCAAATGTTGTGTGAAACATATTTGTGTATATATAAAGAAATGATATGTTATCTATGAACATGAAACCAATAATATAGATGACAAGGAGCTAATAAAATATAGAAATGTTGAATAGTTTTGAATTTTTTTATATTTTAATATTATTGGTAATTATCAAATATTTGGGGAAGAAAATACAATCCTATGATATCATCCAAGGGATGATCATAGGTATCTCCCCACTTAAAACCTAGTGTAACAAATGGGCGGTACAGATAAGTAGGATGTATATGTGTAATATCTAACATTGTAGAAACTATGATGCTCTACATATGTATGATAGGACTTTGTGTTCATGTGGAAAGAATATAAAGATTATGGGTTTGTGGAACCCATCATTGGGTGCTCAAAAGATTCTTTGGAATAATATAAATTAGAACATGTTTGGTTGGTATAGGTAATGAAATATGTTGTATACAATTAGATGAAGATTCTATGGAATCCATTGTGTATATCTGATGTAATGGTCTCTCAAGTATTGGCCATATATTAAAGGGGATTATTTGTTGCTTACCCTTTTGTAGAGGATTAATCTTAGTAGGTTTGATAATTAATTGCCTTGTAAAAAATTGTTTTTGTTCAAGTGAATGTCCCTATGGAATTATATAAACTATAATTACCCTATTGTCATGAATGTATTATACACACCCATGCACCATAAAAGGTATTTCACATAGTGTATGTATCGAAGATCATCCCAAAAACATATCCAAGACTCTCATGTAAAGTATAACTAAAAATTTAGTGACCACATGTATCAAACCCACTTCTAAAGGTTATTAAATCTTGCTAAGAACATGTTGTGATTTCCTATTGAATGTTCTGACTGATTTCAATGAAGGGTGTAAATCGTGATGTGTATAACCCAAATATGTAAGTAATGACATGGCAAAAAAATTATCTCTAGAACCATGATCAAACATAACATTATTTATAGGTTAATGAACAAGGTATGTAAAAACAAATAATGAATGAAGATTTAATTCATCATTAACAATCTCTTTGTCATTGAAAGTAATACAAGGTCTATAATCATGGAATGTGTACATCATGTATAAGTAATAATAATCCATTCTAACGAGTGACATAATGTGATAAAGGAGGGTGTGCATTATATACCATTTACACTTTTTTATCCTTATTAGTATGCTCTTTTAAAGGATTGTTAAATATTTTTAGATTTCAGTGATCACCTTGCTATGAACCTAATTCCTTTACAGGATCACCAAATGTAATTTTTTAATCATTGATGAGGTCTTGGATATTATGCTTAAAGTTCAAACATTTGTTCATAGAATACCCATGGCCTCGGTGATAGTAAAAATAATCATCTTCATGATATCCTTTGGGTAGAGGTAGACTTGTATGCATATCTATAAGATGAGGGAGAGATATGACATAGCACACCACAAGATTTAGAAGTAACAAAGATGGAGATTTAGGTAATCCTAAAAATTGTTTCCTTGGTGCATTAGAAAAGATAAGTCTATTAGGTTGTTGTGATGATGCATTAACCATAATAATAATTTCCTTTTATGGTTTGTAGGTTTTAACTTGTAACTTGATTTGATTGTAAACTTGGTATTAGATATAGTTGGTGTGTATGTTACATACTTAAGTATTTTTTATGAAATATGTTTCATTTCATGACTATGAACAATATGGCATAAGTCATGAAAATATTTGAACTTTTTGAGATTAATAGACTCATGTAATGGGAAAGAAAACTTTGATTGAAGATATATTGAATCTCTTTATCTTCAATTGAGTTTGTTGTTTTAGCCAACATTGTCTTGTACCTCAAGACATATTCATTGATAGGTTGATTGGTTCTTTGAATCATGTTTGTAATTTAGGAATAAGATACCTTTTCATTAATGTTGATAGATAAGTGTGCCAAAATGTAAACCATAGGAGGTTTCAATTATTTTAATAATTAGATTGGTAAATCATAGAAACACCTTAGATAATAGTCCTTAAGGCTCCTTGAAAATAATTTCGTCAAAATTTTGTCAAGATGGTGGGATTTTTAAGTAAAGAGAATGCTCTTTTGAGTGTTATTCTGTAGACGTGAGGGAGAGCTCTCTTCCTTGGGATGTTGAATGATTATAGGCTTCGTCGAAGGAATATATTTATCTTTCTAAGATGACTTCAGAGTGTAGTCCTCTTTGTTCAAGGAATTTAAATTCAAGACTCAAATAAACTTAGGTCACTATCACATCCTCCAGGAGATTTTGTATTCTAATGGCTTCTAAACTCCACCCTTACACTAGTAATCCAAGCACCTGTGGAATAAAGTCAATAAATAAAAGATCCAATCTCACACTCCAGCCAACTTAGTGCAAAGGAGGTAAAAGAAGCTCAGTGAGATGCATCTAGGTTGCAGAGGTCCCTCTATCACCAAGGGATTATAAAAATCTTAATTTATAATGTTAGATGCCTCCACACATTTGATAAATAATACTTGGTAAAGTGGCTAATTGAAATTTGGAAACCTGATATTCTCTTGATGTAAGAGATTAAAGTTGGTAAGGTTCAATGACAAGGTGTTGATAGATTTTGTTTTTTTAGAGTGGATTGGTTAGTTGAAGATTCATTTGATTCAATAGGTTGACTGTGTATTTTTTGGAATCCTAAGCTATGTAACTTCAGTCTTATTTTTTTTGATATCCAAGTTATCAATGTAATGGTAAATAAACTATCATTAAAAAGTCACTTATTATTGTCCAATGTGTATGGCCCTTTTATAACAAATGATAAAATGTTATTATGGGATTAACTTATATTTCCTGAATGGGGGTTTGGATGTGGTAGATTGGATATTAAGAATGGGTTTCAATTCCATAATTAGGACCTTATAAAAAATGGAGGATTTGTTAGACTGACCCAAGAAATGGGTGACTTCAATTCCTTCTATCATGGAGTTGGGATCTCTGATCTTGATTCCTACAGTCATGGTTTCACCTAGAATAACATGTGTCAAAAGGATAAATTAATTATTGAAAAACTAGATAGGTTTTTAATAAATGCTAAATTATTAAGAAATATATTCACTTTCATGTCTAAAATCATCCACTTTCTAGGGTCAGATCACTAGCCAATTCTTCTAAAAAAGATTAGGATGTGAATCCTCATGGTATTCCCTTAAAGTTCAATTGTATGTGGCTCAAAGAGACTTATTTAAGCCATATAGTGGAGTCCTATTTCAACATAAAATTGGGTGGATCTAAATGCTTCATTGTTTCTCAAAAATGTAGGTAGGTTAAAATCATTGCTCTATGATAAAATAAGAAAAAGATTAAAAATATATTTGACAAAAAAGATAAAATATAAGACAAGCTTGTATTTATTGAGTATGCTCTAGAGAAAAGAGAATTATATGATGATTTATCAATTTTTAAAAAGACTCTTATGAAGGAACAACAAAGATTCTTTATCAAGAAAAAACTTTCTAGAAATAGAAATCTAGATCAGTTTAGCTTAAATAATTGTCTAGGAAGATAAGATTCTTCCATCTTTCAACTATAATCCATATAAAAAATATCATAGATAAGATTTTAATCTTGGAGGGGAGATAGTTGTATGAGATCAATGATATAAAAAATGAAAGGTTTTATTTCTATAAGTATTTGCTCATGAATGAAATTTTACCAGAAGGTCAGCCTAATATTAGCTCAACCAATTTATTCCTTCCCTTATTTCATATGCAATGAACCAATTTTTTTTGGCACAAACCACATTTGAGGAAGTTAGGAAGGTTATTTTAAGTCTAGGAGCTAATAAAGCAAATTAATGGTTTCAAGTAGGATCCTTTCATAATTTTTGGGATCTTGTCGATAAAGAGGTTTGGAAGGCAATTGATTAATATATTAAAAGTAAAAATATCTTCAAATAATGGAATAACACCTTCCTATCAACCATTGTAAAAAATAGAAATTATCCTTATTTTAATTATTTTTGGCCGTTTCACTCTATAACTCTCTTTATATAATTGTAACCAAACTAATGGTTAATTGGCTAAAAGAGTGTCTAGATGTGATAATTTTATAATAACAAGGTGGTTTTGTCTTAAGTAGATAGATCTTAGATGGTCTTGTGACTATGCACAAGACCTTTCATTCCATCTAATAGTTGAACAGGGCATGGATGTATATCAAATTAGATATGGTAAAAATGTATGGTAGAGTTAATAGGGATTTTTTGGATTAGATTCTAGAAAAACTTGGTTTCAATAAGGATTGGATATCATAAGTTCATAATTGTATCTCAATAACATCCTTCTTAGTATTGTTAAATAGTTCAAATACTGGATATTTTAAATCCTCTCGAGGCCTTGGGCAGGACATACCTTATCTCCTTGTATTTTTATCATTTTGGTTGAGGATTTAGGGCATCCCTTGAAATGGGCCATTCAAGTTGGAACCTTAAGAGGGATAACTACCAGTGCAAATATAGAAAATATCTCCCATATTTAGTTCTTAGATTATACTTTTCTATTAGGAGATCCCTTAGAAAAGGAAATAAGAGCTTTAAAATTGTTTCTGGATTGATATGAGGTAACAACAAGTCATAAGGTCAATCCAAAAATATTAAAAGTTGTTTCCTTAATGTTAGTAATATGTTGAAGGAAAACATTCTGGATATTTTGGGTTTTGATTAATGTGTGCTCCCATGTAGCTATTTTGGAATTATTTATTTGTTGGTAGGTGTTCTTCAATTTTATGACAAACAATTATGGATTGTGTATAAAAAGTGTTAACATATTAGAAAGGTGAATGGATGAATACTACTATAATAATTTATCTCATTCAGTCCTCCTTACAAGATATGTCTATTTTTTTAATGTCTATTTTCAAAATTCTTTAGAACATTATCGAGGAAATTCACAAAATCAAAAAAGATTTCCTTTAGAATGGTCCAAAGGGGAAATGAAAAATATTTTTGATATATTGGGATACAATGTGCACTCCTAAAACATGGGGATAGGGGTGTAGCTAGGATTGACAAGGTTGGACCAAATGAATAAGGCAATTGGAACCAAGGTTTTAAGGAGAATTTATGTATGCAAATAGAAGCTTTGGAGTAAGATGCTTCAACATAAATATTTGGATTCTTAGAATGTTGTTTACTTTTTCACTCAATTATAATTTCCTAAAGGTTCAACAATTTGGACGTTGTGACATTATGCCAAAAGTATGTTCTTCCATTGATCAATTAGAAGCTTTGTAATAAATCCAACAGATCCTTTTGGATAGATGCCTTGTTACATTTATAATATTTTGTGGACTATGAAAATATGGTGCCTTTCATGGCCTTTACTGAAAATAAATGGGGTTTAAAGGTGTCTGATTATTTATAAACCTCTATCTCAGGGAGATGTTGGAAGTCAATGGTGTTACCTAATGATCTCCCCCAATAAGAGGCCACTTTTCTAAAGGAAGATAACCAAAAAAACTTAATTCCTAAGAAGTTTTATGAAGACTCCCTTAACTAAAAATGATGCCCATTTAGGTAAGTTTTAGTATACACAGATTACCAAGTTATCCTCAAAATGGAGGTGGTGATTATTAGAAAAATTACTACTAATTATATATGGATACTAAAGGACCTTCGTAAGGTATACTTCTTCTTTTGGATATTAGTTTATAACCATATCCTAAGTTTTGATCAGCTGTAAGAGAGAGAGTGCATTGATCCTTCCATTTCCTATTATGTCAAATGGAGGAAGAGTGAAGTGACCACATCTTACTATACTGCCTTTTCACCCAGATGTTATGTGGTCTATTTCTGAGTATCTTTAGCTTTCATCTCCCATTTTATATGACTCTAAAGATCTTTTAATTTCAATGGAAACTTGAGCTATTATTTCCATAGTTGAAACTAATTTAGGAAAATTTCCCTTCTATTATTTTATGGAATATTTGGCTCAAAAGGAATATGAAATTTTTCTTGAATTCTACTCAATCTGAATATATGAGTGTGGCAAAGTATAAATAAATCTATGAAAGAGTTTGCTTAGGCTTAGGGTGTCAAGTTATTATCCTAAGATCGAAATAAGGATGATAAGATGTTAAAATAGTTTGATTATTGTTCGCTTGATAAGGGTCTTGTAGTAGCAACATCAAAAATGAATACACCTAATCACTATTGAAGACCCCCTAGTTGCAGAAAGGTAAAACTAAATTTAACAGGACCTCAAAAGACAACCCATGTTTGCTGAGTAGTGGTAAAGTCGTCAGGGATAATGATGGTTTATATCTTCTAATGATTTCGATGATTTGGGAGTAGATAATAATAATGTAGTAGAGGCTTGACACTTTTTAAATGCATTAGAATGGATCTAACTCATGGATGGGTAAATATGATCAATGAAGGTGACTCAAAAGTCATCATCAATGTGCTTTTATCCAAAAATGCCAAAGATTGGAAAATTTGGATTATCTTAGATGAAGTGAATGGGTTGAGAGAGTCTTTTGAAAACATGGAGTTTTACCATATAAAATAGAAAGGTAGTTTTATCTTGGATTGGGTAATTAATGTTGGGGGATGTCTCCTAGTCTCACAAAAGGTCAGCTTATTAGAATGCCCCACCTTACCCTAAGTATTTGTATAATTTATTAACTTGTGATGTCAATATGGTAGCATATTTAAAGTGTGATTAATATTATATAGTGATGGTATGGTGAGCTTATTTTATGGTAATATTTTAGGGTGAAGAAACTCCTTGAAGTTTCTCATGACTATGAGCATTGTAATGATTAAGTTATAAGTATTGTGGCTTTTATTATGTGAAAATTTATAAGCTTCATCTTGTTTAGAATTATTACTAGTGTGTTGTTGGGTTTCTTGTTTCTTATAGGTTACAGATATTCTAATAGGAAAATGCATTAAGGAGGAACATGTGGTTCACCCTAAGATACAATTTGGTTGAAGGGAAACCTATTTGGATTAGATGATTGGGGACTCAACCTCCTCCCATTTCATATATAACATCAATAAATAGATTTGAATCCATCTGATGTGGATTTGGATAACTAAGATGGGGCATTTTATGACAAAAAATGATGAAATTGAGGAGAAGGAATTATAAAAGTTTTGAAATTGTTCATGGTCAATCCAAAAAAGTCAATGGGTAGAAAAATGTGTTTGATATAGTTCAGGATATTAATGGGGTGAATTTGATTTCCAATTTGGTGATTTCTTTCATACTTCATTAATAGTATCTTGATTTAAAGACGCTAATTCATTCTATGGGGCTCAAGTCTATGAATCAAAACCATGTAATT
The DNA here is from genome assembly GCA_037957365.1 of Torreya grandis. Taxonomy (NCBI): domain Eukaryota; kingdom Viridiplantae; phylum Streptophyta; class Pinopsida; order Cupressales; family Taxaceae; genus Torreya; species Torreya grandis. Next base: position 22,626 of record JARHVA010000582.1, on the reverse strand, counting down.
TTTTTATGGCATCATCAATTTATTTAAAAACATTGAAATATTTGAAGCTAATCTTGGTTGGAAGTTTCCTTGTGATTTCTTGTTCTCTCTTCCTTCCTATTGTGACATGAATAAATATGATGTGTAGGTGACTCTCACTGGGTTAGTTTCTAAGGTGAGCTTTAGATGCGGTGTTGAGAACAACCTAATACCTAGATATGATGTCATAAATTAGATTAAGTGAATTTGTTTTTCCTTTTTTTGGTGTGGAGTCTCAAAAAGGCTTAAGTATACTTCCATATTTGTTTCTAGAATGTATAACCTACATGTTTATATACTATAAACTTTGTTATAGCATAAATAAAAGATTATTTTTTTAATACCTAGTTTATTGTCTAGCTTGTAGTGTTTGTTTAGTTTGTGCTTTCGATCTCCACCAAAAAATTAGCACACTACTAACTATTTTGATGGGTCTGAGTCAGTTCTACTTTTTCCCTATCAAGATGTTTTCCCAGGGTTTGTTTTTATTATATTTATGCTCTAGGATGTTAACCTAGTTACTTCAATAACAAAAAATCATTCACATGAATTTTTTTTTGATATATATTTTTCACTTCAAGTAATTTATTAAATATCAGATATTCACCAAAATTATATATATTAAAAATTGTTAATTATTATATTTAATAATAATCTGAGAATTCTCCTACCCTTATACATCATATATATTACTTTTCAATTCTTAAAAAATATGACTACTATAAATGCAAAAATGTGAAAAGTCACCTTAGTTGATTTGGAGTAATATTATTTTCTTTACTTGAGTGAAAGGAAGTAATGTGATAGATTTGGGAGTTTTTTTCATCAATTTGATAAATTCCTCCACTGATTTTACACATTCATGAAAGACAAAAGCTATATAGCTTTTTATATCATATATTTAATGAAAGTAGTACTATTTATAACTGAATAACCTCCTGACATAATCATCTTGGTTTTTACCTTCTTTAGCTCAAGGGTTTTCATATTCTATAACTTTTACAACCCCTCTACAACTTACCCATAATCCATTTCTTACCCAAATCCTACACTGTCAAACCTATAGTGACTGTCGATGATTACCTTTAATTGCTAGAGGTCATCTTTTGAATGGTGATGGCCATACCCTAACTGTTAGTGATTATTAGTGGCCACTGACTGTCACTATGTAAATCATTTTAATCAAAATAATAAGCATTTATCAACCACAAACCTCAATTAAAACCCATATTTTCTTGACCTCTACCACTACACAAAATCAACAATAACAACCCAACCATACCTAAGCCACACCTTAATAGTTTAACATTTCTTGTAATGTTATTTTTTTAAATGCATTATTTCTTGAAAAGTATTTATTTCATTTTGATTAAGTACTTTCATTATGATATGTAGTCTTTCTTAGTAAAAACTCTCTTAACATTAACTTGTCTAAAATGTGGATTGACAGCTTCCAAAGAAGTTGTGTACTTCTTGGATCTAGCTCATGATACTCAATCTACCCATCTACTTAGATAATCAACCATTTTTTAGTTGATTTCTTCTCTACAAGTTACCCTCCCCAAACAAAGAGGAGTATTTACAACCATCTAGATTACAAAGCATAAACCACATCCAAGTTTTACAAAGCTTACCATTATTTCAATTTTTACATCTTTCTAAATAAAAATAAAAGCAAACTTTTTGTGAAACACCATCCACTAACAATTTATTTTTCTTAAAGAATACAATATTAGGATGATGAGTACCAATAATCTCATGGATAGCCTTTTGTCTAGGGATGCTATTCATACCCCTCACATTCCATTAAATAACAATCATTTATGAGATGGAGAAAACTAGGAGTCAATGGTTCTCACTAACCCAGAATCCACTAGTGTCTCACCAATTAATTTAGCCTTCTTTAGGTCTTTCTTATATCCCACCTTGGATGATTTCTCTAGAGACCCATTTTTAATGAGCTTTTACTGCAAACCCAAGGCATGAAAATCCTGACTACTTTTCCTAGAATCCAAAGCCTCTTTTACCTAAGAATGAACTAGATCAATTGAGGCTTCAACCTCCTTCAAGACAAAAGGCCCACTTGGTTCTAGAATAACTAAAATATACTATTATTATCTAAATGTCATTGCAAAATGTCTCTCAATACATACACACACAAATTTAAAATAAAAATATTATTATAATTAATTTATTATAATATTATATATATATATATATATATATATAATTTATTATATTATTGTATTAAACATATTTAAATATACCTATTAATCATATATCTTATGATATAGTTAATATATTATTATTATTACTGCATATATATTATTAACTTTATATTATAACTATTTAAATATTATATTGCGATGATGATGAAGAAGAATATATTACAAATTATTTTTAAAAAATTATAATTATATATATATATATATATATATATATATATATATATATATATATATATATATATATATATATATAGACATGTATAGATAATATTATATATAAGTAGTAGTAATTTATATATTTTAATAATATTTATAGTTATAAATATATAAATATTTATAATTATTATACATAAATATAGATTTTAAATCTTTTATGTTATATATATATATATATATATATATATATATATATATATATAATTGATTGGAGCGATGTATTGGATGTGGAGTATTGTCGTTAACAAATTAACTTTTATGATGTCTTCACTTATCTTTGTCAATAGAAAATTATCAATAAAAAATGTCATCATGTTCTAAGCTACAAATCCTTTTATAATGGGTTCATGTCATGTGAATCAACTCACTTCTTTAAATCTAGGTTTGATGTATGATATCATCTCTTTGGGATTTGATATCACATAAAATATTTGTCATTCCCTCACACCATTAGCGCCTATCACTTTGTAGTTCATCTTCAAATATTTCACTACTTCGTCATTGTTCATTTTCACTTTGATACATAACTTATCCTCCCCAAACAACTCATTATTATATGAAAGAATATACAACCTCATTTTTTCACCATCACAATCTCCATTACAAATATCAAATTATTGTTGCTTAAAACTTAATTCACAAAAAATAATAATAAATAAACATTCATATATTTCAAGTGAAATATAACTACTAATTTATACTCTTTTATTTTTACAATATCCTTTCCAACATAACTAACACCTTTAGAATAATTGGTACGTGAAAATTTATTTAAATCATTAGACTATTGTATTGTTACGAGGCAGTGTGACAGATACCGAACCCATTGAAAATAATTAAAATGAGAGGGTAGGCATGGGTCACGAGCAGTTAATTTAATTGTTAATGCGACCATCTACAGGAGAGTAATATATATTTATTGGAAATGTGTTTATCAAAAGCAATGTCAGAAGAAAAAGGTGTTTGATGGTTGATTGCAGCGCATAAAATTATTTGCCTTAATTGTCAAGTTGCATTGATTGAATGCAGTATTGTTGATGGGAAGTCGAACGCGTTTGCTTTTCTCCAATATTCATTATTTTTGCACCAGTAAAATTATTTATGTCAATTAATTTTAAATAATAAATCTACGATTTGTTTGATTTTGGCATCCTCCCACAATATAAAAATTGTGATTAATTTATAAGAATAATAATTACGGTAGTGTCATGATGCAAGTGGCCTTCTATATTACCTAAGTGATAGAATAATACAAATATTCAAAATGAAGTATATATGTGATAGAAAAATAGAAATATTAAAAATGAATTATATAAAATTTATAATATTTTTTAAATATGAAATATATAAAATTTAAAATATTTTTCTCAAAATTTAATATTATTATAATATATAATTTCACTTTAAAAATAGATTCATTAAATTTAGGAAAGGAATTTTGAGAAAATATATAAAGTCTAAAATATTTTTTCTCAAAACATAAGATTATTATAATATATATCTTCACATAAAAAATAGATTGATTAGGTTTAGGAATTTTTTTTTGAGAAAATAACACTGCTGAGGTTTTTCATGGTCAACTTGTCTTCCATTGTGTGCTTTCTTCTCTTCATTGTATACCGCTTTTGTGGGACTTTCTAGGGGCCCTGCAAATTTATTGTGCTCAATGTTCCAACCTGTGGGCAAGCCAACCTTATATAATAGTTTACACACTCTCAACTAAAACCATTGTTGTAAGATATGAGAGAAATGGTTCCCAAGGGAGCTCAAAAGTTTATCCCAAAGGTCTTCATCGAGGCACTCCCTCTGCCATTCCTTCTCATCCAGTGGTATGTCTTGTTGGTGATGGTATTGAACAAGAATGCAAATGGTATGATTTTTTTTTCTTATTGATTACTTTTTTGGTTGAGTCACCTTGAAAGAGTCTCTCTAGAATTGTGTTTTCCACCACTAAGAGCCATCAGGCATCCACGTGGTTGGAGTTAGACACCTTACTAAAGGGGTTTTCCTACTTACCTTTAAAGAGTCATCTGAAGCCCAAGCCCTTCTTGACAAATCATGATGTTGGTTTCTTCAAACCATGCTCATAATATGTTTCAATTTAACCTATGATTTCAAGGTCACAAACTAAGCCTCCCTTCAACTCCCTATATGGGTTAAGCTTCTCAGCTTGTTGGTGAACCTATGGGCCTTTGTGGATCAAATTTTCATGCCCATTGAGCACATTGTTTTCCATGAGATACCAAAGTGGTTCTCTTCCCAACACATCCACTGAGTTGGCATTTAGGTGGACCTTTCCAAAGACTTGAAAGAATATATTAATATCTAGATATTAAACGTTTGTTGGTCACATAAAGTTATGTACTTCAACTTGCTAACACTTGATCTCATTATCAAGCATTTGACCACTGTATCAAAGATTGCCCCCTTATGGGATGTTTGAATCCTTCCTTGGCCCCTACGTAACTTGTGAAACCAAAGGTGGTAGATATCAGGGATGGCTGGACCATAATCTAGTACAAAAGGAGGAGGTCTGTCAATGATTTATATGCACTCTGAAGAGCAAACGACCATTTAAAAGCAATTATAACGAGTGCTAAAGTTGTTCGAGTAGCCTAAATTATACATAGCAATGAATTCACCCCCAACCTAAAATATCCTTTTTTAAAAAGAAACAACTATTTGTCACCGCAGGCAAGATCTCCCGGTTCTGCTAAATCCGACGTTTAAAAGACTAAGCACGTATAAACACCTTCTAATATTTATGAGTGGGCAGATGCATTAAAAAATGTCGATCGATGGTCACCCTCATGTCAGCGAAGGTACGTTAAACTCTAACTCGTTGGATTGCAGCGATGTACGGTATTCCATAAATTCATCAACTTAATCTTCACGAACGTTCACCGGATAGTGTTTGGAGTTTGGTTTCTATACGGGACGCACCATTCATTATCCTCCTATAGGGAGGAGTATAACTTTTTCACTAATCATTAATGTAAAATGTCTGTAATTTTTTTAGTTTTTATGTCGTAGGTGTTTCCCTAAACAGATTATATATTTACGTATTTTTTAATTTTTACGTTAAAAATGTTTTTATGGACTAATTGCTTGCACTTTTTCCTCTAAATATGTATTAATCTCTAAATGTTATCTAAACAATGTTAAATATGTAATATTGTTTAACACTGAGTACTACATGTGTTTTTTACAAATGGTATTATTTTTACAAAGCTAGAATAAAACAATAGACAAACTCATATAGAGCCTCTCATTGCTTAAACCTTCTCTCTTAAGTAACCATCATCGTGGGAAACAAGATCACTATCCTTAGTTCTTTAGAAGTTGACACACTACTCGATGCATCACTTCACCTATCGAGTTTTCGTGCTCGCATTCAAAATGCCTCTTGAGCTCTACCACATGTCTCTAAGTTAAGTGCTCATTACCCAAAGTTAGTCCTACTTTGGTTTCCCTAACTGCTTGCTTCAACACTCAAACACAATCCTCACCACATGCACCTCTCCACTCCTTCAACATCCTTACTTGATTCAACATCCACCTTCTCCATCCACAAAACCTCAAGTCATATTGTTATGACTTACTTCTAAGACATACTGCCTCTTTTCAATCACACCCTACACTGACACAAGAATGTTTTCTATAATCCTTAGGAAGTTGTTGCACTACTCATTGCATCACTATAACATATTGAGTTTTGGACTCGCATAAAATGCCTCATGAGCTCTACTACATGTCTGCATTTCATCCGTCATGGCCCACAATTAGCCTTTCTTTAGTTCACCTAGTTGCTCACTTCTGTTCAAACACAAACCACTGCATGCACGTTTCAACTACTTGCATCTATTAGTCTTATGTTTTTTCTAACATTCACCTTCCTTTCCCACCAAACATCAATTCATTCCTATCTCACTTCATATGCACAAGTGTTTCCACTAGTTCAACACTCGATTCACAAGTTTCATAAACTTGCATCGAAGTCTTCATGCATCTAACCCCTTGCAAGGTAAGTTTCATTTACCCTTCTTGCCTATCTTCCATGCCCACTTTGTCTCACAACCACATAGGTTGTTCCTTTCAATTGCATTATATGGCAATCTTCCATACCATCACCTTACATCGATCGAGATTCCCATCTAGTCACTTCACAGTTCCAATACCAACCATCATAGGGAATTAACTCTCTGATGCACCCATTCGGCATTTGGTCCATCCCCTAGCTTGCTTTCTCCCTTTGAAAGCATTGTTTTGATGATACCTAGACCATGCCGCACCCCCAACACTAACCTAAAATACCAACATCCCAATGTTGCATCTGTTGCATCCATACAAGTTTCTCAACTCTGGCCAACATCACACGTACAAATCAAACTAATCTTGAATCACATCCCAACTTAATCACTTATCTTTATCTAAATCCACTTCATGAATCCAAATTTCTACATTAAACTATTGTCTCCCTCGATCGAGAGCTCTCTTTTCTGCCTAGGTTGTGCCTTTGCACAACTTACTTATTTAATGTTTAGAAACAACTCACAATTCTCTTAATTTCACTCTCCACCTCATCCCTTCTCACCAACCTCCCTGTCGTCGACTCCCATGCCCTTAAAATCTAAACCCACCTTCCATATCTCTTTGGCCAATACGAAATTATATCACTGATCACCAAAATAAGGCCAACAAAACAGGGGCACTCACATGTTGATACTTGGAATTACAGAATTCCATCCGATGTGCATAATAAATCCTCGCACCGAATGATGAGGAAACACCTTAAGTTGTGGTGTTCACCTCATAATCAATGCCACATCCGTCGTTCACTCTTTGAAACCCTCGACTAGAATAACATTTTGTCCTTCAGCTATGTCTTAGCAGAGAACCCACATGAATGCAAGCCTGCTCCCTTCCAACCCTAACGCAGCTCTTCTATCTACTCTTGTGATTTCACCGTCAAAGCTTCCAAACGAAACATACAACACAAAACCCGGTCGTTTTCTGTCGAGATTTGCCAGAGCTTTCATGTTCCTCCCACATACTGCTCAGATTCGAATCCTTTCACTATAGTTTTTTTGGGAGAAATACAGGACCAATTACTCAAAAGTGCCATTGCGCCCTCTCTGCCTTCGAATTCATCAAAAGTGTTGACGAGAACGTGGTCCCCTTTATTCGACATTTATGATTCATGGAGCATCGCTTTGTAGATGAGCTACGATTCATGCTACTCGCAGTCGAAGGATGTCATATCGCTCGGCCATACATTTGGTATATTTCCCAACATTCCCCTTATAATTCTCTCTGGAAATTTAGTTTTGCTCACTGAAACCACAATTGAATTTCATGTTAAAACTCTTAAAGAAAAATCGAAAAATAAAAATGTGTCAAATGGGAGAACCATATATTGCCAATACGTTTCTGTTGTATTCATCGGTAGTTAAAGTGCACTTTTATGTATTGCTTTTAATCTTTATCCATAAGAGGTCAACAAGAATATTTGGCAATAGAGTGCTTAGCGCTTTAAATGTTGTGCAAATGTATCTTTACTCGTGAGAAGGGACTAGATTTGATGGCCACACGACCAATTTATGTTTTTTCCCATAAAATACAATCGATTTTTTTGGTGGGTTTTATAAGATGCTACGTGAAATATTAGGTTGACTTTGAAAAATTGTAGAAGATTGTAACTTGCACTTCCACCAAGGGTGCAAGTTACACAAGGAGTAGTAATTTAAATTGTGTATTATCCACTTTACAAGTTTTTTTAAACTTTGCTTAAATCGTGTGGCTTGATCTCGAATGTTCAGAGAATTGGTAGGTGTTTTGTATCTCAAACTCTATATGTTCTTTCTGACAGTGCTTTGAGGTTTTGCATTGTCACAATGGTGACATGTGGACAATTATTAGACGGTTATCATTATATTAGAAGACTTGAAGTTCTGACACCTATGGTTCGCTCTATGGGATTCATGGATTGCCACGATGATGACATGTGGATAATCGTCACACGACACTCAATGATCTTAGGGACTCTTCATTGTGATGGTGTGGCCATAGATTCGTCTCCCATTGGAATATTTTAATAACTAGAAACCAACATCATTTTAAACCTAGGTGTCTCTTTGGTTGTTGTTTCTAACCATTCCTAGATAGTTACACCTACGAAGATGTTGACAGGTTGATGATGGCATGTACAATGGAATTGTGTACAGATCATTACTCATTTCATTAAACTCTTCGCTAAGATTGAACTCCCGACCTTAGAAGAATGCTCAGAAAAATAAATGATAATGATTTTATCTTGTTAGAATGTACATAATAGTAATCTAGAGTGGAGGGCAAAAGATGAACTATGGGGGCAATACATTGAGGTTATGGTTTTTTTCTTGTTGATTTCATTGCAGTTGAAGTGAGTACCAAAGATTTTTAAAAGTGCATGCCACATGAGTGCATAAGTGAGCATAATTTATGATACAATGTGAGGACAAAATATGAGATGAACAATATTCATGAGTTTCAAGTGCAATATGACTACTAATTTACACTTCTACTTTATTAAACCCTACATCAACATCATCGTTAATCAGGGAAAAGGAAGGTGACCCATACATCTTTGTATTGAGAACGATAAAACCTATTTTAAGATCCTCGTATAACACCAGTTCAGTTGCTTAGATTGACACATGTTAAAATGTAAGGAATTACAAGCAACAAATAGACAAGATGACACATAGTACCAACTCTCACCACCACCTAACTCTCACTACCACCTAGTAATGATCACCAATCGACCACCTTTTCTCTCCACTGGTGATTCCTCTTTTTATCCTTTATATAGAAGCATGGTTGATTCAAGTTGAGTATCATTCTAGTTAGATGTATCTTTATGTTTGTTTTATTTAGCTTTAAATATTGCAACTAGAGTGTTTAATGATTATAACATTTCCTTAATTATGCATTGTTGCCAATATGTTATTTGCATATAGATGTGTTGAGTTTTTTTTTTTTAATTATTCTTTTGTATGCATGAATGATTTTGTCCTTGACATGAGAATATTATAGTCTTCCTCTATTGTGTTCACATTTTTGATGTTGGTTTGTACATTTCTAAATTGTAGCTGGTATTTTATGCATCTTTATTTACATAAATTTGTTCCTAATGTGATAATTGTATCAAATGTTCACTATAGTGTGTGACCAAATATCAACCTGCATACATTATAATGCCATGTATAAGTAGAAGCTATACATAGTCCCCAATAAGTATTATTGAACAACCACCAAAGTCTCTATTATTTTTATGATTTCATACTTCCCAACAATACTCTCCGATACTTGTAACATTATACTCACAACTATTTGGATTCATATCATAGTATTGGAATGTTATAAATTATATAGTAATCTTTAATATTATAAATATAGTATATCTTTATTTATGAATAATATAATGTATTACTATTATATTATAATATTCTATAATATTATAGTTAACATAGTTATATAACATATATATAAAAAATGTAGGGCATTAGTTACATGTATTATTTAGGACATCTATCCCATGCATCTTTCAAGAGTGCATATTTACATCTTCATCACTCCTCTCAACTTTGTTCTAATACAAACCTTCATTTTCCTCCACCGTCCACAGTCCACATCCATCTTTACACTCCACACATTGGTCAAGACACAATTGCCTTAGGGTTTTGAATGATGAAGCTCACGAGCGAGGGAAAGGGGGAGTAAGATTATTAAAATGGTAATAAGTACACAAGTAGTAATGTTGCCTTACATGGAACAAGGCCATTTCATTCCTTTCTAAAAACTCGATAAGTTGTTCGATTTACAGTGCCTTGACTTTAGTTTCATGACTCCAAATTACAACCATAATTGTTGAATTGAATATTCATTTCATATCTCTTTCTCTCATAGACATCGATGGCTTCCTTTCTTGTTGTGAAAGCAATGACTTACCTTCATCAACAAAAGACTAGTTGTTTGTTTCTTCACATAAGCTTTCAGTACCGTTTGAGTAGTGGTTGGATCAAGTCATAGCATATATGGCACAAAATCCCTCCTACATCATAAGCGACTTATTCTTACCTTGGCAAACACAATCGAATTCAAAAATAAGTAATCGCCAAATATAATGACAAATGCATGCGACACTCTCTTGGTAGAAGATCTTTGAACAAAGAGTAGATACACTTGCAAATCTGTGTCTACATTATTCCAAGTGAAGTGATTGACAGACATATAAAAATGGCTTGGTGTTTATGACAATCGTCCATCTAGAAGATTTTAGATTTTACGAAAATTGCTTCTTGAAAACTGATGTTGAAAACTACTAAGTATCTACAAAACCATGAGACACATATTCCCTCTTACCTTCTCATTAGAAATGCCACTGATGTAATAATATATACAATATAATATAGAGTATCCTATATTATATAGTTATAAAATATTATGATGATAATATTAAATAAATATTATATATTTATTTTTATATTGAATAAATTCATTTTTATATTAAATATTACATATACATCTACGTATATGTACATATATGTATATGTATGTGTATGTATATACATACATACATAGATACATACATACATACATATACATATACATATACATATACATCATATACATATATGTATATATGCATGTATATGTATATGTATGTGTATGTATATACATACATACACACATATACATATACACACTATTATAAATAATGTATATCTTAATTGTAATTATTATAATAATATAAATAAATTGATGTGGGATGTCTTTAAAAAAAATATTGAAACATAAATAATTTTTAAAATAAGTTAAAAATTTATTAATTTATTTTTAAAAAAATTATATATTTATTGTTATATTAAATAAATTTATTTTTATGTTTTATATATATATATATATATATATATATATATATATATATATATTAATTGTAATTATTATAATAATATAAATAAATTAATGCGGGATGTCTTTCCCAAAAAAAAAAAAAAAAACTTTGAAACATACATAATAATTAAAATAGGTAAAAAAGTTACTAACTTATTTATAAAAAAAAAGCTTATTAAACATACAAATTTGATTGAAGGGTAAGAAGAGAGTTATTTACACCATGCGTTAACATCAACACCATTCTCATCCTTGTAGGGAAGATCTATATGGAGATAAGCAATTTTAATATATGGAGATAAGCAATTTTAATATGTGAGAACATTATTTAGTGTTTTTGTAGTCCGTTCAAGCATCAATTTGTAGTCACGATAAGGTAAATGGAATTACATTTCTGTTTCACTATTTATTGTGGTGAATTACAATTAGACTATCCACAGTGTTCACTTTAGACATCCTATCATCGACACAGATTTAGGGAAGGCCTCCTTTGAGGAAAAGCCACCATTCCACTGTTCATATGCCTACGAATATTCAGTTCTTTGTCTCATGTGAGATAAATCGAAGGGGATGGTGCCCTAATAAAGATGCTTCTGACATAATAATAAAAAAATATTGTTTTTAATGTTTCGTCTTATTATTTATAGTAGTATTTGAAGGGTAAAAACAATTTAAGGGAGATAGGGTTGATCTTTATATTTTATCTATATTTTTCAGAGCAAGATAATATTTAAAATATAATTTAATAACTCAAAATTTAATATTTACCATAAATATATAAGATAAGAGATTTTATGTTTTTAGAGTACACAAAATTAGATCAAAATTTTTATAGATTATGTGCTTGTTTTTTTCTTTGACATTTCACATCGTCATCTGTGATTGATCATAATGCCTTTTTTTTTACTTCAATGTTTTGTATCACTAATTGTGATTCATTATCGGATAAAATAGACTTAATGACTTAAGCCTATATTATTTGATAATAAACCAAAGTGGTGATGCAAAACATCGAAATAAAAAAACAAATACCAAATAAATTTCCAATTTTTTAAAATTCTAATAAAATTAAATTTGTTATAATTTTACATATAAAATTGTCTATCACATATCAATGCTTAAAATAATATAATTAAATTAAATTAAATTTGTTTTAAAATAATTTAAAGATTAAATTAATTTATTAAGAAATATTGAATACTTTATTTGGAATTAGTTTAAAAGGTAAGGAAAAAAAATTCAATGTAAGAATATTTTCTAAACTTAGAAAGCTCTTTATAACGAGTGAGTAGAGACCTCTGGTACCCAACTACGGATTCAATGTATAGGTGACAATGAGTATCTGAAGTTATTCCACGTAGCATAACCTACATGGTAATGAATTCATTCCAACCCACATTAAATGTATTTAGCGCAAGTTCAGTTAAAGTGGATAAGATATTTACACCCATCATTTCAGTGCAGGCATTTCTAATCTATTAAATCCCACCAGTAATAAAATGGCCTAAACACATCTAAAACCATGCGAAATTTATGAATGGGCCTCAGGGGTAGATGCTTTTATAAAGATAGTCACCCTTACGTCAGTGTGGGACTTTAAATCTCTATAAGTCACTGGATTGCAGTGATTGGAGGTAAAAAACCATATTATTAGTTGGATCGTATGCTTCAAGATCAAAAAGTTTAGAGAGATTTGAATATGGGAATTTAAGCTCTTACAACAACGGAATTTTGAAATCCCGATTCTCCTTCCCTTGCTCAGTCAGCTCCCAGATGCGGTCTCCTATCCATGCCACTCTCGCCAATGCTGTGTCTTTATTTGTAGAAGTCCCAGGGGCACGACTCAAACTGTTAAGGGATGGAATAGGGGAGGTAAATGTCTCCCCTATTCTAAATGACTACACCATCGAATGAGCCTGCTTGGTAAAGGCTTTACCGAGAACCCTGCACAATGTGGCCACGACGAATTTCACTGTGAATAAGGAGTTGGACCCGGGTCTAGTCCCTCCTATTGACATGGATTACAACATCATGGGGTTAGAAGCTTTGGAAAGTCAGAAGTCAAAGGCAAAATCTTTTATTAAGGCTGCCTCTAAGCCACCACCCAGATCAGCCCCGAAGCCTCTCAAACCAGTGTCTTCCATTACTGTGGTGAATTTCGATGACGAGGAGACTACAGAAGTTATCACTCACAAACACTTATTCTAATACAATGGTATTATCTGTAGATTTTCAAATCTCTTGCCAAATTTCCAAGACCTCCATGCCTAGATATTACAGTACTTGCAACCCTCTTACTAGGTACCCTAGAAAATTATCCTACTACCAAGATATTTTTTATTGTTGTTTTTTACTGCTCTAAGGATAAGGATTTGATTTATAGTCAATTCTAGAGTTCGAATCACTACCCCTTAATCATGAAACCATGGTCACCCTTCATTAACCCACTTATAGAACCTCTAAATGAGAAACCAATTTGGCTATGCCTACCCTACCTCTCTTTTCAGTTTTGGTCTGATTCTATCTTGAAATCCATAGGCAACACCATGGGTATGATTTTGCAAACACATCCGGACACCAGTTCCTTCACTCATACCAACTTTACCAAAATATTGTTTAACATTGATACGTTAAAGGATTTGCCTGAAAAAAGTTGTTTTGTAAGTAAGGGACTGCTCATGGTCCCGACGACTTGATTATGAAGGTTTGTCATTTCGTTACAGAAGCTTTTTTAGCACATGACATTTGACTAAAGATTGTAGCATCTGTAGAAGAAAGAAGAAAATTTCTTTGTGGAAAGACTTCTTCCCTAAACACCTCACAATGAATGCTCTGGAAACTAAAAGTGATGATTCTAATTTATCTTTAGATGAACTTTAAACTCATATGCAAAATGTGTGCCCTACTAGAGCTCCTCACATAGAGGGTGTTTCTAAGGAGGGCCCTCTCACTTCTAGTGAGAGGGTGTTAAACTCAGCTATGGAAGCCCTTATTCACTTAAGTGAAGCTATTTTCTAGAATGAAATACCAAGGGTAGAATAATTGGTTGTTATTTCAACTGAAGATAAATCCCATCCCTTCAAATCAATTGAAATCTCTTTACTAATAGACTCAGAATCTGTGAAAGATAGGGGGTGGACAAAAATACAAAGGAGGAAAAATGATAGAGGAATATAAGTCCAGTCCTCTAGCATGCCCTTCCATTCCAGGGAGGGCATATGCAAAAGTCTCATAGAAGGCATGGTGTGAACTACATGGGCTTTAGTTTTGCAGAAGATGGTGGTATGTTCTAAAATGTTTGTCCTATGCTTTGTTGAGTTTTCTATTGTATGTTTGGCCCCACATTTTTTCCCAGGAGTAATGCTATTTTAAGGTTATTGTTCCGGCGTTTTGCAAAAATATAGGTTTTGTCAAAGGCTTTCTATTTCTAAATGGTTTCTAGGTGTAGACTGGTTTGTTCTTTTGGAAGGCCTGGTTGAGTTGTTTGTTGAATTTTTTGTTCTTATGGGCCACCTAGTGAGGTGCCTCATTCAAAATTAATTGTTATATCCTTTGTATTATGTTATATGTCCTTTTAAAACCTATACTTCACCCTATCAAATAAAAAAACAAGGAAAAAAACAAATTATGAAATGATGGGAAAATTCATCATGAAAACTAACATAAATCTTTATTAAAAAAATTAACGTGATAGATTTACCCACATGAATATGAGTAGAGGATTTCCACATCCAAAAGTAGCTGGTGTAGATTCAATTTAAACCCAAGTAGGCTAAATTAAAAGAGTAAATAAAAAACATAATGTATTGCTTAATAAAAATGTTGAACCGAAGTAGGATGTGAAACAACACATCTAAGTCACCCACCATATGCAATAGGGGAATAATAATACACATCAAAATCATAGGTGGGTTTTGGAGTGTAAGAAGAATGGCAAAAAAGGTATGTGGGTATCAAACAAAGAGAAATTGAAACATATTCAACAAATAAAGGGGAAATAGATGAAGAGAAAAAAGAAATCAAGGAACGGTATAGCCCAACGTCAACAACACTAATATGGTCATCCAATCTATATTTCAATGAATTAAAGAACATGGAAGGAAGGCTTAAAGACATAAAAACAAAGAAACAATGTAAGGACAACAAGAAGAAAGAGGCTATAGATTATAATTAGAAACTTGTAAGAGAGAATAAAATACTCGATAACCAAAGGAAGGAATGTGCCATAAATACAGGTCCCAATCCAAAATTGTGAATACAAAAGTATAATAAATTCATTTGGAAGTCCAACATGAAGAGACCAATTCTTTGGCCCAATTAGTAAGAGGGACATAAGAGGAATAGAGGGAGATAATAGAAAAATAATTTAGAATGCAAATAAGATTTAAAAAAAAAAATGATAGATATGATAGGGCTGAAAAATTAACTATGAAAGTAATGGAAGACTATGGTGAGAATGAGAATAGTAATAAATTATCAAGAGACTTCTTAGAAAACCATAATATGTTGCTGAAAAGTGACACTTCAATATTCAACACCTTAGGATATGTCTTGATAATAGGGGACTTCAATGTGCAGACAACAAACAACCAAACACTTAGTTTGAGGAATGAAGGGGGAGTGAGAAACAATATGTTATTGTTATAATGAGAGAAGTACTGTGAGCTAAAACTCATATGGACCAGATAGGACTCAAACCAAGGACCTTCCATTTGCTACTGGAGTGCTCTACCAACTGAGCTTTTGGCCCCTATATGGCCAGCCCATCATTGGTCTGGGTGTGGCTAATTTCCAACACCCCCCCTTAAGCCACACTGCAGGTGCTTGGGGATTCTAGCCTAACTCTGAACCACATGTGAGCTATATCTCGTATGAACCAGATAGGACTCAAACCTAGGACCTTCCATTTGTTACTGGGGTGCTCTACCAATTGAGCTATTGGTCCCTATATGGCCAGCCCATCGTTGGTCTAGGTGTGGCTAATTTCCAATAAGTACCACTTTTGGGAAAGGAAACCACAAGATGGAAAGGGGGAGTTACATATTATGGAGAAAATCTATTAAGACTATGTAGTTGGTATGACAAGGTTATTTACAATGAAATGAGAACATGGTCAAATTTAAGGAACATTACTTGTAAAAATTAGAACATGGTCAAAGTATCAGAGACTGTGTTATTTGTTCATAGAGCTCTATCCCAAGATTGATGAATCTTGAGTTTGGGGACTACCCTATTGAGATAAAATAAGATTATGTAGAATTGCAACAACATGGGAATACCAAGAATATGTGATGTCTTATTAACCACACAGATAGCCTAATATATAGGCAAGCAACAACATCCTATAATAAATTAGGTTGATACAATAGTGAGTGAAAATAGACTTACCTGAGAAATAAATTAACAACAAATGGCTAAATAAACCATAACAATAAGATATGGAAGATATGAAGCTTTTTACTAAGTTTAAATAATTACTCATATACCCTCCCTAAATTATTGAACCTGAAACAACTCCAATTTTATCTCAAAAATTTACAATCTTTTGTTTACAAAAGATTTATTCATTATACCAGTTGGTTTCTCAGAGGTAGGACAATAATAAAGACACATGTCTTCACTAGAAACCAACTGTCAGATGTAGTGATGGTGAAATTTGATGTGTTTTGTCCTTACATAAAATATTGAATTGTTCACCATCTTTATAACACTTTCGTTATTAGAGTAGATAGGTGTAGATGCCAATGAATGAATTTTAAGATCCTCCAATATTGACTGAATCCACATCAAGTTTCTAAATACACTAAAAATTACTTTATGCTCTTCTTCAATGGAAGACAAAACTATTGTATTTTGAATCTTACTCTACCATGGAAAGGTTCTTGAACCAAGATTTAATAAATAACCTATTGTAGAGTTTCTAGAGTTAACCGATTCTTCCCAATCTGAATAAATATATATTATTAATGAAAACTAAACATATTTTTTATACGTAATTCCAAAGTCAATAGTACATTTGATATATCTAAGAACATGCTTTGTAGCATGCCAATGTTCTTCATGTGGTTTAGCCATGAAGCGAGAGCGATAAGTTCCCATAACACATTAATTTTATCTAATAGTAGTAAGATAAATTAAACTACATATTAATTACCAATAAAGCATTTCATTGACTAGTGGTGAATGACTATAAGTTGAGAGTTTTATCCCAACTTCTATGGGTATAGTTATTTGATTACAATCATTCATTAAATTTATCTAACAAAGATTGGGCATATATTTTTTTGAAATATAAAAGTAAGGCATCCATAATTTTAATACTACAAGAACTCCACACCTACACAATATTGAAGCATGCCTAGATCAGCTATTTCAAATATAGGATATATGTCAACTTTCACTTATTTAATGAAATCATTGTTTCTTCAAGTGTTGGAAAGATCATCAACATATATAACTATAATTACTATGTCATCCTCAATTATTTTAACATAGAGAGTAGATTATGCATAACATGTTTTAAAACAAACTCTCTAAGATATTTGTCTATTTTGAAGTACTAGGCTCAAGGTGCCTGCTTAAGTCCACATAATAACTTCAGTTACTATAAAATAAGATGTTATTTACCAAGAATATGAAATCCCTATGATTTTACCATAGTCATTTCCTCCTATAAGTCTCCATTCAGAAAATCATTTTTCATATCCATCTTAAATACCTACCAACCAAATTGAGTAACAATAGATATAACCATTCTGAATGTTATTATCTTAGCTATAGGAGCAAATCTTTCTTCATAATCTACTACCTCTTCTTGTGCATACACTTTTACAACAAGATGAGCTGTATATTTGTGTAAAGAATGATTTGATTTACATTTTGCCTTATAAATCCATTTGCAACTAGTGGATCTATTACCTTGAGGTAGCTCATAAAAAATTCAAGTACCATTCTTTATGAGTACATCATACTCAATTTTCATGGTAGGTTCCCATTCTAACTTCCCTTTAGTGTTTACATAATTATTATGCTTAAAAACTTATGAAATGTTGGTATTGAGAGCAAAATTTACCTACTCATGATTCTTTACCACTTGTTTCCTTGATTTTGGGATCTACCTTCCAAAGAAACCAGAAAATCCTCTTGTTGAATATCTTGCATTATGCTATATTATCATCTTGGTCATTTGTGTTGATTTGTGGAACCACCTATTGTGTCACTAAGACCCTCCATGGAGATAGACTATTTTGGTGTTTGCCTTTTAAAGTCATGTTCCATTTTAGTACTAGAACATGATTCACATTTAAAAGTAGGAAACAAAATATTACTATTATCTATAGGTCTACTGTATTTTGAGAAATATATAATTTTCTCATTTATTGTGATATCTCTATGCACAATTACTTGATTTGAAGAGATATCTATTAACTTGTATGCTTTAGAATTCTCTGTGTAGCCAACAAACATGTATTTTTTACTTTTTTCATCTAAATCACTTATTTTCATTTTGGGAATTAATGCAAAATCAATACAACGCAAAATACATAAATCAATTACATGGTGTTTTCTTTCTGATCATGATTATTTTGGATTAATATCCTATATATATTTATAAAGACTCTTGTTTAATATGAACACTACAATGTTGATAGTTTATACCCAGTATTGAAAAGGTACATTCATGACTTTCACCATACATTATGCCATCTCCATAATAATCATGTTCCTACTTTCCACTACTCCACTCTGTTATTAGTGTAATGAGTAGTATACTGGATGTGTATACCTTCCTTTGTGAAGTTTGCATTGAACTACTTGGAGACAAATTCTCCCACAATTATCTGACCTAAAGGTCTTGACCTTTGTACCTATCTGATTCTCAACTAATGTTTTCCATGCGACAAAATTATCAAAACACTCATATTTATTCTTAAGAAGGTACACCTACAATTTTTGAGAGAAATCATAGAATATTAACAAGAAATAAAAGGCACCAAATACAATGTTAGTTTTCAAAGAACCATGAAGATCTGCATGTACCAAATCTAACATACATTTTACCGTCCATGCTTTACCAGTAGGAAATGAATTCTAGACATGTTTACCCAACTAACAACCTTCACAAATATTTTTATTTCCTTAATAGATGGGAGTCCATACAAAGTTTTATTTCTACTCAAAAATTCTAAATATTGATAACTCAAATGACCATACATGTCATGCCAAAGAGTGATTAACTACTCAAATAATTGTTAAAGAATTTTTTTCTTCTAAGTTAGTATGATATATAAGTTTATACATACCCTTTCCATTATATAAGAAACAAGAAGCTTATCATTGAGTGTAATGACTTTATATTTGTTTCCTTCAAACTTATGTACAAAATGTTTGTTTTTGGTAATTTCACTAATGGACAACTGGTTTTTATTCATATCTGGTACATATTTGACATTAGTAAATATATTTATTTGTACTCATTGTTAAAAATGATTTGTGCATCCCTAGAACCTTTAATTTCACGTGTCCATCCATCACCCAAGGAAACAATTTCATTACTACTATTAGCCTCAATAAAGTGTACATACCAATCATGATGACACATGTGATGTCTTGAAGAACCTGAGTCAAAGGACCAATTTCATGACTCACATGATTGGTCTTGGGTTACTGTAAATCAAATTCAATAGATGGATTTTTCTTCCTCTACAATATTAACATGTATAGATTTCTTGTTGGAATTAGCCATATCATCTTTTCTCTTCCTATAATATTTCTTAAAATGAGTTTGTTGCTCGCAATAATTTTTTTTCCATTTGGTTTTCTTGGAATCAATGAAATTATTCTTTGAGGAATATATATTTTATGAGAATTTAACGTTGCCTTTTATTTTTGCTACAAAATCACTTTATGTAGTTGTATAGGTTGAAGCTATGGACTATTTATGTTGTCATTCCTTTTGTATATGAAGTGTAGATAACGGCTAAAAGTCCAATGCATGTGTTTCTGTAATCATGTATATGGCTCTAAAATAGAATCATAATAAGATAGTAAATTATACATAATAAGGGAAATGAGGTCTTGTTCATCTACATGTTTTCCCAATTCCTTGAACTTATCACATATATCCTTTAGCTATACCAACTATTAAGAAATAGAACCACCGACTTGTATCCTAGTGGAAAATAAAAGATTTTTTAAATACAAAATTCTACTAGATTCAAAAGCTTGATATTTTTTATTAAGGAGTTTTAATTCTAGTACACTATCATCATTTCTAACATTTGGAATTAAATTGTCTACTACATATTGTTTCAATAACATAAAGGCCTCACAATGACATTTATTATAGTCATCTTGTCTAGATTATTTACTAAGGATAATATAGAAAATTTTCTAATACTCACTTATCATAAATATCCTATGACTCTACAAGCTAAAGTTTTTTCCATTTAATTTATTAGAATCTGAAAAAAATGGATATCACAAACTAGTCATTCTTAACTAGTTTTTCATGAAAAATAAATAAATTGGAAAAAATATAATCACTGTTATATAAATTATTTTTTGACACTAAATTGAACCAAAAATTAGATAAATTTA
Organism: Torreya grandis; assembly: GCA_037957365.1. Classification (NCBI taxonomy): domain Eukaryota; kingdom Viridiplantae; phylum Streptophyta; class Pinopsida; order Cupressales; family Taxaceae; genus Torreya; species Torreya grandis. The sequence continues at coordinate 1,630 of JARHVA010000582.1, read as the reverse complement.
TTAATTTTTAGCAAGATATTATTTACAGTCTGTGCTATTTTAAAGTTTCAATGTTTTATAAAATTGCTTAAAAAAGACAATAATAATTAAATATAGAGGTGTATATCTCCATTTAAAAATAAATAAATTATGTGTGGATAAGGAGATAAATATAGACAATGTGGAAAATTTTCAATCATTGTGGCTTTATGTTTTTCTCCAAATACAAATAATTGTGATTCTCCTTGTAAATTTTTAGGCAAAATCAAAATTTCTCAAGTTTTTTTAATATATTTTTTAAATGATTTTACTAATTTAAATTTAACTCAAATTCATTTTAATTTATTATTGAATATTTTAATATTTATCATAAAAATTTCATAATAAAAATTAACTAATGAGCATGAACTTGTGTATACTTAAAAAAAGGTGCACCCGGTGCAATCCTACATCCTCATCCTTCCTTTGTGGTTGTCTAAATAGACCAGAAATGAGAAGATTATTCCTATATAACCAAGAAAAATTGGTTTCTATAGATGTTGATTAGTTTGAAGAGCCAAAAAATAAATCATTATTGGTATGGCATCCTAATAGTGTCTTCCTCCTATAACAACATTTAAAATGTCCAATGTCATGTCCTTTTTTAGATGGCATGCTAATGTCATGGTAAGTGGTCCACTTACTCATTTATTTCAATACCTTTTAAATAAACTTGAGAAATGGATCTCTAACTAATATTTATTATCTCTTGACTATCTCAAAACTCTTTTTTCTATTGGTCTTAATAGACCAATAACCTTACACTTAGTATTATCTCCTGACTTCTTACAAAAATGATTCTTGAACCTCTATATTTATAACAAAAGACACTTTTAATGACTCAAAATAGAATGTTCACTTGTAGAACTATGATCTTCCTTAAAATCCCTTATTCAAGCCCTAAGTAATCAAATATACACTCTTATTGAGCTTAAACAGAGTATTTATTCTCAAGACTATAATATACTTTGGATCAAGACCCTTTTTATCAACTCTTAACCAATTGAAAATTTATCAATTCTTGAATAAGGTTATGAATGTATTAATTATGTTGTTAACTCAATCTTTTCAGTATCCTTGAGACCATGAATAAGTACATCTTTAAAATCTCGACTTATCCTTTATAGGCATTTAGGACTAATTTTATTTCTTAAGGGCCTACAACAAAACTCAAGATTAAAGCCTTCTATTCTCTTTTAGAAAGATCTAAAAGGATGACCACACACACACACACACAAACACAAAAACACACACAAAGAGAGAGAGAGAGAGAGAGAGAGAGAGAGAGAGAGAGAGAGAGAGAGAGAGAGAGAGAGAGAGAGAGAGAGAGAGAGAGAGAGAGAGAGAGAGAGAGAGAGAGAGAGAGAGTTCTAAGGTTATTTTATCACTCAAGGATTAATTTTCAAAAAGGACTATCTAAAATTATATAATAAACTCTTAGTGTACCAATATAATCTTTTTCATAAGTTTAAAACACTATTGAAATCACCTAAAGATCATGAAACCTATCTCAATCTCAATCTATTACAAAATATTATATGGGCCTATTTGGTCCTAAAGAAGAGATGTTATAGCTCCTAGATATTATTTTAAACATTTTTATTTACCTTTT
>JARHVA010000581.1:4675000-5035329 GCA_037957365.1 Torreya grandis | reverse complement strand
AAAACAACTTGCCAATAGGTAAGGCAATTACATTGACACATAGGTGTACTCCTTAACCTTGTTCTTTCAATTTCAATATATTTCAAGTAATTTTAACCCATATTATAAGCATTAATTTTACACTGTAACATGTTTTTGGTTGCAAGTCAGTCATCAAAAAAACACTCAAGTTGGGAACACATAAAAATAAGGTGTGCATACACATCCAAGTACACATTCCTTTCCTTTAAACTATCAATTTGATTACTAGATTAAAGGGAGTGTAGATGATATTTTATGATTATATAGCACCTTAGTCTTGTATACTTGTAAAAATTATACCTTGGTTATTCCTCTAAGTTATTCACCTTTCCTAATTTTTCAAGTCTCACATATACTCCATCTTTATGCCCCTTGGCCTATATCTCTTAGTCTGACCAGTCTTATGTTGATGACCCAAGCTTTTATCCTGCCTAGAATGCTTAAAATTTACTTATCTTCCATCTCTACAATTTTAAAACTTGTTCTTACATTCCTTCTCCCTAGACAATAGTATCCAAAGAAGATAATAGCATTGACGTTACTATCATTTCCTGATGTAAGTGTCTAGTGCCCTAAAATCATCCAATTTACAAATGAAATGTATCATAATGGTTGGTTTAAGTGTTTTAATGTGAATTATTACTCCAAATTGATTGATATAAATAAAATATCAACCCTAATTCATTATTAATCTATGAACACCTAGAAAAAATATCAAAAAGCAATCAATTAAACAAAGCTTCCCTATGTATTCATATTTTGATACTAGCCATATGGACTACACATTTATAGGTTTGAAGTACTAAATGAGTAGCCCAAAATATCAATTTTTCAAGGTATAAGATAGGTTACTTTTGTACTTTATTTTCACATATTATATAAATCACACATAATCCAACACATAGGGTAAAACTACATTAGTCTAAGGCCCTCTTTAGAGTATTGGCTATGTAGGAAATGCCCTATGATAGTAGGGTTTGTGGGTTATCTTGACACCATGTGCTCACTAATCTATTTTACACAAGGTCACTATGAAGGTGGAAAACTAGGGTTTTTCCATTTCAAAAGGAGTGACAGTCCATGACCCAAATCTAAATGCACCAGAGTAAAGGCAAAGTAAAACACAAAAGCATCTAAGTGGTTACATCCTATTTCAATATATATTTTATAAAATATAATAGTCTTGAGCACAGATAATAACATTGATGCAACCATCCCAAGATGATATTATAAAAAAGAGAGCCAAAATCATTAGAACCATAATTTGATGACTATTCTAGAATCTCCTTCCAGCCTACTTTCTGCATGTTCTAGATTTAGATTTGCATTAACATTGAAATAAACTAAGTACATCACTTCTTTATCATTTTTATATATAGTTATACTTTCCATTTTTAAACTATATTAGTATAATAAAGTTAGTATATGTGTATACATGATTTTATCATCTAATTATCCTACTATAGATCTAATTATCACTCTTGTGCCATTTCATATATATATACCCACTTAACCCTAGATAACCCTAATCTAACATTTTGGGGTTAAACAAAAATATTGATCTCTAATCATTTATTTCATTTAATGTTTGAATCAAGAGAATTTAATTTATAATTATGAATCATGGCCATGATGTATTATCCATGTCTATAAGAGAAAAATTTCTTGCCATTATAATAGCATTGACACATTTCAATACCAAAACTCTGTTAAGTTTGAGCCAAGATTCACATGCCCTTCCTACTAGTTTTGTCTTGATGGTTTGTCAAATATCTTGATTTGAGAAGTAATCTATGCAAATAAGTTTGTAATGTTGTTGGTTTGCAACTGGATATATTATTAGATTATGCAGGTAACTAATTTAATTAAATTTAAGATCTTATTCTGGTTAATTTTTAGGCTTACATCAGTCATGGTATGCAAATAATTATAGGCTTGTATAATGAATTAGTTTTAAATAGATTTATAGATTTAATGTTCATTAATTTCCTTTAAATCTTTCTCATTGTGGTATTCTGGTTTGTGTAGTAGTTACATTTGATGCCTAGTGATTTTATTATAGCTAACACTAGTCTAATTTTTAATTATTAGAAGACCTATCTTGATTAAGGGATTTAACTCTTTCTTGCCCTACTCTCTTTCTCTCCTTTTATTTTTTTATTAAGAACATCTTACCCATTAAAATATAAATAACCCATTTGTCGAGGAACCAACTGTGAGATCTTGAGTATCTTAAGGAAATTAATTAAATTTTTAGTAGAAATAATTAAAGTATATCCCATGCTATATTATTTGAAGTTTATTGGCCCTTGGATCACCATTAAGTCCTAAAAACTAGGGGTTTTTCATTGTCTTATGAGCTATTGACTAATTTTGTTAACTTAGATTAGTTAGTTCCTAACTATGTTTAAGTGAGTCATAAATTCATCTTAATAGAAATTGGGGATAGAAGGAGGGCCTAATATTCTTAATTTCTTATTGGAATCTAACTTTGTGCTTTCCCCTTCTATTTCTCCCAATTTCTATTGACTACTTACCACAACTAACAAATATTGGTGTTGAAGGAGGACCATACTAAGCTCTATAATTTTAGATCTAGTAGTCCATCTAATTTTAAACCTCTATATGCTCTAAATTTGTTCATTGATTAAGAACAATAGTTCATCCATATGTTTTACCATCTATTGCGTGCTTAAAATACACACTAATAGAGATTAGTGTTTGTCACTCTAAATTCTTATTCAAGGATCACACAATCTATAGTTAGGTTGGGTCATATAAAATTAATTATTTCTCCTCTCTAACTTCATAAATGTCTTATATCTAATCAAGGTAGAGCTAAAATATTAGTTTACCTAATCACATCTATAATCTATCACCAATAGACCCATCTAAATGGCTATAACCTAGTTATTTGGATCATCTATAAATGTTCCAAGTGATGTCTATGATTTACCCAAAAACCCTAAGAATTATCATCCTAAGTTAACTCCAAACACTAGAAGGACTACATATTAACACATTACATCATATGAAACATCCCTCAAGTTTTTTAATGTTTAATATGAAGATGTATCTTATAGGTTGTTTGCCTTCACTTTGCTTGATCAAGCTTATTATTGGTTCCTTAACCTCTTAGAAAATTTGATCACCTAATGGGATCAATTGAATACCATGTTTTTAGCCTAATTTGGTCAAGTGGTTTCAAACATATTATATGAAAAATTTACTTATATGAGAAGATAATTCAATGATCCTATATGTAATTTCAAAGTGTATTTTCAAAATATGTATGGTGGGGTAATAGACTTGTATAGGTCACATGCCCAATTATCCTTAAAATGTTTTAAAATGCCTTAGATATGTGTACTACCACTTTATTAAGGAGAGATCCAACTATTGTTGACTTTCCCTCTTGCATTTGTAAAAGTAATAAAATTAGATAGGAAAGTCAATCCATAAGGGTACATGTTGGATCCCATTCCTAATGTTCTCACAAACATGCCAGCATTGAACTTAATCCCACCTACAAACTAGATGTACCATTTCTATAGTCTCTCCCAATCACAAATTAGTTTCTATTGGCTGATGCTACCCCTAATCATAACTTAGGATTTCTAAGTCTAGATGGTAGTTAAGCAACTCCCCATTTTTATAATCATGGTTTAGTTCTGATAGCAACAAATAACATACAAAATTCTCCTCAATATTCAGCCAAATCTGAATTAGATGCAATCCAAAGAATGGTCAAAGAATGAGCAATGATTTTTTGAACTTGAAAAAACAAGCAGGTAGCTTAAGTAGTGGAAATATTGCTCCAATTTTCACTTATCAATATAATTATAAACCCTTTAATAGAGATGGTAAACAAGTTGAACCATCATACAACAAATTTCTCAAGATCAATATCATGGAGATTGCCTTGCCTAATTGGTGTCATGTGCACAATATATCCCAACATTGACAACTTGACTATGTTGAATTTTGTCTAACTTTTGACATTCTACATAAATAAATTAATGAATACAAAGTAGTCCCAAATTATCTTAATACTTCAAATAGTTTTAATGTCCCTAGTTCATTAAATTTTCCTCATATATCCATGGTCTTTTAAACTCTATATTTTCCTAACATGGAAGATAATTAACCTAAAGATAAAACCAATGATATTTAAGCCTTATAGCTATACCAGAGAGGAAACTATACTCTTAGGAGTAAATCACATCAGAGTTTGACTACCTTGACTCCAATAGAAAATGTTTCTACACCTCTTGATCTTGAGGCTATAAATGATCCACCTCCACCAATTTCAAATAAAAATCAGCCCTCAACTAAAAAAACAAGTTCTAACATTATGAAAGACATGAAAAAGATAAAAGTGAACATAAACCTCCATGAATTAGCATAAATCATTGAACAAATGGATTTGATTCTTAAGTCTCTTATGAACAAGAGTAGTTAACCCAGATAAAAAACCCATCCAATATCAATGTTGAAATATATAAGGATAAGGTTGAAGTCCCACCATTCTTAATTAAAATATAAATTTTTGATAAGAACCTTCATAATTATCTTGTATATTATGATGCATCAGCTAATTTTATGAATACAAGTGTTTGCAAGAAACTAGGATTGTGCTTATGAAATTAGACAAAGTGGTAGTTTAGTCAGACAACTCTAAAGTCAAGGTTATGGGAGAGATATTAAATATCCATATGAAATTGTAAGCTAAAATAAGAGTACATTAGTTTATATATATACAAGTAGTTGAGATATAAAAATCATATGGCATGTTATTAAGCAGAGATTCTTCAAGATCACTCAATGGCTATATGGCAACTAACTTTTCCTACATGTGGCTGCGATGGAGAGTGGCAAATCAAATCAAAATTACATAGAGCCATGAATGAAAGTGATAATAATATATTAAAATTCAATCAATGAGAAATTCAATTTCAATTCTATAGATGTAGGTGTATATACTTTGTCAACCAAATTAGAAAATAAGAAAAGGCCTAGTCATGATCAAAATTTAGGTGTGTGGTCACTATATTTAGATGGAACATGTTCCAAGCAAGAAGCTAGGGTTGGTGTTGTCCTCATATATCCTAATGGTAAGATGCATGTTTCAACTTTTAGATTACAATTTCCTTATACTAATAGCATGACAAAGTATGAATCCTTAATCTTGGGTTTGTATATTACAATCAAGTTTGATATCTACCAATTAAGATTTTTTAGTGATTTTGAATTGGTCATCAACTAGGTACATAAAAAAATTATCACATACTTTCCTATTTAAATAGTACAACTATAATGCTTGGGACTTGATTGAATATTTTAACATTTCAATCATCCCTAGAAATAATAATGGAATGGGTGATTCATTATCCATCTTAGCTAATACCCTCACACCATTAGACAAGATTGATTTGAAAAAAATTTATGGAATTAATTCCTTGTCCTTATATGCCTAATGATGTTAAGTATTTCTAAGTTTTTTATGGTGATAAACAAATTCTTGATTTCATATCTAACTCCAACACCTTTGATGCACAGGTAATTGATGAAGAAGAGAGACTTAATTTTGAAGAATAATAATACAATTCTAATGAATTACTTCAACTAGAATATAATCATATTCTAAAAGGGATGTTATCATTAAAAATATTGTTATACTTGGATGGTATAGTAACTAAATGAAAAAATAAGTCACAATTGAGCCAAGAGTCATGAATTCTCAATGTGGGAACTCTAGACAAGCCTAAAAATAGTTGGTTGGACCTGAATATAGTAATGAAGAGATGCAAGCATTGAAGAAGATGTTGATGTGCTATAAATGTGTCATAGCATAAAGATACAATTACCTACAATTATTTTAACCTCATGTTATGACACATATAATTCCCTTGAAACTTGATCAAAATCCCTTTAGGAAGTGTCAAAGGCCAATACATCTAGTCTTAGAACCACTCATCCTAAAGAAAGTCTAGAACATGTTATCATCTAGTGTTATCTTTCCTATGTGCCATTTAACATCAGTGGCCAACTTAGTACCTATGAGAAATGAAAGTGGAGAAATATACCTTTGTGTAGATTTTATAGATCTCAATCATGCATTAGATAAATACAATTATACTCTACCTTTAATCGATGAGGTCATTCAACATGTCATTAGTTATAATATGATGTCTTTTTTAAATGGATTCTTAGGTTATAATCAGATCTTAGAGGACAAAGTAGATATATATAAAATAACATTCACCACCAAGTAGGTCACCTATGCCTACAATAAATTTCCCTTTGGTTTACTCAATTTTGGTGCCACATTCCAATGAGCTATAGGCATTACTTTCAATTGCCTAATTGGTAAGTGAATAGTAGTATACATGGATGACCTAACTGTATTTTCTAAATGTAGATCAAATCACTTAAGTCATCTAGAGAAGGTCTTAAAACACTATAGAAGGTTTGAAATATCACTTAATCCAAAAATATGTGTCTTTTATGTAATGCAAGGTATGATTCTAGGCCACATTATAAACAAATAAAATATTTTAATCGATCCTGAGTGAGCTAGTGTTGTTTCTGAAATTTAGTTACCAAATAGTAAAAAATATTTGAAATCATTTTTTGGTAAAATAAATTTTGTATGAAAGTTTATTTCTATTTTTGATGATATCACTAATCCTTTGGATGCCATGTTAAAACAAGGAGCTAAGGTAGAATGGAATACTTTCTCAAAAAGGGCATTTCAAGAGATCAAGAACGCAATTATATAAGATCCTATGTTGCTTATCTTAGATTGTGATATATATTTATATCTCTATTATTTTACTTATGATCATATAATTGTAGTTGTGTTGACATAAATATTTGAAGACAAAGAGCACCCTATAGCCTTTATGAGAATGTATTTGAAATAAGTTAAACTGAAGTACCCTATGTCGGATAAACATGCCTACATATTGATGAAAGTAATTAAATATTTTCATCATTAAATATTAATGAATAAAGTACATGCCATAGTTCTAGATCCCAAAATAAATAAAATGCTAAGATAGAATGAGCTGGGTGAAAGAAGAAGACACTAGGTTACTAAGATTCAGTAATATGACAATGAAGTAAAACCTACAAAATTAGTATGTGGGCAAGGTTTGTCTAGGTTAATTTTAGAAGCTCATCACAACATCTCCAATATATAACTTAATTCATCTAAGCTTTGATTTGGTCCATGGTATGATTCAATTTCCCATTATTTTCTTTATGGAAAACCACCAACCCATTTTGATAGAACATTGAGAAGAACACTAAGGTTGAAGGTTGCACACTACATGTTATAAATAGGAGTATTATATCATAGGAATCATAAATGGATTTAATTGATTTTTTTTTTAGTAAGAATTACAAGAGATCATAAACTCATTTGATGATAAGTTTGGAAGTGGTCATCCTTTTGGTAATGTCACAACACACATAATTTTTAGAGACAATTACTATTGGCCAACATTGTTAAATGATGTCTATGCACATGTGAAGACTTGTCATTCATGACATATATTTACTAATATATAAATTCATGCACCCATGTTGATACAACCATTGATATAATAAATCCCCTTTACCTAGTGGGGATTAGACTTAATTAGAGTCATAAATCCCAACTCATCATCTGGTCATAAGTATATTCTCACTATCATAGACTCTTGTACAATATGGACTGAAGATAAAGCAACAAGGAATAGTACAGCTAAAGAAGTTATTGCATTCCTAAAATAATATATTATAACTTGATTTTGGACTCCTCTGACACTTGTTTATGATAATGGACCTACCTTTCAATCAATTAAATTGACTAAGTGGGCATATCATAATGGAATTACATTGAAATATTTCTCAAACTATTATCCCCAAGGAAATGGTTTGGCAAAATATACCAACAAGAATTTGTTAAATTACATGAAGAAAGTAATTGATCAAAACCCACATAATTGGCATGTGCTACTCAAATATGCTTTATGGTCTGACATAAAAAAGCATAAAAAAGTCTTTAGTAATTCCCCTTTCTTACTCATCTATAGAATAGAGCCAATTTTCCCAATACAACTCAAAAAACCTACTTATCAATTCATACAAGAATATATGGAAGCAAATATAGGAAATAATACTAGATTATTGGATTTAATCTAATTACAAGATAGGTGAGATAAAGCTTTACAAATTTTTATAAAATCTCAAGCAGTAGTAAAGAGATAGTTTAATCGAAAAGAACAAGTGAAAGCCTTTCATGTTTCAGACTTGGTCTTGTTATGGGATAGTGATATATCCATGTAGGAATATAGATGTATACATAAGATATAAAAATTTAGTTGAAAGTAAAGAATATCACATAGATCAATTAATGCAAAGAGAAGATTTATCGTGGGAAAACCTCTATGAGGTAAAAAAAAACCCACCAAAAGTGATTTTCATACATTGATAAATAATTTTACCCCAATACAACTTCTCTTCTCACTTCTCTACAAAATAACCTTCAAAAAACTCTTGAATAAATTCTCTTGAAGAATCCTGTGAATATGAACTAACCAATGGGGTTAACCCCTGTTTTATAGTGAATTTTAAAGGGAGATGATTTTTTTGGATAATGGTTCCAACCATCTTGAAGAGTCATTAAATAAAATATTGGTAATTATTAAATAATTATAATAATGTTATTTATTTTCATGAGGTTTCCACTTCGTGCTAATAAATAATATATTATTATTTAATAAATCATCAATATAGACTAAGGGTCAAAAAATCACCACTTACTCATTAAATTCTCTAACACTCCCCCTTATTGCTAAGTGGGGATAAAATCCATAGTCACCATAAATGAATGATACCTATGTGTAAAAATTGAAGGATTATGAAACCTTCATCATGCAAAAATTTACCTTTTGAATCAAAAGAAATTATAATATGTAAACTACTCAAAAGTAATTTTAGAATTGAATTATTATGATATTACATCTCACTTTTTCTCATGAAAAACCACTAAGAATATTTGGAGTCTTTTATAACATAAGGACCTTCATTACAAATTATAATTTTTAATGTATTAGGATACAAAAGTAAAACTTCCATATGAAGTTTAATTAAATCACATTACTTCCATACAATTTTTTTATAATTATTTATAATGATAATAATTATAGAAATAATAAATAACATAAGGCCATTAGGAAGTGGCATTGTCATGCACACTCCCCCTCAATGGCAACTCTGAGAGGCTAAGCATTTCATGAAATTGACAAAACTTGGTATCACCAAGTGGTTTTGTGAAGATATACACCACTTTTTCATCTATATAATATAAATATGTATTAATATTATCATTGATTAATTTCTCTTAGATGAAATTCACATGAACTTAAATATGTTTATTTCCTTGGTATTGCATTAGATTTTTCATTAGAGAGATACAACTTTGGTTATCACAATGAAGGATGGTGATATGAGAAACATCCAAATGAAGTTTTCCCATAGACTTCATAGCCACATGGATTATTTAAAGGCTTTCATATCACTTCTTTACTCTACTTCTATAGAAGAGAGTGAAACAGTAGGTTACTTCTGGCTACTTCAAGTGATAGCACCTACTCCAAACTTAAATAGATATCTAGAAGTAGATTTGTAATCTAAAGTATCACCATCATGTTCAACATCATAATATCCATATAATTTATCATTATTAATGGAAGAATAAAATAAACCAAAATTAATTGTTCCTTTGATATAATGAAGAATTCATTTAGCTAATTTCCAATTATCCAAATATGAATCCTGCATAAATCTAAAAGCAATATTAGTAGCATATGAAATATCTAGTCTAGTAATGGTTAGATAAATTAAACTTATAATAAGTTGTTTATAAAAATTAGGGTTAAGTTTTTCACATGTAGCTTTAAGATCAAGTTTAACACCAACTTCAATAAGAGTAGTGGTAGATTTACAATCAATCATGTCAAACTTAACAAGAAGATTATGTGCATACTAAGAATGTGATATAAAAATTAAATTTGTATCCTAAAATATAATCATTCCTAAAAAATATTTAGAATTTCTAAATCATTCATTTCAAACATTTGACTTAATGTATCCTTATATTTATGAATTAAACTAGTTAGATCATCAATAATCAACAAATCATCAATATATAATACAATTAGAATCAAAAGACCATTTTTAAATTTAACAAAGAGATTATTATTTGAATAGCAGTTAGAAAAACCAATTTATTTAAAAAAATAAAGTAATTTTATAATACCAAGGTCAAGGATCTTGTTTTAAACCATAAAAATATGTTTTTAACTTGCATAAATAATGTTCTTTATTAAGATCAGTGAAACCTTTAGGCTGAGTCATATAAATTTCTTCTTCTAAATCACTATTTATAAATGCATTCTTAACATCCATTTGGTGGATAACCCAACCATTTTGGGTTGCAATAGAAATAATAAATATAATAATACTCATTTTTGTGATAAGAGCAAAGGTTTCAACATAGTTAATCTTAATTTTTTTAGTAAACCTATGAGCAACTAATCTAGCTTTAAATTTTTCAATTTTACCAATTGAATTATATTTGATATTATAAAGCCACCTATAATTGACAATATATATTTTAGGTGGAGGAGGGATAAGATCCCAATTATACTTTTTAATTAAGGCATTATATTCTAATTTCATAGAAATATTCCTTTTGTCACTTGGATTTTCACCATTTGAGAAGATGCTTAAGCTCTCCTCATATAAGTGTCATAATGGAAACACCTCCAAGATTTTGGGTAGCTTAAGGATGAGTTGAATCTCTAGATAGGGATAGATCCCTTGATATACCATATTATATTACAACTACACCTAAACTTTGGGGGGGTGGGGGGCGGGGGGGAAAGGGAAGCGAAGGGAGAGAGATAACTAAAATCAAACTATTCTAAGGGAGGTGATCCATAAAATAATATGACGACTTCTAACCAAAAGCACATTACATATGAGAACAAAGGACTAACCAAACATACACTCCTTCAATCTACATCTTCTCACATCAATGTTACATTATGAGGATATATATGAATGTGAAAAGATAGGAAGACTAGAAAAGAGGCATTGAATGGAACTAGTGAATTTAATAACTCACTCTATTTTTAAAATTTCCTAGAACACTTTAGATGCCCTAAAAGAATAAGCTTTTCAACTGCAAATAGATGCAAGAATGAGACAACATGCTAAGGAATCCATAGTCTTCACTAAGCAAGATTCATCATCTAAATAAAACACACTTATGAACATTCATGAAGAGGTAAAAATAAATTGTCTTATTGATCAAAAGGTATTCAAATGAGTAGGTCTTCACCATACTTAGGTGGAGCATAAGTTATAATGTCCAAAATGGATAGTTCTTATCGAACTTGAGAGAGAAAGGAGAAGAGAGAATTCCAAAGGTAATAAGGATGCTTGTAAAGTCGATAGAATAAGTTACTTTTACATGAGAAGAGGATTTGGGAGTAACCATGAAAGTTAAGGAAGACAAGTGTCCAACAAGAAATGAAACTCTTACAAACTAGCATAAAACTCCTCATTTTGGCTTAGAAAATTGCCTTCATGATTTGGACCTATTTTAACATCTAAAAACTGATTATGGATAATTATAATGAATGGGATGAATTTAAATGCTTTCAAACATGCCTCTTCATGCATTGGTTTTAAGACTGACCATCTGAAACCCTCTGGGAATGAGCCATCGTCATCTATAGTCCAAAAAACTCTTCTTTCATGTACCCTACACACTTGACCTCTAAGAAGGCATTAGTTTTCCATGAAAATATATGGGAGGTAGTTTATAAAAATTTTAAATACCCTCTATGTTCTTATAAGTATTATACAGACCTTAAAATTACCCCACTTGAAGTTTTCCACCCTTCTCACTAGCTTGTCCACTATGTCAATTTTGATTGGCTAAGATGAAGCACCTATTTGAGGCACTTAAGATATGTTAAAAGGAATTAAATTTACATGATTATTTATCTTAATTCCTAATCTTCCCTCCTATGTGATTGTAATTTCTTGAAACCTCCTGTAGCCTACCAAACATACAAAATAGTAAAGAAAACCCTATTTTATACCCTATACATATAATTTTGTATATTCCAAAAGCATATTAAGTATATTAATAGAGTAATATAAAATTTAAAATCTTCATAATATTCAAAATGGTTCATTATATTAGCTTACTAACTCCATTTTCCCAAACTGGTCACTAGTAAGGGTTTGTAAGGGTTTTAGCATGTTTTGACCCTTAAGAATTTATCATAAAAACCTGACATTTTAAACTCAAAATAATTCCTCAAAATAAAATTTTAATACCTTTTATAACTCCTCCAAAATCCTTTGTAATCCATGTAAATTTTCATGAAATATGTGAACAATCAAACTTCTCCTATCCAGCTCCTCTTTCCCTTTCTTACAAGCCTAAGTGGGTTTTAAGCTCAAAATTGACTATCTTGTGACTCCTATGAAATGTTAAAGATTTAACACACCTTTAAAAACCCTATAATAATTATCCAATAGGTTATGAATCATATCTCATGTGAAAAGTGAAAGTATTTCCCCATTTGACTTTTAGGCTTAAAGCTTGCCTAATAGGCCTACCTGCACTATTATGGTTTAGATCATATAACTAAATTTATTTTAATTTAAACATATTTATCAAAAAATTTATAACCATATTAAAAAATTTATATTTATTTTAAATCTCACTTAGAGCTAGAAGTGATAGTCACATCTTGTTTGGATTCTAGGCATAACCATGCCTCATGAGCCTGTTTACACTTGTAAGGGTCCAAAACACCGTATTTTGTTAAATCTTAATATGCATGGTTTATCATGTTTATATAGGTATATTTAAATTTTATAAACCCCATTTCAAGGTCTCTACATCTTTTGTCTTCATATTTCTACCTTATTCTCCTAACCCTATCAGTTTTGTATAAGGGAAAGTGTCCCATGTCTGAGACAAAATAGGGGCTACTTACCCTATTTTCTAAGGAAATATGAGTATTTTAAGGCATTTTAAAATTATTTATTACCTCTCACACCAAAATTTATCCATTTTTCATATCATTTTACCCCTCAAAACTTATAAAACCAAAATAGGTTCTTAGGAAAAGGACTGTATGTAGGGTTTCTACTACATGGACTATGTTTTGCATTTGAAATGCCTTATCTCTGATTTTACCTCATAATGAATAGATTATAAAGACCTTAATTTTATTTATGAGTGTTTTATATATACATTTAACACTTAAAATCTGTCCATACTTCTCCCAATACCCTAACCAATCAAGATTATGTGAAAGTGTTTGACTATGTTTCATGTTTGGAAAGACCCCTGTAGGTACATTTTACAATAATTAAACCTAGATATGATTTTAAAAAATTAATTGAGACATATAAATACATTTATTAAGTGATATGGGTCCAATTACTTCATGTTCATGTCCTATTCACACCAAGAACACTACCTCTCTACTCACTGTTTGTGATAGTCAACACAATCAACTATGTTTTGGAGAAAAAGGGGTTCGCTAGTACACATTTACTCTAAAATTTTGATATCATTCCCTTTATAAAAATTTTATATTCATTTAGTGTTGTTTTTATTCATTTTTCTCATCTTGTATAGGCATAGACCTTTATCAAAATACACTTTTTGCTCTCTACGTAGTCCAGACTATGACTTGCTCTTTAGAACCCTACTTGTAGGTGTTTTTTATCTACTTGGATTTGGTTATGATGTTTGGAGACTCTCCATGAATATTTGAAGTCATAAAACATTTTTTATACCTTCACTCACTTTGTATGCCCTAAAAAACTACCAAAACACCAATGCTAGCTCACTGTCAGTTGTAGATGAACATTAAGGTTATTTATACGGATTGTCTCCACCTCCTTATGTGCAAGTATGGTCTTAAAGTTTCATTAGTAGATCCATGATTCCTATTCCATTCCTAGAATATTTTTTCATATCTAAACTTTCTCAAAATATTATTTAGGCCTTGTGACTTACAAGACTGTGTTTTCCTCTTTTAGGCTTGGTTGTAGGTGTATGTAATAGGTTTATGATGTAATTTGACCTCATCTTTATCTTTTTAGCTCTTTAATATTTTCAAACCATTTAAGACTCACTTATCCTTATAAAAATAATAATAAGTTCATCAACAATACCTTGAACCTTACTTTGGTTACTCAAAGAACCTCCTCAGTTCCTACAGCTTTGCATATTGGCTGTAGATATTATTTCTTGGTCTCACTTTAGGATTACAAGGTCTTGTTTGTCCTTTATGTCTTATGAGATAATTATGGAGTGGATGGTTTACCTAAACCAATTTATGACTTCATACAAACCTCAAAACCTTCTCTATGCTTTCAATATTTGATAAATCCTCTAATGGTTGTAGATAGCATTGAGTAATTTAAGTGTCCTAAAGAGCAATTTGAAGGCTTTTGAAAACCATCTTCCTCAACCTCTATATTTCTCTTCTTATACAACATGATATACCTATGTGTGATATTGAAAAAAATGTACTTATAGGCTTTATATATTAATGAAATGTTGTATAAGGACACCCTAAAAAAGGCCTAGACCTCTGTTTTGATAGTTTTGGGAAATTGTCCCAAAGTGCTACAAGTTTGCTCCAAGACCATTTTGATTATCTAGTTACTCCAACCTACTTCAACATTATTCAAAATTATTACCAAGAATTTTTATACTCTCTAAACATTATATAATTCTTAAACACATATTTCATGCTCCTCCAAAAAATGACAGGTCGTACAACTATTGTAGATGACCATTTTGTATATTTACTTGATTTCTTGGCTCTTGAAGTGGCTCTTTGGAGTTGTATTTTTTATTTTAGATGAATAAAATACATATATGGTAAATAATACATCACTTCCCTTCCTTTTTGAACCATAACATAGAACAAAACCCCAATAATTAGAATAAATGAATGTAACTCCACTCCATCTTACAAACTAAGTTAGTTGGCTCATAAAATCAACTCTAATGTGAAACCAATCATTATTAACATGAGATAATGGGTTAAAAATACTATGTAACTAATATAACAAGTGAATTATGGTTACTTTCCCAAATAAGAACAAAACTTGTAGGGTGTATAGATTAGCAAGTAGAAAAGTATAGTCAACTTCATGAGGATGGTTCATGAAGAAAAGGAAACCATTCTTTAAAATATTTATATTAAAATTAAGGTATCTTAGTTTAATTTAACCTTCCAAGTCATTTTATCTAAAACCTCTTCTATTGGTCATACCAAGTACAAACCTAAAGATTGCTTCTACTTGCCAAGAAGGGTGAAAAAGGAGTAGAATAGTTTTGTGCTAAAAAAGTAACTTTCATAGTACTTCAAATATGGAACTAAACTTAAGAAAGCGTAAAGTAAATTCTAATATATTATCCCATGTGGAACACTTCCCCATGGGTTGTACAAGTGTTAGACTCACCTTTTTCTCAAGGAAACTACTCTTTTTTTATAAGCACCTACCACTTTTAGTTACCAATATTTTATTAAGATATGTAAGGACACATGGCATATGACATAAAATTTTATAACCTTCACACTTTCTAAGAAATTTGTACAATTTATTAAATGCCCCTTTTTAACCTCAAAATAACTAAAATGACTAAGGACCAAAGCTATTATAACATTAAATGAAATTAATTAACCTATAAAACACATACAATTAAATTGTTTACCTATTGGGGTCCTAATTTGACTTAAAATTCAAATTTGATCAACAAATTGGTGACTCATAGGGGTAGTATGCCTGTTATACTAACTAGACTAGTAGCCTTATCAGTCCATTGGGCTTGGGGGAGTCATTTGAAGTCTAAAAAAATAAAGAGACATTTAACCATAGGATTCACTCAAGAAAAGACCACTAATTACCTAAACCACAGAAAATAAAGGGCACACACTAAACAAAGCAAACACCTTAACAAGACACACATGTGCTTAAAGCACCTAATAAAAACATGAATCAAATAACTATATACAACTAAGAACTAATCATACCTCCCTTTCCAAGATAAAAATGAAATTTTTTTCATCATTCTCTTCATGATATGAATCATGGTGCAAAGTACGTTGCTCTTTAGTTTGAACACTTAATGGGTCAAACCTATTTCTTAGCACTTTAATTGCCATGCTCTCAAGTAGACAATTTTCAAATAGGTCTGTAATGTAAAATTATTCATCTTTCATCCAAATAGCCTCAATCTTCTCACATGGATCCTAAATTACAACCTCGAATGGTGATTCAACAAGGCATACCTTCTTGACTTTCATAATGCTCTCAATAAGATTGGGCTTCCTCTTAGCTTCAAGTTCTTCTAACTCATCAAGGAGCTTTGAATATTCTTCCCAATCTTGTTCATTATCCTCCATGAAATCCTCTTTCTTTACATTTCCATGTACTTGATTCTCAACTTGGAAAAACTCTTCAAGCCCTTGAAAGAACTCTATTTATAGTTGCCAATCATCCTTGTCTTTTTTATCATCTAGAACCACTACCTCTTCAATATTATCTTCTTGACGTATGATGTCATCAATTTAGTGATCTTCAAGCTCCAATTTATATGAATATTATTCAAAATCAAGTAAAATTATTGTATCATCTTCAAGAACAACAACCTCCACCTTGGTCTCAAGATATTCTTCTAGGACTGCCACCTTTTTTAAAAGACTTGAAATTGTTCTCCATCCTTAATAGCACATTCATCTTCATGATATAAGTGATCATATATAACCTTTTTATCAGATTTATAATCTTATTCAAGGGCTGAAATCTCTTGCATCTCTTTCTCCTTCATGGTGATGCCAAGACTAGGCATCTTGAAATCATGTGACCTATCCCAACAAGGCTACCAAGGAGGTAGGCTTTCTTCAAGCAA
Source organism: Torreya grandis (assembly GCA_037957365.1). Lineage (NCBI taxonomy): Eukaryota > Viridiplantae > Streptophyta > Pinopsida > Cupressales > Taxaceae > Torreya > Torreya grandis. The sequence goes on along the minus strand of JARHVA010000581.1, from coordinate 5,018,291 downwards.
AAGTTCTAAACTTTTTTCAACCAACTACTCTTATTTAGGTTCCCATACCATAGTTTCATCAAGGTAAAGGATGATAGGATGAGTACAAGAGGAACTATTTGGTTGAGGTGGAACATAGGGCTCAAAATCAGATTGAGAATGTAAAGTTGGGGATTCTTTTGGGAGCTCTTAAGGAAGGGGAAGTAGACCTTGGGAAAAGATGGCTTGGTTATCTTCCTTCCACTTTAAAATCACTTCATTTACATCTAATTTATCATGAGGACTATCTTAAGGGAGATCATATGGGGTGTGTTTAGGCATAGGATCTTCTTTTGGGTCTAAACCTTCCATCACACCTTGACTTAACAACTCATCCTTGACTCCAACTCTTCAATTTTCTTGGATAGGTTCTCTTGGAAAAGTCTTTCTTGAATTTCATAGGCATCATCATGAGGATAAATAATGCAAGAGGGATGAGATGGAAGATAAGAGGTCTCTTATTAATTAAGGGTGGGAGTGTCTTGCAAAGGATCAACTTCACACTCCTTATCAATACTTATATCCTCTTTATTTCCCCATGATTCCACTATCTTACTCCAACTTAGGATATTAGGATTATAAGTCTTCTCTTTATGTGGTGATGCAATTTGAGGAGAGGGTGAAGTGTTCAAGGAACTTGGAATCTCCTTAGGCTTAGATTCTCCACCTTGTCTCCAACATGGAATCTCATATCTAAAGGTCTCTCCCTGAGATGGGGATACAATGTGAGAGGGTAATGATGGATTGAATTTAACTTCCTTTACTATTAACATGGAATAATTTATATTCATATTAACCAACTCAATATACCTATCAAGATTAGCTTCAAAAACAAGGTTTCTCTTTTCAACTCTCTCTTCCATTTGATTGGGAAAGTGATGAAATTGATATCCTTGATTGGGCTCATAAGTAGGGATCAAATATGGATGATAGGAAACTTTGGGTAGTGGATATGAAGGCTGATATGTTTTTTGAGGTTACCTTTTATGAACTCTTATCCTATCCTCTAAGGAAGAAACCAGGCCACTCATATCAAGCATCTCACTTGTGAGCCTTAGCCAATTGGCTCTCTCAATAGGTACCCACTCTTTTTTGACCAACTTTAATGCATCTCTCACCTTATGAATGAGATGACTAGGAACATCTTGACCACATCCCCTTAGATTATCAAGATCCAAAATGTACCTCTCATAGCCCAAAAGTGTTTGTTTGAAGGTGGAAATGGATTGGCTTGAGAAGTGACTAGGTTAACTAGAAGGAACAAGACATTGAGAGGAATGGCTATAGGATTGATACACTTCATGATAGGTTTGATTAATATCTTGCTCTTGTTTATAAGGAATGGCACAAGCTTGAAACATATCACCAACTTGTGTAAAATAATGTTTAACACTAAAACTAACCATGAAACTTTATTAAAATCAAGAACACAAAGAAATATATTACGAAAAATATTCAAAAAGAAACCTATGCTACTTGACTAGTTGATGTATCTTCAGAGTCACCATTAATGCTTGGATAGATTCCTCTAAAGGCTAATTGTTGAAAGATAAAACCAAAAATATTTGAACTTATTGGACCAAAATTCCCATCAAGTGTGTCTAAAACTATTTTCACCTATATTTTCACCCTTTGAGGAGATACCTAAGCTCTCCTCATCCAATTGTCACAATGAAAACACATTTAAGCTTGTAGGTAGCCTAAGGATGAGTTGAATCTCTAGATAGGGTTATCTCCCTTGATGTACCAATTTGGATTACAACTACACCTAAACTTGGGGGGGAATAGAGAGATAAATTTAAAAAAAAACTATTCTAATGGAGGTGATAAACCAAATAATATTATGACTTTCAACTAACAACATGTTATACATGAGAACAAAGGACTAACCAAACATACACTCCTTCAATCTACATCTTCTCGCATCAATGTTACATTATGAGGTTATGGATGAATGTGTAAAGCTAGGAGGACTAGATAAGAAGCCTTAAATTATACTAATTAATATACTAACTCACTAAATCTTTGAAATTTCCTAGAAAACTACACATGCCCTACAAGAAGAAGCTTTCCAACTACAAATAAGATGTAAGAATGAGACAACATACTAAGGAATCCATAGTCTTCACTAAGAAATATTTATCATCCAAGTAAAACACACTTATTAAAAATAATTAATAGTTAAAAATTGGTATTCTTATTGATCAAATGTAACGTAAATAATTAGGGCTTCACCATACTTAGATGGATCATAAGTTACAATGGTCAAAATGGCGAGTTCTTATAGAACTTGAGAGAGAGATAAGAAGAGAGAAGTCCATAGGTCAAGAGGAAACTTGTAAAGATAATAATATTAGTTACTTATACATGAGAATAGTATTTATGATGAACCATGAAAGTTCAGGAAGCACAAGTGTCTATATAAGGCATGAAACTCTTGCAAAGTGGCATAAAACTCCTCATTCTAGCTCAGAAAACTACCTTCATGATTTGGACCTATTTTAACATCCCAAAAATAATTATGGATAGGTCTCATGATTTTTATTAATGTAAATTATTTCAAACATACCTCTCCATTCATTAGTTTTAGGCATGACAACATGTAACCCTCTAGGAATGAACCATCATCATCTGCAGTCCAAAAAACTCTTCTTTAATGAAACCTACATAATTGGCCTCCAAACAGGCATCAGTTTTCCATGAAAATACATATTATGGGGTGGATGATAATTTAAAATACCCTCCATGGCCTTATAATCATTAGACACACCTTAAAGTCACCCCACTTGAATTTTTCCACCCTTTTCACTAGCTTGTCCACTATGCTAGTTTTGATTGGCTAAGATGAAACACCTAGGTAAGGCACTTATGATCTATTCCAAGGCATTCAATTGATATTATTAGTTATCTTAGATCCTAAAATTCCATCCCATGTGATTTTCATCTCTTGAAACCTCTTGTAACATGCAAAATACACAAAATAATCAATCAAACCATATTTTACACCCTATCTGTACATCTTCATATAGTCCAAAAGCATGGGAATTATATTGAGGGAGTCCTATATAATTTTAAATAATCATAATTTAAAAACTATTCCATTATATTATCTTTCCAACTCTATTTTCCAAAACTAGTCACTAGTAAGGGTTTGTAAGCGTTTTAGCTTATTTTGACCCTTAGACACTGCTCATAAAAACTTGGCATTACAAACTAAAACTAATTACTAAAAATAAAATATTAATACCTTTGATATTGCCTCAAAACTCCTTTTTAATCCATGCAAATTATCATGAAAGATGTGAGCAATCAAACTTCTCCTATCGAGCTCCTCTTTCCCTTTCCTGTAAGCTTGAGTGGGTTTTAAGCTCAAAATGGACTATATTATGACTCCTTTAAAATTTTAAATATTTATCACACCTATAAAAACCATATAATCATGCTCCAATATGTTAGGAATCATATCTCATGTGAAAAGTGGAAGTATTTCCCCATTTGGCTTATAGGCCTAAAGCTTTCTTGGTAGGCATACCTACACTCTTGTGGTTTAGATCATCTAATTGAGTTTATTTGAATTTAAAAATATTTATAACATTTTTTATGTTCATATTAACATGTTTTTATTAATTTTAAATCTCACTTAGATCTATAGGTGACAATGACCTCTTGTTTGGATTCTAGGTATAACCATGCCTCATGAGCCTATTTACACTTTTAAGGGTCCAAAGCACCCTATTTGGTTTCATCCTCCTATGCATGGTTTCTCATGTTTATATAGGTATATTTAAATTTTATAAACCCCCTTTTAATGTCTCTACATCTTCTTGATTCATATTTATACCTTATTCTCCTAACCCTGTCAACTTTGTATGAGGGAAAGTGCCCCCTATCTGAGACAAAACAAGGGGTACTTCCAGTATTTTCCTAGGAAATATGAGTATTTTAAGGAATCTTTAAATTTTTTATCACCTCCCACACCAAAATTAATCCCTTGGTCATATCATTTTACCCCTCTAAACATACATAACTAAAATAGGTTCCTAAGAAAAGGACTGTATGTAGGGTTTCTACTACATGGACTGTGTTTTATGTTTGAAAGGCCTTATCTCTACTTTTATCTCATAATTAAAATATTATAAATAAATTAATGGTCATTATTATTATTTTTATGTCCTTTTAACATACTTCTACCAATACCCTAACCAGTCAAGACTAAAGTGTTTGACTGTGTTTCCTATTTGGAAAGACCCTTGTAGGTACATTTTGTAGTATTTAGAGCTTGATATAATGTTACTAACTTATTTGATACATCTCAAGACCTTTTTTAAATTATATATTTTCACTTTATTCATGTTCATGTCCTATTCACACCAAGAACACTACTTCTCTACTCATTATTTATGACAGTCAACATAGTCAACTATGTTTTAGAGAAAAAGGGGTTTCCTAGTAAACATTTCCTCTAAAAAATTTATATAATTACCTTTATAAACCTTTTAGAGTCACTTTGTGTTGTTTGTATTCATTTTTCTCAGCTTTTATAGGCATATACCTTTATCAAAACACTCCTTTTGCTCTTTGCCTAGTCCAAACTATGACTTGCTCTTTAGAACCCTGCCTGTAGGTGTTTTTTAATCTACTTGGACTTGGTTATGATATTTGGAGACTCTACCTAAAAAATTGAAGTCACAAAATGTTTTTTTATACCTTCACTCACCTTATATTCCCTAAAACACTACCAAAACACTAATGCTAGCTCACTGTCAACTGTAGATGGATATTGAGGTTATTTATATAGACTATCTCAACCTCCTTATGTGCAAGTAGGGTCTCAAAGTGTCATCAGTAGATCCATGATTAATATTTCATTATTAAAATAATGTTTCATACTTACACTTAAAACATGTTTTAGGATTTTTTTCCCTCCTTTTGACTTACAAGATTGTGTTTTCCTCTTTTAGGCTTGGTTGTAAGTGTATGTAGTAGGTTTATGATGTAATTTGACCTCACCTTTATATTACTAGATATTTAAGATTTTCAAACCATTTGATACACACTTTTCCTTGTAAAAATAATAAGTGCATCAACAAGACCCTGAACCTTACTTTGGTTACTCAAAATACCTCCTCAGTTCATACAATTATGTATATTGGTTATAGACACTATTTATTGGTCTCACTTTAAGATTACAAGGTATTGTTTGCCCTTGATGGATTACGAGCTAATTTAGGAGTCTATGGTTTACCTAAACCAATTAAATACTTCATAATTACCTGAAAACCTTCCTTGTGCTTTCAATATTTGACAAATCTTCTAATGGCTATAGATAACACTGAGTAATTTCAGTGTTCTGAAGAGTAATATGAAGGCTTTTGAAAACCATATTCCTCAAGCTATAGATTTATCTTATTTTGAAACATGATAGGCCTATGTGGGATATTGAAAAAAAATGTACTTATGCTCTATAGATTAATGAAACACTATATAAGGAAACCCAAAAAGGGCTTGGACCCTTGTTTTAATACTTTTGGGAAATTATCCCAAAGTGCTACAAGTTTGCTCCAAGACAATTTTTATTATCTAGTTACTCCAACATACTTAAACATTATTAAAAACTATTACCAATAATTTTTAGACTTTCCAAAAATTATATAATTCTTAAACACATATTTCATGCTCCTCCAAAAAATGATAGGCCGTACAACTATTGTAGACGACCATTTTGTGCATTTACTTGCTTTCTTGTCTCTTAAAGTGGCTCTTTGGAGTTGTATTTGTTATTTAAGATGAATAAAATACATATATGGTAAATAATTCATAACTTCCCTTCCTTTTGGAAACATAACATAGAAAAAACCCTAGTAATTGAAATAAATGACTGTAACTCCACTCCTTCACTCCATCTTGCAAACTGAGTTAGTTAGCTCATCAAATCAACTCTAAATGTGAAAAAAATAATGCTTAACATGATATAATTGATTAAACATCATATTTAACTAATATAATCAAGTGAATTTTGTGTATTTTCTAAAACAAGAGCAAAACTTGTAAGGTGCATAGATTAGGAAGTAGAAATGTATAGTCAACTTCATGAGGATGGTTCATGAAGAACATGCCACCATTATTCAAAATATTTATATGTAAATTAATTTATGTGATTTTAATTTCACCTTCTCAAGGAATTTTATTTGAAACCTCCTTTACTATCCATACTGAGTACAAATCTGAAGACTACTTTTGCTTGCTAAGAAGGGTGAAAAAGGAGTAAAATGATTTTGGGCCAAAAATGGCACTTATAGAGTATTTAAAATGTGTAACTAATCTTGAGTAAGTTAAAGGTACATTATAACATATTTTCCCATATGGCACACTTCCCCATGGGTCGTACAAGTACCAAACTCACCTTTTTCTCCAAGGAAACTTTTCTTTCTTCTAAAGCACTTAACATTTTCAGTTACCAATAGTTGACTAAGACATGTGAGGACACATGACATATGATATAATATTTTAGAACCTTAACACTTACCAATAAATATATACAATTCATTAAACATCCCTTTTTTAACCTCAAAATGATTAAGGACCAAGGCTAGTATAACATTAAATGACATTAATTAACCTATAAAACACCTTGTGACATATGTATTATACCCCTAAAACACATAAAAGTCAATTTTTTACCTATATGGGTTCCAATTTGACCTAAAAATCAAATTTGGTCAAAAATTCTATCTATCATATTAAATGGCTTTCTCAAATGATTAAGGTTCACATTCATACATAGTCATTAAAGTATGATAAGAATGTTGAATTATAGTTAATTTATAAAGATTATCAACATTAGAATATTGAATTAGGGATTTCTCCCATTTAGGTCTTATATATTAAACATGAAACTCAAGGTGTTCCTCAAACTCTAAGTTATCCATAACTGGATCAACTTCCTCAAGGACATATGTTTCATCACAAGAAGAAACATGAGAGATAGGTTCATCAACAGAAGAACACTGAGGAGAATTCACATAGGGCTCACAAAAATATTTTTCATGAATAAAAACATTCTTATCCTCAATAATCTAACATTTATAGGGATCATACACTCTTAAACCTTTTGTCTTACCTCCATAACCTACAAAAAAGCTAGAATAGGAAGTGGAATCGAGCTTCTTTCTTTTAACTTTAGGAATAAAGATAGAAATAGGACAACCAAATATCTTGAGATGAGCCACACTATGTTTATTTTTATTCCAAATTTCTAAATGGGTATAAAGATGCAAGGCTTTGGTAGGGACTCCATAATATCAATAGTAATGTCTGTGTCTTCGACCCATAAGAAGTTGGGAACATTTGTAGATTATAACATTATTCTAGTCATTTCTATGATGGTGCAATTTTTCCTTTCAAAAATACCATTTTACTGAGGGGAATAGGGATCTATTAATTTCCTTTTAATACCACAAATAATTCAAAAATAATCAAACTCTTTACTAACATATTCACCACCATTATTAGTTCTTAATCTCTTAATAAAAAAATCAGATGTATTTTCAACACTAACTTTAAATTCTTTGAATTTAAATAACACATTAGATTTCTTTTTAATGAAAAAAGACCAAATCATTATAATTTAATCATCAATAAAATTAATAAAATACAAATAACCATTAATAAATACAAATTTAAGAGGTCTTACAACATCACTATGAATCAATTATAAAAGATGTGAGGAATTTGCATCATGATTCTTATGAAAGGGGTTAGTATGTTACCACGTAAGTAACCCTCAAAAGTTTCATGATGAGAGGGGATAAAAGGAATCCCAATAACAAGATTATTTGCATACATATCATGTAAACTTTTAAAATTAATGTCCTAATCTTTCATGTCATAATTGAGATTCATTATTACTATGTAATGAAAGAAAACATGCAGAAGAAGGAGAAAAAATATATAAACCATTCTTTTGAACACCTTCAATAATCAACTGATTTATAATGGACCAACTATATTTAAGTAATGTTACAATTAAATTATCATTTTTAAGCTAAGAATAAGATAGCTAATTCTTTTTAAGCTTAGGTACATAGAAAACATCATTTATAGTAACATTTAAAAACATTGTTTTTCCTTGTTTAGTTGCTTCTAAAAAAGAATTATCTCCTAAGTAAATTTTTTTAGAGATATCTCTAGAATTACTTAAAATATCAGATAATCATGTCATATGGTGAGATTCACTGCTATCTAAAATTTATTAATTTTCATTTAAAACATATAAAGTAATAACATTTGAATCCTGATTGTTATTTTGATTAGGATTTTGATTCTTCTACTTGTTTTGATTAGATTTTTTCCATTTGTTATTTTTATATTTTTAATTGTTATTTTTATCCTTATTTTTATAACAAGTTTTCCTTCTATGACCAAATTTATCACACAGATTGTAATTTCTATTAAACTTAGGTGTATGATTCTTATCACTAGATTTCTTATTCTCGTATTTGCTTTTAGTAGAATTTGGGCTAGATTTATAGTTTTTAGTATTATCAGAAAAATTATTAAGAGTGAGAAGTGCCTGAGTGGCATTCTCCTTATAATCAAAATTGGTCATCACTTTTTCTTCTTGAATTAGGAGAGAAAACAAGGTGGTAAGGTCAAGGATATTTTGCTCAATTTGATACTTAGAATTCAAAATTGAAATAAAATTTTTAAAATTTTCATGAATTTTTTACTGAATGATAAAATAAAGAAATTTATCTTGAATAAAATTATTTTTATATCCATCTAATAGATCTTTAATGTTTTTAATTTTAGCAATAAATTTTACAACTTCCTCATCACCTTTCATAGGTGTAATTAGTAATTCAAGGATTAACTTAATAATCTTAAAGAGATGAGTGCCCTCATGTATGGATTCAATGAGTTTCAAGCACCACTAGGAGACTCTTTATTACCAATTTGAGAAATAATTCTTCTTTAACACTTTACAAGATAATGGGCATAGCTTCCTACAATTTTTTTTGAAATACATCGGTAAACTCAGGGGTCACATGTCATCCAAAAGGGGATTTTAAAGTCCTAATGACAACATTACACAACTTAGAGGCCATAAATTGAGTTTTAACATGAATTTTTTATATATTATAGTTATTTTCATTAAGTATTTGAGATTTATCTAAAGAAAAATGGAGTGAAGCCATAGCTTCCCTTTAAACAAGATAGTAAAAAAATATATAAAAAGAAACTATTTTAAATTAATTTTTGAACTATTTATAACTATACTTAATTACACAATTTATATGTCAAACAATGTAAAAAATTGAATTAAAATTTCACTAATATAGGTTTCAAAAGCATCCCACTCAAAATGACCACTTAAACACTATTATTTAAAAAGGTGTAAAAATTTTAAGAGGAGGCTTAAAAATAAAAAATTCATCACTCTAATGTGTACGGAATGTGCCAAATCCTATATATTTATTGGTTATGTGACAAGTTTCACTAGGTCAAAAGTTGAAACAAGTTTGACAGGTTAACTAAGGTTTTAAATAAATGAATCATGGCATGTAAACCAAAAATGAAATTCAAATTAATTTAATTTGAATTTAATTTGACTAATTTTTAAAAATAAATAAAATAATTTTATGGAGGATTTGAACATGAGACCTCCCTTGTGATAAGCTTTTAACAAAATGAAAGATACCAACCCTTATAAAAATTTACTTGAGATTTTACATGCAATAATTTAAATTTATATGTTTTTATCTAATTTTTCAAAAGTGTGTGTGTGTGTGTGTGTGTGTTTCATGTAAATTCAAAAAGTAAATCATTTAATTTTTTTTAGTTTTTGGATTAAAAAACTATCTCCCAAGGTGAGATTTAATTAAATAAAATATTTTTTAAATATATTAAAATACTTAATGCTAACATTTTTATTTATCTAATTCTATTTATGGCACTCTTGTAGGTTATCAAATGCTCACAGTAAATTGTACAACCTTCTGAATGGATTGAAATTTTTAGAATCCTCCTTAAATTGTCTGTTAGTGTTAAAACAAGCTTCAAAAAGAAATTTCTGGTGGAGAATTTGTTTTTTCACACCTGTTCACTACACAATGGTGTTGAAGAGGCTCAATAAAAATTTAAGAGGCTAAATGAAATATTCTTAGGCCTCAAAAATGAATTTGGACTGCTTAAATATGCATACAATAACCTTTTAGATGACCAAATCTATTGAAGAATGATAGAAATAAGTCATTTCTGATTTTATTCCTTATATGGGCTATAAAAATCTAAAAATGTTACTTTTTGATAGAAAAAATATTCAAAATTTTGATTTGAGACTTGAATAACACATATGAGTACTCAAATGTGTCTTACAATGCATTACATTTATCCACAAACCTCTAACAATGGCCAAGAAAAATATTGAATAAAGAATAAGATTTTAGAACCCTTTCAATGGCATACCATTGCTTTATAAATATGTATTTTTCCTCAAAATTTATTTCCAATAGTCTTAAATGCTTTGATTGATGTCTACAATGATCAATTGTCTTGCCAATCAATCAAGCTCTATTACCATGATAGAATCCATACACATGATGCAAAAAATATCACATAGATAAATTGATACAAAGAGAATATTTACCATGGGAAAACCTCTAAGAAGTTTAAAAAACCCACCAAAATTTATTTTTATATATTGAGAAATAATTTTACCCCAATACAACTTCTCTTCTTACTTCTCTCCAAAATAACCTTCACAAAACTCTTGAATAAATTCCCATGAAGAATCCCATGAATATGAATTAACCAATAGGGATAAACCCTAATTTCTAGTGAATTTTTAAGGGAGGTAACCATTATGAATAATGGGTCCAACCATCCCAAAGAATCTGTTTCTATCTAATTTTTGTTTTTTTCTAAGTTTTTTTCAAAACAAAGAAACTAGGAATAGGGTGTGTAAAAAAACATGTTGAATATGTGCACATTGGATACAAGTGATTTTGGAGAGATCCTATTTTTCTTGGGAGGATACTTTAAAATAATAAAACACTAAAATAAACTTATTTGTTAGATAAGTAGATGGGTGGATTGCCTAGTGGGAGCTAGATCCTAGAAATGAAAGCTTTCTAAGAGCTTGTCAATCTACCTTCTTCAAAACACTTAATTTGGAATGATAAAAGAAGTAAATTTTACATAAAAATAGCAAATGAATGATATTAAAACAAAAAAAAACTAAATTTGATATAATAAAGTTAAATTATTTGTGAAATATAACTAAATGAATGTAATAGTTTAATTAATACTAATGCTAAAAATTGGTAAAGGTTATGGTTTTGGTTCGGTAAAGTGGTGAGGGTCAAAAGGATTGTTTTGTTAGTGTGGGTGGATATTAAAGTCTGAAAGTATAAAAATATATGGATAGATAAATGAGGCAAATAATTAAATATGGCAAAGGAAAAAGAAAGGTAAAGATGGAAAAGAGGGAAAAGAGATAAATGAGGCAAAGAGGTGAATGGGATAAAGGGGATAGATGAAATGGAAATAGCCAAAGGGATTAAATGGGATGAATGGGATAAAGAGGAAGGGGTTAAGGTCTAAATAGTATGGAGGTTAATAATAAAAATTTTAAAGGGAAATAAAGAAAGAACTGAAATTATAAAATAAAATAAATTATCTCAATGTTGTTTAAGTGGCTTGAAGATGTTGATGATGGTTGAATGTTGATGAAACTTGAAGAAATTTTGATAGAGCTTCATTTATTTGATATTTTATCCTCCAAGATGATTAATACCTTCAATATGATGATCTCCTCTAGAAACCTACAACAAGATGTTAAAAACCAAAGACTAAATTCCAACTTCACCTTTGGTGAAGGAGAGGGGGTATTTATAGCATTTGATGTTGGGAAACATGCCAAAAGAGTGGGATAGTGAAGCAAATAAATTTTTTCCAAGTGGTTCATGATTTAGTAAAGGTGAGGTTGGTGGGGATTCTCTTGTGGGTTTGAAAATCTCCCTCTTTGCACATGAATCCCATTTTAAATGAAAATCATGCACATGGGTTTGAATGAGACTAAAGACTTTTTATCACACTTATTTGTCTTCATTCAAGAACTTAAAGAGGTGGAACACAAAATATGGCACCATTTTCCATTTTGGGGATGAAAATTCCAAGGTGATGTTGGTAGAGATTCCCATGTGGGTTGGAAAGTCTCCCATTTAGGTTAGTGAGCCTTCATTTGGGTTAAAAAGTAAAAAATGGGTGCCCTTTGTCTTTTCGAAAGTCTTAAAAGGGTAGGTGTATTTTAAAGTCTAATTTCATGTAGGAAGACAAAAATACATGTTTATTAATGACCCCTTAAGGTTATATTTGCCACATTTTAAGGGGGAGGCCTTGTGATGCTTGAATGACGTCATCAAGCACTTTGGGAAGGGTCCTAAGTGGGGTATGATGTCCCACATCAAGCCACATCACTTCTAAGCCACGTCACTTGCCATATCACCTCCCAAATCACCTTCTATATCACTTTATATGTCACATGTCATGTCACTTGCCATGTCATCATGAATAGTGATAGTGGGTCCCATAGTGAATAGCGATGGTGAATAGTAATTTTGAATAGTACTTTCAAATAGTGATTTTAAATTATATTTATGACTAGGATAATAGTGATTTAATTGTATTAAGGGGGTTTGGGGAAGGTTTAATAAATTTTATGGGATCCTAAGGCATTTAGTCATCAAAAACTATAAATGTGCAATTTTTTGGTGTCTACATAATCATTAACATATTGGTAATTATTAAATAATTATAATAATGTTATTTATTTCATGAGGTTTTTGCCTCATATTAATAAATAATATATTATTATTATTTAATAAATCACAAGTATATATTAAGGATTAAATAATCACCACTTATCCATCAAATTCTCTAACAAATAAGGGCCATGAGAGAAAGGGTCAACATTCTAAGCTAAGTTCTTTATGGATTGGCCCTTACCAAGTATCTGAGCATTTTAGATAGAATGCATTCATACTACGAGATCTTCAAGGTAGGTACTTTCCACTACCAATTAATGGAAAATACTTGAAGCATTACTTCATGGCTAATCCATCAAATATCATATCCAAGTAAAGATACTAAGGTTTTTATGTGTACCTATTTTGTATATAAATTTTCTATTGTTTTAGTTAGTGTTTTTTTTCTTTGTTGTTTGTTTTAGTGTAATTTGTTTTTGTTTGTTTATTTTATTATAGTTTTTTTCATGTGTTTTTCCCCTCACAACTTGTTTAAATTTGGTTTGTGTCTGACTCTTAGGTCATTTTTAGTGTGCCTTTTCAAAAATTGGTTAGAATTGTTCACATGTTTATTTTGAGAAATCAAGTCCTAAAAGGGTAGTATTTAGCATTCTTGAATTTAGACAAACAACTTGAAAGTAAAATAGAATTGTAGACAACATTATGTCAAATCAGTGTTGTGTTATTATGATCCCATAGGCTAGGAACTTCAAATTATGGATAATAAAGAATGAGAGTTATTGGTTGTTTGGAAATTAGAATGTCAATCATCCTTGAATAGCTACATAGGCTACTACACTTTTCTTTGTGAATTTCCATAATTTTAAAAGCTCTTGATTCAAAAAAAATGAGTGAATTTTAGAAATGTTTTATTAGACACTAGATTTATTTAAGTCTATATGAATAGTTATTTTATTATTTTTGGGAAATTATATGTTTAATTCCTAAATAATAAATGGGTCTGAGTAGATAAATTTAGTGAATAATATGCAATAATTAAGCTAGTGATTTTGGGTAAATAAATAATATTTTTTCCTTTCCTAAAAATATTAATAAGTGAGAGAAAATATAACTTAGCTTTTTCTATACTATTACAAATGAGACAAAGTCTAATACTGGAGGAATAGGATAGGAACATGGTTGTAAACTAAGATCTAGAGTTTATTTATTGGTTAGATAGGACCATAAAAAATAGGACACCTTATTTTTTTATGTCGTAGTCTTAGTCTTGCCATTGTTATCTAAACTACTCATAAAGATATGATTTTTCTAGGTTTTGTTCATAGCATCTGTGTGAACTTGTGTACCAAATATTAGATCCTTACTATCAATTAAACTCCCTATAGAGATGATTATTAATGTGTTTGTGTCTTCTATGAAATTAAATAGAACTTTTTCAAATAAGTAAAATAGGTTAGTGTGTAAGGATACGTTCAATGCACTTCACACCCCATGTGTGGGCATGATACCTACATACCAATACTCTGAGGAGGGATCAAGCTATATGTAGTTATCTCATTTAAGTGTTTATTGCAATAGTGTGATGAAAATGTAAGTAAATTAAAAACTAGATGTACTTAGAATGACTAAGGACTGGTATGAGGGTAGGCTTGAAATATTTTTGGATGGTTGTATGCAGAGAATAAGGATAAGTGCTTGAGTGATCTTGTTAGTATTCTTGATTCTCTCTTATAAATGAGTGTCAACCCTTCTAAATGGAATTTGAATGGCATTTTATAAGGGATTTAATGTTCATGGGTTAAATGAATTCACATTAGGCTAACATGAATTAGGATAAGGATTTGGGAAAATATGACTGTTAGAACCTATTTTTCACTTGGACAACAGTGCTAAAAATTGGACACCCTAGGTTTTAGTGCTCCTCTCTAAATTGGGCACTATTTTTTGGAGGGAATGAGACCTATGGGGATGGATCTAGGCCTAAGAGAGCTACCTAGGTCCGTAAGGGTTAAGTTTAGAAGGTTGTATATGACTAGGGATTAGTGAAAGAAGAGCCTAAAAGAGATGTACAAGAAAGTAGGAGGACCTATGGATTAGGTGTCATTATCCATAATAAAGTAACTAAATTTCAAATTTTTTATGATTTCATTTTCCCCCCCTTTATTCTAATGATGCAGAAAAGTGAAATAATAGGATAAAGGTAAAAAATAAAAGTAAAGCATACCTAAAGTTATTGGTGAAGGTGAAGCTCATGAAATTATGTGATGTTGGATGTGCATAGAAAGAACATGATGTGAAGTGTGAATCTATAATTAAAAACATAGAGTACATTAGTTCTTACTAGATATGTTATATTTAAAATAAGAACATAAAAAATTTGGGTAAGAGAGAGATGAAGAGAAAGGAATGAATACACCTTACCAGGTACACGAACCAATAATAAACTCGTTATGATATTAGACTATGCTAGGTGTGTGTTGTACCAAAAATTATATCATGAATGGAGCTGAGTGCTCAATTCCCTAAAAGTGGCTCACGAATGCAAAGGAAGGCCCTTTGGCTCCATCATCACATATTAAGTGAAGTTAATAAATCATGCATGTGTCAATCAATTTTTAGATTATGTTTCCAATCCCTTTGAATAGGTGGCTTAAGAATACAAAGGCTAGCTAGACCTTTGTCTCCTTCATTAAACCATGAAGTGAAGCTATGAAGTGATATCAGTATGGAATAGATGTCATATGAAATGGATCTTGAAGCCTGTGAATGTACTATAAGCTGATAATGTTGGCATGGATATCAGAATATATGCTATAAACCAGGCCACTCTTAACCATTTCAAAAAATGGAGACTAGGCTTGTATGAGAGCCACTCTAAAACTAGTGTAATATTTTTATGTGGAATCCAACTTAGGAACTCAGGTACTCAAAAATTTAAGCTTGTATGAAAGCCAAACTTAATAAAAAATGATGCCAACCACCTGTAGATGGAGTAAAACATGCAACTACTGAGAATGCTTAGGAAAGATAAATTGAACTCAAAAAGAGAGGAAGACTAATGTGTTGCGCACATTACCCCCAATCACTAGTGTCTAGAACATGGATTCTAATCTAGAAATTATATCAACTACCTAATCTAAAATTAGAAGTGAGAGCCATCACATCATGCATGATGCCCCTTATTTTTAGATTTTTTGAGCAAAAACTATATTGAAATATGTTGAATTTGGACTATGTTATATTGACAAACCTATGACTGAACTCACCTTTTTGTCTATTTCTATAAAAACTAATTTTTCTGTTGTCTAGATAGGGGCACAAAAAATATGACACCCTACTATCTAGAATTTTAGTCCAACTTTAGCACTATTGTCCAAGGCCAAATCTAATGATTGTTTTGGATTCTTTGATGTCTTCTTGTTTTGTTTTTCCTGGTCTGATGTCTAGTTTCTAGTCTGAGTATTCTAAAAACTATTATTTTGACCGCTAGGAGCTCTAATCTCTATGACAAAACCCTTATTTATTTTTCCCTCTTTTGAGGGTAGGAGTGAGTAGCCTATAATGACTACCCTCATAATAATAATCCCTACAATTGTGTTAATTTGTAAATATACAAGATATAAAAATGATAATCAACAAGATAGCTCAAGATATAGCAATATTTATATTGAGAGATTGTTAGATCAATAGGGGTATGCCTAGATAGATATAACAATGTAATAATATGTGCAATGTATTTAATTAAAACTAGAAATGTTAGTTGTTAGTTGTTAGTTGTTAGTTGTTAGTTGTTAGTTGTTAGTTGTTAGTTGTTAGTTGTTAGTTGTTAGTTGTTAGTTGTTAGTTGTTAGTTGTTAGTTGTTAGTTATTAATTTCTAGTTGTTAGTTGTTAATTATTAGTTATCAAGGAGGGATGGAGCATGATGTCCATCATGACATCCAAAAAAGCAAGGAAAATACATGATATGGATCATGGCATTGCAACAATTGAAAAATCAATCAATTAAACAAGCACATGGAGCAAGAAGAAAGAAGCATACAAGAGTGTCCAAGGGGGAAAGAAAAAAAGGGGCATGGGCTCATGTCACTCAAACTAGAAAGCAAGCATATAAGGCATTTTCAAATGCCACATACACATATAATAAAAACAAACAAGATTAGCATGAGGTCCACAAGTACATAAAAGAGTACAAGCAAGGGACATTGGTAAATGTCCAAAGGTACACATGCATGAATAGAAGAAAATGACATTAGAAAATGTCCTAAGGCACACATAGGAGAAAATCAAGAACTATAAATGTAATCCAACAAGCTATGCTAAGCAAGAAGAGAAAGTATATAATAACTAGAAAGATAGAATCACATCTAAATAATCAAAGCAAGAGTGAAAGTATGCAAGACATGTTAGTACAAGACTAAGTATATGATAAAGAGATATACATGTGATAAATACTAGTGAAATGTCAATATAGTAATCTATGTAATCTAGTAAGTAATGTAAAATAACATGATAACTCAGAGTGTATAGTGTAGGAATGACATAACATGGATGGTGTAGTCGTGTAGAAGATGCCCCCAGTGGGTATGTATATTAATGTGTGTCTCAAATGTATAATTAGGATGCCCCATTAATGGGTAGAGTGAAGCAATCAAGGATTTGGATGTCACTACACACACTCAAATAAGATCAAGTGAAGCATGGTAATGTAGATAAATTAACAAATAATAATAATATGAAATAGAAATTATAAGTCGTAGCATAGTAGTAGCAATGTAAAACATGGATGATATATATAATTGAAATGTTTTGTATTTTTGAATTTTTATATTTTTTTGTATTTTTGAAAATAAGCTATGTATAGTTAAACTTTGAACATAAATTATGTAGACTGTAATATGTAAAATGGCATGTTAGACATGGAATATTCGTAGATGCATAATATTTATTGGTTTTTTGAGTTTCTTTCTTTCAATTGAGGCTAGACAATACACTTTAGGGCTAAGATATTTGGTAATAATAAATGGACCTAGCCAATTTGGTTTGAATTTTTCTTTGATTTCTTTTTTGGCATTAACATTATGTAGGCTTTCTTTGAGAACATGATCATTAAATTCAAATCATAGTTGTGAAATCATTTATTATAAGATCGTTGTATATATTGTTGGTATATTTTGAGGTGTTTTTTATCTTGAATGTGTGTATGGTCTAACTATTTAAGGTAGTGTAGACACTTTTCATGATACTGGTCATTAGTGAGAATACCTTTAAGAGAGACATGGAGAGATGGGATTTATAACTCTAATGGCAAAACTACTTTTGTGTCATTAATGAGTGAATAAGGAGTAACTACTATGGGTGTACGAATACTTGTGTGATAGGCCCATAATGTTAAAACTAGTTGATTATGTCAATCATCTCCAAATTTTGTCACTATTTTGCTCAAAATTTTATTGATAGTTTTTTTAGTAACTTTTGTTTGACCATTTCCTTATGGTTAATATGGAGTAGAGAATGTGTGCTTCATTTTGTGTTTGGTACAAAAAAATTAATGGTTTTATTCTTAAATGATGTTTTATTATCAGAAATGATAGTTATTGATAGGCCAAAGCACAAAATAATATAAGTCATGATAAAACTGTAAATGTCTTTGCTTGTGGTAGATTGAAGTGGAACCACTTCCACCCATTTGGTAAAGTAATATGTAGCTATGATTATGAACTTATGTCCATCGATGGATTCAGGGTTTATTTTTCCAATGAGATCAAATCCCCATAGCATGAATGGTCATGGAGAGATGATAGGTTGTAATTGTTGTGACAGTACATGTTTTAGATTAGTATGTCATTAACATTTTTCGCATAGCTTTGCATATTGTAAACATTCATCTTCCATGGTAGGCCAGTAGTACCTTTGTCCAAGTAATTTGTGTGACATGGATTTTTTGATAAGGTGACCACCACATTCACTATTGTGTATTTGAGTAAGAGAAATTTTGGCTTCTACTAAGGTTAAGCATTGTAGTAAGTGTTTATTGAAGGATCATTTAAAAAGGTCCCCACCAATGATTACATAATGGATTGCCTATTTTTGAAACTTATGTTTTTCATTTCAAGAGAAAGTGTCTGATGTAATAGATTTGTTTAGAAAGTTATAAATATAAAAAACCATTCTAGGGTTGTGGAACTTTGTATGGTAGTTAAGATAGAAAGATATATCAAATTAGTATTGGATATTGATGGTTATTGTAATCACTTAATTGTAAATATTGTTTGATCATCGTTGATGTCGATGAGAATTAGAGATGTAGCATTGGCCATTGCATCTATGTGTCTATTATCTTTTCTAGGGATGCTCTTCATATAAAAGTAGTCAAATTATGATGTTAGACACTATACCATGTTATGGTATTGGATAAGGTGTTCTTATTTTATTTGATAAATATCATTGGATTGATTGACCACAAGTTGGGAATCATCGAAGACTTGAATAGATTTGATTTGGAGTGATTGGGTAGAAAATAGTCCTAAGATAAGTTCTTCATATTTTGTTGTGTTGTTGGTGTAGAACAAACTTAATCAATATAAAATAGGAACTGTGTAACCAAATATCAATAAAGATAATGCCTACCCCTACACCAAATGCATATTGGGAGCCATAAAAGAGCATAGTCTATATATTTGAATGCATAGAATAGGTGGTGAAATCATCTTTGAATGTGTCACTAATAGGGTTGGTATCTAACAGTGGTGTTGCTTCCAAATGGTCTGTAATGATTTGGCCCTTTATTGGTTTTTGGAGGACTATTTTTAAGTCAAATTTTGTTAATAGCATAACTCATTTTACAATGTGACCATAAAGATGTAGCCTGGCCAGTAGGAACTTTAAGGGATTTGCTTTTGTGATAACTTGAGTCTCATTATTGGCCATCTAATGTTAGAGTTTTTATATGGTAAAAACTAATGATAAACATAGTTTTTCTATTGGGGAGTAATTTTTTTATAATCAACCAATGTGCAACTAATGTAATAAACTATACATTTGGTATTTTGATCACCATGTTGTGCTAAGAGTACTCTTAATGCATGATCTATTGCTGAGATATATAATAGGAAAGGCTTGTCTAGGATACTACTTGATTGTATCAAATATTTCTTGAAAATCTTTGTCCCAAATAAACTTTGTATCTTTCTTTAGTAGTCGAGTAAATGACTAAGTTTTATCAGCAAGCTGAGTTATGAAATGACAAATTTCTTGGATCTTGCCTTGTAGGGATTGAAGTTGTTTTAATTTGGTGGGAGGTGGAATATCGATAATTACTTTGAATTTCTTAAGATCAACTTATATACCATGCTAAGAGATAATGAAACATAGGATTTTACCTAAGGTAATTCCTAACACACATTTATTTGGGTTTAGTCAGACATTGTATTATCTGAGTCACTAAAAGATTATTCATAAATCAATAGCATGATGTTGTCATTGCTTAGATTTAGCTAATATATCATCAACATAATCCTTGACTGTATGGTGAATTAAATCATGAAATATATGTGTCATGGTATATTGATAAGTGGCTCTAGTATTTTTTAATCCAAAATGCATGAGAATATAATAAAATGTGCCCTAGGGTGTTGTACAAGATTTTTTTCCTAATATTCTTCAAAAATCTTGATTTGGTTGTATCTGATGAAACCATTCATGAATGATAACATTTCATACCCAAATATAGAATCTATGATCATATTGATATTAGGAAAAGGGAAATCATCTTTTGGGCATGCTTTATTTAAATCTTGGGAATTAAAACAACACCAAATTTATCCATTAGGTTTGACTACAGGGACTATGTTGGAAATCCATTCAGGGTGTGCTACTGGTTAAATGAATCCAACACCTAAGAGGAATTAGATTTTTTTTCTAACCAAGACAGCCACCTTAGGATGCATTTTTTAAATTTTCTATTTAATTGGTTTAGCATCTGGGTATAAGGGAATCCAATGGACGGTGATAGATGTATCGATTATTGGCATATCTGAGTAAGACTAAGTATAGAGGTCTATGAAATCTATTAAAGTTTGATGGATATATATATCTTCCTCCTTTCAAAGGGTAGCATCTAATAAGACAATTTGGGGATCTTGATCAATTCTAAAATTGAAACTTAGTGTTTATTCATTAAGCAATGTGGAATGATCAAGTGTGTAAGGAATGGTAGGGATAGCATCATTTAAATCAATTGGTATGTCTTGGGATGAGTTTAGAATTTATCTAAAATATGTGTGGGAACTTATGTGATGAGGAAATATATTTTTATGATAACAAGATGGGAGGTCCTTATATGCTCCAAGAAATTGTAGGAGGGAGTCATCATTGGAAAATTCATCTAATGTGAACATGTATTTCCAAACTATATCATCAATGAGATTAGGGTAGATTAATGATAATTTTGAAGTATGATTAATGGTGTAATATACCAATGTAGTGGTTGGACAAAACTTGATATGCTTTGAAGTGGAAAAAGAGGGTTCACTATGAGGATAAGTAAATTTATATCCTAGCCCTTGTGTCCCATGCTATGTAGATGTCTTGATAGGATTGATGATTCCTTATTCATGCTTTCCAAGGAATTTACCATGATATCCCATTTGATTGAGGCATTTAAGTGCAAAAGCTGAGGTGAAATGGTGATTTGGTGTCAATGCTATTATATAATTTGGAGTTTGTTGATGTGTTACATGGTTTGTGGGTACATTATGAATAATGGTTTACATAGGTAAATAGCTAGGATTAAAGTGTAGAATATAATTATATGGTGTGTTAGCAACATGACAATATTTAAAAGGTTGATTATCAATTTTACATGTGTATATGTAGCCTTTGTGACTAAATTTTAGATAGGCATGGAGTGTATAAAGGATTACATGCATATCATGAATCCAAAGATGACCAAGAAATAAATTATAGTTGAGGTCATTTGGCATAACTTGGTAGGTAGTTTTTAGTGTCTTAGGCCCTAATGTGATATTAAGTGTTATTTGACCCATGACTTTATATGGAATGTTGTCAAAGCCTCTGATGTTCACATCAGAATGATCTAGATTGTGATGTTATATATTAAAATGTTTAAGAAAGGAAATGTTGCAAATGTTGAGTATTGAACCCTTATCGACTAACACTCATTTTGCCCCTACATCATTTATTCATAATTTAACATATAGAGGGAGTTGTTGTGCAAAGATGTGTTGTAAGGGTAAATCCTCTTTCTCAAAGGAAATATGTTCTTTATTCCATTGTAATGTGTTGAGGATAGATGCAACATAAGCTAGTTCGATTGAAATGGGAACTCTGGTATTACAAAGGGTTGTGTACAACACATCTTTGTAAATATTGGATTGTTGAAGGATTTACATAATGTAAAATATGTCTGAAGGGATTCTAGTTTGAGTGAGAAATCTATAGTCATGGGTGTAATCAACCTGCCTATCTCATAAACTTGGGTGATAGTGTGGACCACTTGATCTACTATAGGCATAGAGCTAGTAATAGGTGTGGGATAAGAGCTAGATGTACCAAGTTTAAAGGAAGGAGGTATGTATATAACCTCTAGTGTTTTTTGGTGTCTAGTAATGATAAGGAGATACTCAAAAATAGCCAATGAGTTATATGCATTGAGGTAGAAAGTATGAATGTAGAGTGAAATACATGTAATTTGAGTGACTATTTGTACAAAGATATACTTAAAAAGAATAATCCACAAGCAGGATAGCAAGTAAGAGATAGATAATGTGACATTGTGCATGAATGCATAAAAAAATTTAATATACAACATAACATTTTGTATGTGTTTAGTATGATAAATCTAGAGACTTTTCCATATGGCAAATAGAAAGTAAAGGATAGAAAACATGATTTTGTGCCTGAATGCATAAAAATATTTGACTTGTAACATAATATTACTAACATGTTTAGCATGATAAACATAAAACTTGTTCCATATGAGAGATAGAGAGTATGCAAAAGAAATATTTAAATCTTATGTAATTTTAGTGATAAATGTTGTAATATCATCCCTTATTATGAAAATTAAGCATGAAATGAAAAAGAGGAAACTTTGGACTAACATATGATAGAATTCATCATTCGTGTACATGATAGGGCCCATGATGGTTTCCTTATTATTTTCAAGAAATGTAAGAAAAATTTGTAAATAAATGAGCAACATTTTTGTAATTTGAGTATGGATGTAAGGTAATACCTCAAGAAGCAAAATGGATGCTAGTACATGCAACTAGGTATTTTCCAAAAATATTTTTGAAAAATACTATTAATTTTTAAAATTTGAAGTGATTTTTATATTTTAATATGCAGCTAAAAATTCAAAGAATGATTGGAAAGTTACTAGGAGCTAGTTGATGTAACTAGGGTTTGAAATAAATTTATTTTAAATTTTACTACAAAATTTTAAAATTTGAGAGGAATTTCTTATTTTAATATTCAATAAAAATTCAAAAATTAATGTGAAAAATCAGCTAAGAATTTACCCTAGTGTTTCTAGGGTTCTTATGCAAAATTTAAAGTGAGTCAGGTTCACCAAATATTTTATTATTTTTAGGAAATTAAATGTTTAATTCCTAAATAATAGATGGGTCTATGTAGATAAATCAGTAAATAATATGCAATAATTAAGCCACTAATTTTATGTAAACAAATAGTATTTTTGCCTTTCCTAAAATAGTAATAAGTGAGAAAATATAAATTATCTTATTCTGGGCTATTACGATAGAGACAGAATCTGATACTAGAGGAACAGGACTAGGACATGGTCACAAACTAAGATTTGGAGTTTGTTTATTGGTTGGATAGGACTGTTGAAAATAGGACACCCTATTTTCTATTATTTTAGTCATAGTCTTGCCATTATTGTCCAAACTGCTCACAGAGATATGATTTTTATAGGTTTTGTTCATAGCATCTGTGAGAGCTTGTGTACCAAGTTCTAGATCTTCTTTATCAACAAAACTCCCCATAGAGATGATTATTCATGTTCTTATATGTTTTATGCAATTAAATTAAACTTTGGAAAATAGGTAAAATAGGTTAGTGTGTAAAATATATGTTGGATGCACTTCACACCTCGTGTGTGGGCACACTACATACATACCAATACTCTAAGGAGGGATCAAGCTATATTTATTTCTCCCATTGAAGTGTTTGGTGAAATAGTGTGATGAAAATGCAAGTAACTATGAGATTGGGTGTACTTGGAATGACTAGGGACTGGTATGAGGGTTTTAATAGGCTTGAAACACTATTGGATGGTTGTATGTAGAGAATAGGGATAATTTCTTGAGTGATCTTGCTAGTATTCTTGATTCTCTCTTGTAAATGTGTGTCAACCCTTCTAAATGGAATTTGAATGGATTTTTATAGGGGATTTAATGATCATGGGTTAAATTAATTCATGTTAGTCTGACATGAATTAGGATAAGGATTAGGTAAAATATGACCATTAGAACCTATTTTGCACCTAGATAATAGCACTAAAAATTGGACACCCTAAGTTTTAGTGCTCCTATCAAACTTGGGAATTGTTGTCCAGAGGGAATGAGACCTAGGGTGATGGATCTAGGACTAAGAGAGATGCCTGGGTCTTCAAGGGTTAAGTTTAGAAGGCTATGGATGACTGGAGATCAGTGAAAGAAGAGCCTGAAAGGGTTGTGTAAGCAAATAAGAGTACCTATGGATTGGGTGTCATTAGCCATACTCAAGTAACCAAATTTCACATTTTATATGACTATAATAGTTATGAATATTTTGATTCAATCATTATACCCATGGATTGGCTCCCAACCCTTAATGGAATAAATGATAAAATGTTTTCAAAATACATAACTCAAATGAAATTGAATAAAATGCAAAATCCAAACTCTTTCCTCAAAATAATGATTTAGACAATCTCCATCACATACTTTCCAACCTAGTTAGTAATGGAATAAGTCCATGATTGGGACTAGAGATATCTTTGTTTGTTCCATATACACCTAGATGGAAATATAAAAATGACCATGCCATTTCCCCTAAGCCAAACATCCAAAAATTGTCCCTCTCAAAAATTCTAATTATTTTAGACAAATTTAAATTTCTTTATATGAATTCAAAAAATATAAAATAAATAATCATTCTTAACACACACTAATGGTATTATATATATTTGAAACTTATTATGTCACATGTTGAAGTAGACTTTTTTCTTTCATTTTTCTAGCATGTCCAAGGATTTATCTGTAGTTTGTGTTTATTATTAGGTTTGATGACTTATAGTCTATGTTCTAACTATTGAACATTATTATCCCCATAGAAGTCTCCATTTTTTAGCTCCAACACTACCCATTACTCAATATATCACATGGGGGCCCTCTTACCTTAACATATTTGTTTTATTTTTCTATTATTGCATATTATTATGACTTTGTATAATGAGAATCACTTTATAGTATAGACCTAGCTTCACTTGATCATTCATTCACAATGGCTAGACAGTCTTTGCCATGAGTTCAGATAAAAAATATTATAACCTTTGAATTTTTCTTAAGTGATTCTAGTTTATTTTTGCATCATCGAGATATATTATTTATGTAAATTCAAATGTTAAGTAAAATGTGGAGTCTTACATGATCATGTTGTTGTTTATTGGCTACCCTAGAAACATTTTCCTTGTGCTTAAATATTGAGGTTTTTGATAATATTATGATCTTTATTTGTCTATATTTAGTCTAAATTGTAATTAAAATGATCATGTTATTGATTTGAAATGTTCATTTACATATTAAAATGATTTATTTCACTCAAAACTGGTGCTTTTTTTTTATCAACTTTACATTGAAAGATGGTTTTATTTTCATTTTTAGACTTTACTTTTAATAAATTTCATGTTTGATTGATTTTACTCTACATTTTCATCTAATTTGGATTGATTTATCACATGATTGGTTTGAATTTATTTATTCATGCTTAGATGGATTTCATCGATTAACCTATTGATTATTTCTTCAATTCATCTTTACCTTATTTTATTTGTAAAGATTCTTCAAAGTTTTTGAGCCATCTATATTCACTACATGTCAAAATATTTTTAACTTGAATAGATCCATAGTAAAATCCTTTTTTGTAAAATGACTAAGTGTATTTAAATCCCCCAAGTCTTAAAATTATGCCATGTGGCATGATCCCAATGACCCAACCTAGTGGCAATTTAGTAGGATGTGC
Organism: Torreya grandis; assembly: GCA_037957365.1. Classification (NCBI taxonomy): domain Eukaryota; kingdom Viridiplantae; phylum Streptophyta; class Pinopsida; order Cupressales; family Taxaceae; genus Torreya; species Torreya grandis. The sequence goes on along the minus strand of JARHVA010000581.1, from coordinate 4,992,239 downwards.
AAAGTTCCATGCCCTTGAGGTTTCAAAATTATGACACTTTGCATAATCCTAAAAACTTAGAAGTTTAGAAAGTTAATAGGAGTGATAAATCCATGTCATGAGGTCCTAAAATTATGACACTTGGAATAATCCTAGAAACCTACAATCCTTGAGGTATAGTGGTAATTAAAAATCCATACATGGAGATGGTAATGGCCAAATATTAGCAAAGATCTGGGTAATGGAAGAGACCAAAATTGAGAATATTGTTTATAGGTCCAAGGCTGAGTTGACTCAAAGGATAGGTATATTACTAGGTTCATCAAGAGGATAAAATGTGCTTATTTATAAATAGAAACAACCAACTATTCTAATATTTCCTAGGCATTAACATTTAATAAATAAAGGATTTCATTTAAAATAATTTGTGTTAAATTGAGGATAAACATAAGAAATTGGTAATCTACAAAGTAAATACATGAATCAGTAACTTTATCATTAGATTTGGTTTGTAATGAGGTGTCTCTTATTGTTTGTATCAATGAATCACTTAGTATAAGAAACTAAATATTAGAGAGTGCCTTTTGATCATTGGAGCTTGAGTGCTTTGGAGATTGAATCCATTTCTATCATGGAAGTTGTATATAAAATTGTACCATGACTAGATTATTATCTTTTTATGATGTGTTATCACTAAACATCAAGATCTAATCAATTATTTCATTTAATGTTTATATTAATAGCATTTAATTTATAGGTATGCATCATAGCCATAATGGATTAGCCATGTCTATAAGAGTAACATTACTTTCCATTGTAAAAAGTTCAACACATTTGAGTGCCAAAAATCTATTGAGATTGAGCCAAGATTTCACCTACCCTTCCCACTATTTTTATCTTGATGGTTTGCCAAATATCTTGATTTGATAATTAATCTATACAAAAAAACATTTGATGTTTTTGGTGTGCAAGTGGATATACAATTAGATCGTGTAGCAATTGATTTAATTAGATTTAATAGTTTATTCTAGTTATTTTTTAGGCTTACATCATTCATGGGTGAAAATAGCTACATGATTTTGTAATGGCTTTCTTTTAAATAGAGTTATATATTTTAATTACATAATTTTCCTTTGAATCTTGATCATTGTGGTGTTCTAATTTGTATAGTAGTTAGACTTGATGCTCAGTTATTTTATTGTAACTAACACTGATCTAAATTTATAAGTATTGGAAGATTTAACTGAATGAAGGGTTTTATCTCTTTCTTTCCCTACTCTTTCTCTCCTTTTTTTTATGAAGAACATCTTACCCATTACGTTGTAAATAACCCATTTGTAGAGGAACCAACCATGAGATCCTGAGTATCTTGATGAAATTGATTGAACTTTTAGTGGAAACAATCACAATATATCCCATGATATTTAATTTAGATTTTCTTAGCCCTTGGATCACCATCAAGTCCTAAAATCAATGGAAATACTTGTCCCATAAGTTGTTGACTACTTTTTTCACTTAGATCAATTAGTTCTTAACTATGTTTGAGTAAGTCACAATTTCATCTTAACAGTTGGGTTAGGCATAATAACATGAACTTTGGTGTAGAGAATGTAATGTCTAAATTTTTTAACATCCTTAACCAAAATATAAGCTTAATTTTTTAGGATACAATGTTCCAATTTTTCATCTTTCAAATTTATGCTCATGAAATATATGGGATGTTCTTCCTTTTCAACCTTTTGTGTTAACAAATCAACTATAATGTGGCTTGATTTGAAAGAGTAGATGTATATATCCTACGTAGAATTTGGGTTGATTAGAACTAGAGATTACATAATAGCATTCTTGATCTATTGAAAAAAAAATAGCTTGGGATGTCCAATCCATCTTCTCATCCTACTTAAGCTTGGCATTAAGAGGTCCAACAATCATATCAAAGATAGAAATAAATGAGTATAAATTTTATTTTACCAAAGAAATATTTTAGCTCCTTTTTGTTATTAGGAAGTGGAACTTTTGAACTAATATTATATCTTTTTAGATCAATAGAAATACCTTTCTTGGTGATGATATGGCATATAACCTTACCTTTAGTGATAAAAACACTCTTTTTTTTTAACAAGAGAGATGCCAAACATTTTGTGAATTTTAAACACTTTATGTAGATGATGTATATGATTTGACCCATGCTTAGATAAAATATTCAAGTCATCCATGTAAATAAATGTCTTTTCCTACTAAACCTTAAAAATTAGAGTTCATATCACACTATAATGCTGCATTTGTATTTACAAAACCAAAAGGCATCCTTTTATATTAAAATGTTCCCCATTTCATGGTGAGGTTATTTTTATTTTGTCCTCATTATCAATAAAGATTTGACCATATCTTGAGAATCTATCCAAGAAAGACAACATCTTAGAAGCACTAACCCTTTGGACTACCTCATCAAGAGAGGGCAAAGGGTATTTATCCTTTTCTAAAACTTTTTTATATTCAAAAAATAAAATCAAATTATAATTTATCCATTTCTATTATGAACATGAATTAAGTTGACCACCCTCTTAAAATGTCAAATTGTAAAAAAATGGATGAAATTAGTTTCTAGATTTCTTTTTATCTGAGGGTTTATAGGATGGGTTTGATATATATTTTCCTCTAAATAATAATATTATGTCCTTATTTGAGATTTATGGTATAATTTATGACCATTGGATCAAAAAAAACTTGGTCTTTTTAGCACCAAGCTATCACATCTTTGTATTACATAAGCTGTCCCAATTTTTATTTTTTAAAACCAATATAATCTAGGCTAATGTTAACATTTTGGGGTTCTTCACTCAATCCTAAATTAGTTGGGATGGAATGGTGACCTGTATATCCCTATTTTTTATGTCTTTTGGGTGGCATATCAAGATTAAATATTCTCTAAAAGGAAAACATTCCTTTTGGAATATGATTTTTATTCAAATGGATGATTCCAAAATCATTTTTTAAATCATGTTCTATGAACTAATCCTAATCATTTTAATTTATAACATGCGCATCAAAAAAACTAGAATATAATTCTATAATTTGTATATCATTATTGAAAAATTTTAAAATTTACATATTATCTAGAACTAAAGGACATAAGTTTAGTTCAATTAAGAATTTTTGTAATTTATAATCATTCAAAGAAAAATATTGGTAGTTGATATTATAATAGAATCTACAATTTGATTACGCTCTTTAGGATTGGCTATAATATTTAAGGCATAAAAATATTAAAACAAGTGTCATGTTATGTATTTGTATTTCTTCAGATAGGAGAGTTTTACACTAAAATTGAATTCTCGCTTGGTTGATTACTAGTTCTGAATCTCCAAGAATTTTTACCTTCTTGACCTTATAACTCAAAGTGAAATTCAAATCAAAAATCAAATTTTTGTATTTGGATAATTAGTTAGTGTAATTTACTTTTAAGTGATATGTAATATGGTATTTTTTCTCATATGGATCAATTAATATAATCCATGCACCAAATCCTTGTTTAGAATGATCTCCATCAAAGTATAGGTACCACAAACCTAGTGGATCAATGCTTTTATTACTTGTGTCTTTAGTGGGTCTAGTTGTAAGGGTATAAATAATTATGCAAAAAGAGATCATATTCACCTTTACTTTATTGAATTATATTTTTTAATCATATATTTCATCTAAGGTTCTATATCTACCCAAATTTGAGTTGCTATGCCTCTCCAAGGAAACTACATATCGGAAAAATATGTATCCATATAACCATTGACTGTCTTGGGCCAATATCAACTCAACAACATTCCATATGCTTCAAAATATCTACCATTTTTATACTGGTGAATTATTGTATTCTAGGTTCATTCAGAAGCTAAATGCATGTTAACATTTAGTATTTCTCCAACTAAATTGACTTAATTTTTTTCAATTAAATAATTATCTTATTAGATTTTATTAGGATCAACCCTAGTTATTTGTAAATTTATACAAGCATAACAAAATTTTATGCTCCTAAGATAGCTAAAATAATTTGTAAGTTCTTTCCAATAATTCTTACAATAAGGAGAAATGAAGGAACTTCTATTATATTCATATTAATCACAACATTTGCATGTGTTTTCTTATGTTTATTATAAATTGGTTTATTATTTAATGATTTTAGAAATAAATCACATTGCTTTGTGATTTGAGCCTACTCATGAAAATTAATGTTCACTTTGATTTTATTCACATGATTAATTATGTTATAGCCACCTTTACTAGGCATATTATATAATTTTTTAAGGATTCTTTGATTATTTCCTTTTGGTGGTGGTGTATTATTATTATTATTATTATTATTATTATTATTATTATTATTATTATTATTATTATTATTATTATTATTATTATTATTATTATTATTATTATTATTAGGGTATAGAGGAATCATAGTGATGTTTAGTGTGTAAAATTAGTGAGAGGTTGTTTTTGTATTCTACTTCTTAATGCATAATTATTTATTTAATACTATTAATAAGTGTGGACCTCATCAAAACTCTCTTATGATTCATTGTCCTTTTGACTAAATAAATTGAAAGTCTCATACATCATGGTAGTGCTATGCGAATTAGATGTGATGGTAGTATTCTGATGGTTTGGGACCACCTCACACCCTTCCATCTCATTTTGGAAGATCTCAAAGGTATTAAAAAATTTAATATAATCTAATTATCCATGCTAGGCCATGTTATGTACCCTATACCAATTAGGTGGTGCTAACTCACAAATGCTAATTTTAATAAATTTTGTTTGTGATGTCTTAGAATTATTATTATGATGATTAAATGTTTGATTGTATCTCTGATATGTGTAATTTTAGTTCATGTTTTCATTACCATTATTTCTAAACTTAATTTTATAAACTAAGGTAATGATTCTTAAATTTTTGGACCATGTGTTGAATAACATCCAATTCATTTTTCATTGAGTTGTGGGGTGATATCATATTATTGTTGATAGTTGGAAACAAAGATTGACCTTGATTCTTTACTCAATTTCCAACAAGTTTCTAATTTATAAATATCAGATGTTAGTTAGGGGTAACATGTCTCAAATTTAATATATTGGTGATTAGAATTAGATTGAATAAAGGAACATTTTGGTTATCATTTGGAATGGGATTCATCCTGATCATATTATGATTGATAGTAGGATGATTTTTCCTTGAGGATTGAGTTGTCTATCAATAGTAATGATCTTAGCATAAATTATTGGTAAGTCATTGATTTATGTAGCACATATAAGGAATATAATAGTCATTTAATCCAATTAAATTTTTATACATATAAAGGGATAATAGATCAGCAAGTCAATATATAGGATTGATCTAAGTGTACATATTATGAATATTACATTGAAATCTATAATAGATTCATTGGAATTTATCCTCATGCTATCAAATTATTGCTATAGAATACTAGGATCTATTATTTTTTCTAAATTTTGATACAAAATTTTTTTTCAAAATTATTCCAATTATTAATAGATTTATCAATAATATTGAGGAGCCAATCACAAGAAACATCTTGAAGTGAGAATGGGAATATTTAACATGAAACATCTTCATGTTATACTATTTTGAGGGAATATTAAAAATAAGTGATATGTTCCTCTATTATTTTCCCTCCATTAGGAGAATAACATGGGATAAATATCTCATAGATCTTAGGTTCTTAGATACTTCTTAGGATATTAATTTGATTCCTCTGAGCCATGGGTGAAAATGATCCAAATATTGGGATAACTAGTGAAATTTGATGGGTCTTTGATATTCTTGATTTCCCCTTATCAGACCTAGATCTTTGATATACTTCTAAAGCTTAAAGCAAATGTAGGCCAAACTTGGAAGATGATCTAGTTAATAGTTATGGTATCTATATATTGGTTTATTTTTTTATAAGTTTAGATTGTTAAGCACAGAATAACCCAAGGCATGAGTTGTAGTTATGAATTTTTAGTATAACCAAGTGGTGGAATAGCATGATTGAGTAATGTGTTTATATATTTCAAAAACTTTTCCTTGCTAGTCAAATTCACCTAACTAATTTTAAAAATAAAACTAATATAAACATGGACATTCACAATAATTCTTTTGTACAAGAATCATTTCTGATAAAATAAACATAAAATATAGGTAAAGGGTAAGGAATAAAATAATTTTAAGGTGTTATAATAACATATCTCACTATAGGGAACGCTTTCTTAGATTCATTGTATGCTAGCTAATGTTTATGAAATTTAGCATGCAGTTAAATTTAAATAAATAAGTCTAAGGATTAATCAATTGTGAATGAATTCCCATAGCATCACTTTTTAAGACAAATAAACTATAATAAATTTCACAAAAAACACTTTCATCCATAATTATTTGAATAAAATTAGAGTTAAGATAAAGAAATGATTAAATTAACTAGATACTCAATTTAACCAATTCATAATAAAGAAAATAAATCTCATTTTTTGGTCACTCTAAACTAAAACATTTACAATATAGATATGAATTTGAGAATGGAAAAACATAAACATAACTCATAGAACATCCAAAATATTTCTTAAGCTTGCAAGGTCTACAAAATTTTACCTCTCTCTCTCTTTAAAACTATTAATATATAATGAATTTTTAACAATGGATGGGCACTGCCTCATCCAAAAATAAAATCTACATGAAATAAAAAAAATCCTCTAAAAATAAACCCTAACACTAAAATCATAAAAACAAACTACTTTAAGATAAGAAGGCTGAAAATAGCCATGTAATATGTTTGTCATTGGGGCTTGTCCTTAGTTATTTAAGTGGATATTTGTTAAATTCATAATTATTATACACATATTTGATAATTTTCATCTATTTGGGGCACATTTATGGTTGATCTTATAAACAGGGTCTCTACTCTTGTTATCAAAACTACATAATTAGTTAGTGTGGTTTTAAGTGTTTCTTTTATTTAAGTTAACCTCTCTAGTTTATCTATGACATTAGTGATAAGATCAAAAATGTCCACCTCCACTCCTCTTTTATTCTTTTACATTTTTAAAAAATTATAAATAATGAAAGCTATGTGTTAAACTTTGTATGAGGCATGAGCTTGTCACCTGACAAAAATAATGAAGGATACTTAGCTTCCCTAAAAAATACCTCAATTTTAGTTGTGAAATAGTTTATTGGAGTGATCATACTCCCCATTTCTCTTAAACATTCATATATATAATCCATGATATGCACCATGAAACACTGACATAAATTCACATTAAACATGGTCATTATTTGGAGACCTAGAAACATGCCTTTTCTAATGATTTTGGCTATATTCCAAAATTTAGTTTCCATTCAACCAATATGACCAAGGTATTTATAAATCTTATTCTAGATCATATTGGTATTAAACTTATCTTCACAAATTTGTGTTATAAATTCAAATAGAGAATAACAAGCATTTTTTACTCTATCAATCATTCCCATAGGAAAAATAGTTTTGGCAAGGGTCTCAAACATTCTTACATTATCTTTCATCCCCTAAAAAAACTTATTAATGATCTCATGCATTGATTTTATAACTGATTCATGGTCCTCTACAAATTTTTCAATGGAATAATCTTTTCTCTTCCTTTTATTAGTTAGTTAAAGTAATTCCTCCTTTGTTTGGAGGAGAGTTGGATTGTCATCCTTAAAAAATGTCATGGTAGTTATTATTTTTCATCTTTCTTATAGAATTATAAAACTTCAAATCAACCTATATATATTTATAATATATCATCTATGGCCTCTACTCTTTATACACTTATAGGTATTCAATCCAATCATCTTGATAGTCCTAACCTTGTCTGTGAGTTATCATGAAATTAAGTGGTGCAGACATGGTTTTATAAATAGATCGAGGAGTAGTGATTTGAGGAAGTGAAGTGGAAACAGGGATGGAATGGATGAGGTGAAATAAGTAAAATATGAGGGAGGTGAGATACTAATTATAATAGGACCTAAGATTGGTGAAATATGAATGATGGGTGGTAGGAAAGCCTTAATTTTTTTCCTAGTCATGTGCATAGATGGTGTAATTATGTTGGGAAGATTATGAAAATTAGAGAACATAGATTAATTTACAATATCAAAATATAAAAAAGGAAATATATGGACTAATGGAGATGATGTATTAGAGGAAAAAATTATCATAGGTAGATTCATAAGAATGTTATCCATGAGTTATATGAATGTCATCACATCCCATATTGGGGACACTTGATTTTACATTGTAAAAACCACACTTATAATTGGATTATTGGGACTAGACTATGTTTTAGTTCCCTATATCCTATAAACATAATTAAATCTTATAGGTCTCATCAAATCATAGGAATCAATAACTAGTCTTGTAGGGGGGAATTAAACTCAGGGTAGTTGATGATGAAAAAATTTCCACAAGATATGGACTAGAAAAAGGAATAGATGTGAGAGGAATAGGGGATGAAAATAAAGGTCCCTTTACATATTTTCTTTCTTATCCTATAGAATAATATAATGGAGAGGTTAGAAGTAAACCCTGTAACACTTTACTTTTTAAATTTGGGTTCATCCTAGGTGAATCAAATAAGTATAGATGACCCAGTGGTATCTCTTTTGTCTCTTGTTATGATTGGTCCATTTACATTTTTGGGTTCATCCATCCACCAACTTCCAATTTACTTATTTCTTCAGCATCATTCATAAGTTTCAACTAAAATTGATCATATTCATGTGGATTATGATTGTATATAATATTTAGTCTAGACCTGATTGTATCTATGATTTGACCCTTCCTTGAGGATCCCATCTCCTTAAATCATGATAATATAAATTAAATGATGGTTTATGTGAAGTCAAAGATATAATTGAATGTAAAGTTTTATAATATTTATTTCTAATTATGAGGGTCAAATTCAAAAATGTTTTGAAATCTTCTCTTATAATATCCCATCATTCCTTCAACAAATTTATATGTTATTTATTGTTTTGATATATTGTCTAGTAATAAATAGGGAAACTTGAGTTGAGAAACATTAATTCCATCGATTCTAATCAAAATTAAATCTTGGTAATTTTAGTATGCCCCAATTTCAAAAATTAATGTCTTGATCTCCTTCGATAACCTTGGTATATTTTTATCATTGACATACATATACACATGATTTTATAAAAAGTTTATAATATCCTTTATGTGATTAAGATACTATGATCATACAATTTATAGTACAAAAAATTAAATACAAGAGAGAAAAGTGTATACCTTGTAAATTTAGGGTGTGAGAAAACCATAGTCGTACATTATGCATCAACTAAGTAGGGCATCATATGGAAAATTTGACCATGCCTAAATCCTAGTACATGTGTTTTGAATTGAAATAATTGATTTCTCCTAGTGTCAATTTATCCTTGTCATCAATTATCATGGCCAGTAGGGGAACCCATAATTTATTAATGTGAAAAATATTATATGCACTATATAATAATTATATGAGTATCATCCAAAATTAGTCTCCTTATCTATATAATTTAATAGGATATGAATCCAAGTCCTCCCTATTAATTTAGTTATTAGTTTACTTAAACCAATCTTTGAGAGCTTTTTAAGGTCATGGATATCTAATAAATGATGGGATATTACCTAGTTATATGGAATTATGGGGTCTATAAAATGATAATACTTTTCAAATTCAAGACCTTATATATAGGCTATTATATGTGTTCCATGAGTAAAATAGACTATATCATCTTAAAAAGGAGATGTTTCAAAAAAAATTATAAAACAAATCAATGCAATGGAGTACCTCAAGCTTGGCCACCACCTTGTGTAATCTCAATTTTTAAATAGAGACTGTATTTTTATAATAATACAGATCTTATCAATAAGGGTCCTCATCATTTATGATTTGATGGGATTCTTCGAATTCTTTGAATATAAAATTGTAGTGTTTGGTGTCCACTCCTCCAAGATTGAAATTTTTGCCATTGAATTCCTAAGTGAGTTTCGAGGAAGAAGGAGAAGCAACCATGATAGATGATTTGATTATTTAATTATAGTCATTCATTATAAAAAAATCTTATTAGTCATAATATCACAAAATTATCTTGCAATAACCTTCTCACTATGAAATATAATAGCTCTTTCTTTCAAAATATAAAATGGAAGTTCCTGTGTGCATCAAATCATTTTGTAATTCATAAATTCAAAATCTTTTTGATCATTATAGTAGCACCAATTTTTTGAACTAATTAATAAAAATTCTATAACTATATTAACTATTTTTCCCATTTGAATTTTTATTTTACCCTTTTTCTTGCTTATAGATTTATATTTGGACATGATCCACCATGTCCACATGTCACAATCTTAAGGATTGTGGGGTCTCAGAGTCTCTTTTTGGTAATTTTTTTCATTATGTGGTGGATGAAAATGAGGCATCGTACATGTTATTTTACATATGTACTATAGTCTAGGTGACTATGATCTTGACACATGTCTACCTCCTAGCACAAAATAGTGATATGCTTATTTGATTCCTTTAATATGTTATTCCTAGGTTTGTCATAAGAGCTCCATGTGTCACCTTTTGATTTCATATGATATCCTATGACATATAAATTTTTCATAGTGTGTAAAGATCTCCTGTCATCCTAGAGTTTATAAAATTTCTCTAAGAATCATGGGAGGTTGATATTATTCCAAATGGAAAACTATGATTTGCTAAATCTCTCTAAGTGCTACAAGGGTCATAGAGTGTTTATATTTCAAGAAGGGTGTGTGAGACTATAGGGTTTGAGAGATCACCAATAATTAATAAAATGACATGTACTCATAAATATCTTGATCAAGACATGATTAAAATAAAAATCATTAGTCATTAAAATAACATCCAAGTACCAAAGAGATGTGAGTGAGTTGGTAAAGTGACTTGGTTTCTACATGCACCATGCAGGTTTAAATATCAAATGGTATTAGAGGTTGGTTATGGTTAATCATTACTATTAGGCCAATTTTGGCTATTAATGATAGTCTTAGGCCATTTATGGCCATTCATTGGTATTCTCGGGCTGGTTATGACCATTGATGGTAATTTTATTACTTGCATACTTGGGGATTTGGGCCCCTGATTGTGTCCTAGACTGGTCGGAGCTCTGGTCAAAATCATATAAGGGTAATGATACCACCAAAATTATATCTATCTAAGAAAAAATCCAAGAGGTCCCAAGATGTGTGTCCTAATGAGATTTTCATAACGAGGTTAATTTTTTAAAATATTGATTAACACTCCAACTATAAATTACACGTCTAATAGACATTTATAATTAATGCTAATAAAGTGAATATCACTTGGAAATTTTGATAAAGATATCCAAAAAAATTCATTTTAAATAATCCCTAAATATTCAAGATAAAACATTTTTGGATCACAATAATTCAAAATAAAATACTTCACTAAGCTTTATTTTTATTTAAATGTTAGGTGAAGTCCAAAACTTAAAATAATGATATTTTCATAATAAATTTTGGATAATATCATCAAATTACTATATGGATTTTAGATAAACTTGGGGCCTCCATTTCTTAAAAATAAATAGGGAGTGTGTTTTTCATAACACCATACATATGCACTCACTTTATAGAGACATGAGCTACATAATATAAAATTATATATATTTGAGTGTTTATTCCATGCATGTCCACATGATTTATAGGAATAGGGATTACATGTTTTCCCATATAGATACATTTAAGATACAAGTTCTCATATTTATAGTATAGATGTGTAGTTACTAATATTTAATTTATATAGCATATTAATCTTGTATACTTGAAAAATACCTATCAGGGCTCTATCCTTCAATTCTAGACCTTCTTACTACTAAAAGGCTTGCATTCACCATCTTAATCTACCTAAATACTTATCTTATGGTATAACCCAATCATTTTTATGGATATGATCTCATGTACTATATAGAAAGATTAAAACCTAATATATATCATTCACTATCAATTTCATATCTTTAGTGGCTCCCTAACATGTTTGACACTTGCATCCTACATAGGGAAACTTGCATAAATACAAGTTTCTAGATTCTTATCAAGTTTATAGTCCTCAAAATTAATCTAGTTTTCAAATCTTTTGAATCCTATGGTTAGTCCATTTATCTTATTGATCCCTACCATGATATATTTTCAAAGGGTGTGATATATATATATATATATATATATATATATATATATATATATATATATCTAAGATTACTCATTATTCATCTAGTAAATACCAAGAAATCACCTATTCATCTCAATCAATTTCAAAACTGAGTTATAATTCCCTATTCTTTTTGTTTGTATCATTCATAGGAGTAGTCATATTATAATTTCAAAGCACTCAAAGAATAGCTAATGAATAGTATTTGTCAAGTTAAAATCTATATCATTATATGTCTTTGCATATAATATATTTCACCCTTATGAACATAAGCCAACACCTAGGGGATAACTACATAATTATGAGGCCCTCCTTAGAGTATTGGATATGTAGGTAGCACTCATTGGTAGAGGAGTCATTGAGGTTAACTCGACACTAAGAGCCCACTAACATATTTTTGGCAAGGTACAAAGACCTAAGGTGAAGAGCCAGGGTTTTATCTATATACAATCATATTCTATGCATGTAAATAAAATACATCAAAATAAATGTGATAAAAAACATATACAGATCCAAGTGATTTCTTCACCATATAGTGAATATTTCATATATGATAATTAGTCAAGATCGGGATAGAAGCATTGATGCAAGTGTCCCAAGGCTGATACAAGTGTTCATACCTCTAAAAATAATATTTTTAGAGTCTAATTAATAGATGCTAGTCTTATCCCTACATGTTTTTTATTAAATATAAAAGTTTTCTTTGAAAAGGACCCTACCCAATACAAATAAAACAAACAAACTAGATAACAACAAAGAGAGAAAAAACTACAAATGTAGCTCAAAAATAGCAAAAAGTCAATAAAAAAATGGCTTTAAAAACACTAACATTCAAGAAACCTCCAATTATCATAAGATTTCACCCAATTCTCTATCATTCTCATAAATATTTCTTCCATCTATTGATAATTATGAGGTACATGTTATTATCTAGCCTTAAACTTCCTTTTCTTAGTATCCCTAGAATTATCCACTTATTCATTTCTACTGTTAGTCAACATATTCAACATTGTCATGCTCTTCAAGTAATTTTTCATTTCAATATGACTAAAATCAACAAGAATAGAAAGATATCCATTTAAATTTTAATTTTCTTTCTCCATCATATCTACTTTCTCTCTAAGCTCCATAAACTAGTCACTCAACTCAATCAGGTCTACCTTGGTACACAAGATCCCATCCTTTAGACTAATATTATTCACCTCCTCTTTTATTATTTTATGATCTCTCACAAATTATCAAAGACTTTCTTTGTGAATATACACTTTATCCCTAATTCTATCTAGTTTGTTCTATTTCTTAACCTCATTAACAACCATATGAAATTCCATATGTTTTGTATGACCCTTCTTGGGCAACTGATCATCCTCCTTTCTATTTTAAACAACTAATTTTTATTCAAAATTATTCTCTATATCACCTTTTTTAATTAAATGTAAGCCTTCCACCATCTCTTTAATCCTTACCTCAAGAACATTAATATCATATTCCATACCCACCACCTAGTTAAAACCCACTTCATTTCTAGTAGTATCATTCCTATTTATATCCTCTTGCCTATCACACTCCCCATCAACATCAATGAAACCCTGGCTCTAGTTCACCTTTTTTACCTTTCTCTACCTAGTCTTAGAAGCACTTCTTAAGACTCATTTGGAAATATGCTAGATAGAAGACTCATCATCTTTCACTTCCACTTGAATAGATAACTTATAAGCATTAAGGTGAAGTGAAAACTTCTTACCCTTTTAAACATATAAAATTGAGCATTTTGAATGAATAATATATAAGGTTAAGCTTAGAGGAATGTTGTGATGTAGGTAATTTAGAAATGGCATATGGGAATAATACATAAATTAAAACCTACCCTATAATGTGGCATATCTCATAATTTATTCAGCTACCACATCAAAAGGTTAGGAGAAGTTTTTCCTCAAATACCTCCCCTGAAACTTAGTCAAGACCTCATTCTCCCTCAATAACTTGATCTTATCTTTATTGTTTTACCTAATTAATTTCACATACTTTCTCTCCTCCAATTTAAACCCTGTCACTTGGGTAATGATTCATTTCATAATTTCCACATGGATGTTGTTTATATTCACTACATAATCTTTCCATTTCTCAACAAACTTTTTTGATAGCATTTTGTTAGAACCATTGATCCTTTCTATAAAACTAGTTACACCACCAATATAGAGAATTTCCCATACACTATCATCCTTCCTAATCCTCTCTACTAATAGTTACTCAACCCTATTTAGACCTCCATCCATCTCATGACTTCCAAATAGAATGATCAAAGTAGCCCAAATAAAGAAGAAAAATGTTGTAACCCTATACTCTTCAAAATAGAAATATTTCTTAATCACAAAGACTCTTTATCATTGTATATGATTCTTCTCCCATGTGTAATGACAAGATTATTTCATCATGAAACTATCCAAACCTTTCTCATCATTGGTAGGAAATTAATACTTAAACACCATCAATAAAGTATTAATCATGTGACACAATCACCTCTATATAAATGATTCTACCAACATCATTAGGGAAGACTTAATTTTTTTTCCACGCTCTAAAAACATGTGCTAAAAATCCGTTATTATCAAAATAATCCACTAATTGATTGCCTTCTCTAATAACATGTTGAAAAATAACTCCTTGAAAGCACTGAGCAATGCAAAGGATTTCCTCGGTAATGTTATCAATGGACCAACTAGATTTATTGTATTTTAAGGAAATTAATATTGTTGAGAGAATCTCCCTCAATTGCAAGCTTACTAACACCAAGGTCTTTATTTAGTTACTCCACAAAGTGATGATAAGGATTTAGCCAGTTGGTTTGTTTGAAAACCATATTCCCTTCATAATCCCCCACTAAAATACCTTTTTCATTTCGTAGAACACCTCCTCCTCCAAATATGCTAGGATTTCATTTAGAATCCCCATCAAAATTCAATTTAATCCATCCATTCAATGGAGCAATTCATATCACTTTACTCTTGATTTCCAACTTATTATCCTATATTTGTCTATTTTCCATAGATAAAATATAATTCTTTGCTACATACTCTTCATGCATTAGGAATTTTTATTTATGGCCACCTTTAATAGTTTTAAAACTCTTAGTGATAAAACTAATAATCTTATTTTTGACCCTATTACTATGATTTTTGGAATTTCTAAAAATCTGATTGTTTATTTCCTTCCAAATTCCCCATAGTATATGAGGAAATTGAAATATCCATAAATTCTTAAGATCTTAATTAATGAAAGGGGGAATCCAAGTAATCCATGAATAAACTAGAGTGGCAAGATGTGACCAACTTATTTGATTTTTTTCTAAAATACAACCCCATACCTTGAAAATAAAGGGACATTGAAGAAGAAAAAGAAGAAGATGCAACACATTTTCGCTATCCACCTCACATAGAGGTCATATATTGACCAAAGTCAATCCTCTTCTATCCAAATTATCTAGAGTAAGAATCCTATTCTGAAAACACAACCAAATAAAAATATTCATTTTAGAAATAAGAAGTTTATCCTAAATTTTGTACCATGGTGTTATCTCTTGAAACTGAGGAACTTGTTTAATATACCCAACTTTGACTTCATATTGACCATTATAAGATTTAGACCAAATGATAATATATTCTTTATTCAAATTAGGAATGTGTATACCATGTAATAGAGTAATTAAGTCTTAAATAATCTTATTCATTACATCACCAACACCTTCCATCTATAATTATTTCCAATTTTTTTTACCATTTTGAATCTGAAAGTAATATCTAACCATTAAACCATATTGACATTGCTTGTAATCTTTGATTTGATTCCAAGGCTCAATATGACCCAAAAGGAAGTCTAGGATTCATGAATCTTCCCAAAATCTGATTTTAAGACCATTGTCAATCATCCATCTACAACCTTTTTTTATAATTTTCTTGCCTTTGTTAAATAAATTCTAAATAGGATATCCATTAACAAATAATTCTTCATTAAGGAGGTCAATTGAGGATCTATTCTAAAAATATGTGGCCCTAAATATATGAATCAAAGGATTGGGTTCATTAAGAAATAACCAACAAATCTTGGCAATGAAAGCCTTATTCATCCATTTCATATTCCTAATACCCAAGCCTCCACTATTTATAGGAAGGTTTATCCTCTCCCAGGAAACCAAAGGAAACCTTTTTTTTCCTTGGCACCTATCCATAAGAATCACTTCTGAATCCTATTCAATTTTGCCTAAATAACACTTGGAATTTTAAACAAAGATATTAGGTAAACTAGGAGAGTTTGCAACACACTTTTAATTAACATAAGATTTCCCCCATGAGATAATACTATATCTTTCCACCCAGATAACTTATTTTTAAATCTTTCAAGAAGATGATTCCATAAATTTAAGGTCATTCCACCAGTAAAATGGTGCATTTCCAAGTATAGAGAAGGAAAATATTGGATTTAACATCCCAAGATTTAGGCTATCTTATGTTGCCTAGGTAAATGAGTATTCAAAAATAATAGAGAGATTTTCACAAATTTATATTTTTTCATTAAAACCTCTTCATAAAAAATAAGAATTTTATTTAGTTGTTTAGCTTCTTTTATGGATGCAATATCCAAAGTAATAATGTCTTCCATAAATTGTTAAAAGAGCGTATGAGAGACACCCTTAGTTGATTTGAAACCTTTCAGATCTCCAAGCCTCAAAGATTCTAACATATTTCTAATTAGTGAATCCACCATCAGTATAAACAAAAATGGAGATATATGATCTTCCTAACTACTACCATTTTTTCTATCAAAATAACTAGTATGTGAACCATTCACCAAAATAGAGAACATAACAGAAGAAACACAGTTAGATATTAACAATCTGATATGTTTATGAAAACCATATTTTTCTAGAACCATATCTAAGTGTCCCCAATCTACCCTATCATAAGCCTTAGACATATAAATCTTGAATATCATTCCTACCTATTTACTTTTAACTATAGAATGGATCATCTCATAGACTATAATCACCCCATGCTGTATTTGCCTTTCATTAATAAAACCTCCCTGATTAGTAGCTATAAGTTTTTCCATCAAATTTTGAAGATGAAGAGAAAGAATTTTAGTGAAATTATTATAAACAAAATTAGAAATTCTGATCAGATGAAAATCCTTAAAAACATTAACACCATTCTTATTTGGGATAATAGAAATGAAAATGTTATTGAATTATCTCAATATTTTACCTAACCAAAAGAATTCATCCATGGCCTCAACAAGATCCTACTTAAAATTATGATAATCACTTAGTATAATCCTTTCCTCATGTTTGGTTTCTACACTCAAACCATTCCCATCAATGAAGTCTTCCAACAACTTAATATTAGAGCCTATTTTCTCCTTCTATCAAAATATATTTCCAAAAATCTCATGGTTCTAAAATCTGATAATTTTTTTAACATTTTTGGTTTTTTAAGTCAACTTGTACATAGAATTTACATGAATATAAATTTTCCACCAATCCTTAATCCTATCAACTAGATCCAGATGAGAAAACCATAGATGTTCAAACCTAAAATAATTATTTTCCTTCTTTGATCTATCATCCATATCTAAAATAATTGGATTATGATTTGAACCAATATGAGGCAAATAAGAGAGAAAAAAATCTTAAACCATCAACTAATTAGTATAAATGATAACACAATATAGTTTGACCTAAATTATTTTATCCCCCAATTACTTATTTAACCATGTATAATAAGAACCTCTCATTTCCACATTAAATAGACCATTATTGGAGATAACCATTTCTAGATATTCCATACTATCTAAAAAATATTTTGTTCCCTTTTATTTAGGACATAAATAAGTATTAAATTCACCTATAATCATCCAATTAATATCTCCATAAGTTAACCTAAAAGCTCATATTTCATCCCACATTCTTTTACGAACTGACTACAAATCCAAAGAATGCACATTTCATAGAATCTAGCTTGATCCATTAATATTATTCATAAAAATAATATCCAAATGATGAGAAATTTTAATCAAAAAATACTCTTTTAAAAACTTATCATCCCAAAAAATTACAATCCCTCCAAAATCAATAAATGAACTAACACTAACTATGTTTGACTCCTTCCAAACATTCTTCATTATTTCATCCACCAAAGTCTTTTCCATCTTAATCTCTTTAATAATTATAATAAAAGGTAAATTATTTTTCCTAACATCTCTAAAAATTCTATTCATATTGGCATGGTTCATTCATCTTATATTCCAGCTAATGACTTTCATTACAATGTCTTGGGGTTGGTTTGTAAATCTTGTCTTCAATAATTTACTAGGTTCTATTAACTATTTCCAATTCCATGTTTTAACGTCTAGATTTAGCTTTTAAAACTTTACCTCTTTTTGTTGAAGAAACCACATGTCTTTATTTTTGAGATTTTCAATTTTTTGGAACAATACCTCCATCCTTATATTTTCCTTTTTTTTATCAATGATGATATAACATCTACAATCCTTTGAATGGAAGCATCATCTATAACCGTTTCTTCATTTTGTGTAGATATCACCTTGCATTTTAATTCAATTTTTTTCACTCTTATATAAGGTACTCTCTCATCTTAATCATCTAAATCAATAGAAACTAGACATTGATATTTATTATTATTGATGAGTACCATTATAATACTAATCAAATAAATAACATTTTAAAATCCCCTTACCTCTAAAAGTTTAGGAAACTCATCCAAATAATTTTCATTTATCCCATTCTTTATAGATTGAGTGTGCATCACTAGCTAAATGTATTTTTTTTTCTCTAGTAATTTATACTCACCTTATCAATTCTTGTCCATTGGGATGAATATGGATTGCTCCATGCTTTTTTTATATTATATCTTAGCACCCACTAACTCATAAACTTCTAAATCGTTTGATTGCTTGTGTCTTATTTCTTGATCACCTTCTGGTGCTTGTGACTCCATTATATATCCTTGTACATTCAAAGGTTATGTATATTATCAATCCTTTCTCATCCACATCTATTCATATTTTTTGAAGATAAAACTATTACCTTTCTTCACAGATGATGGACACTCTCTAGTCATATGACACAATTTCTTACAAGATTCACATTTTAGAGTAGAAATTTCATATTCAATCTTCTAAATACACTCCCCACTAGAAGAGTTTAAATTAATTGAATAAGTTAGATCTTTATCCATATAAGCATTCACACAAAACCCTGTTTGAATCATATGAGTTCTTATTCTTATAGCAAAATCAAAAGCAGTCAAATACCTAATGGTCTTTGTGACACTAATGAAAAGATCTTGTTCTAAAAACTCAAATGAAAGCCTAGGAATCCTACCCAAATTATCATAAAATTTATATTTTATTGC
Source organism: Torreya grandis (assembly GCA_037957365.1). Classification (NCBI taxonomy): domain Eukaryota; kingdom Viridiplantae; phylum Streptophyta; class Pinopsida; order Cupressales; family Taxaceae; genus Torreya; species Torreya grandis. Next base: position 4,972,569 of record JARHVA010000581.1, on the reverse strand, counting down.
ACAAAATCAAATTTCAACCTCCATTTTCTAAAAAAAAAACTAGATTTGCCTAAAAACCAAGGCTATCCCATCAAAATATTAGCATAGTCCTCTTCATTATTACATCAAATCAAGAAAAATTCATTACTCATAGTATAAATTTCTAAGAGCCCCTTTACATCCCACCTCCTTGATTCCCATTGTCTAAAAACATTTATGGTAGGATGAGCTCCTAGAAACTTACTCACAAGAGCATGCATTAGTCTAGAAGATGTTTTTGCATCAATATAATCTAGCACATCTATATGAAAACCTCTTGAGTCTTTGGAGACTTTTAGCTTTTCAATAATACAAAATTCCTCATATTCTCATATCTTTCATTTCAACTTTTTATACCAATAATATTTTTGATTGGAGCCTCCATACAAACTTGTTGAGCCCTTTTTTTGGAGATTCAAAAATAATGCCTTATTTTGGTTGCCTACAATCTAAAACCACATACTAGGAGGTTTCACCTTTGTTACCTCTTTTACTTATAGATAAGTCATGGGTATTGTAATGTCACCCTCCATATATCCATCTACATTACCTCATTCCCACTATGAGTCTTTTTAAAATTTTCCTCTCTCAAGCTTGCCTTTCTCCATATATATTTAGCATAATTTAACACTTTAATTCAAAATATTCATTTATCTAATTTTTTAATTAATTTGTATGATATAGAATAATTTAATTCATCCTTATATATGGTTTATTCTACCCCTTTAACCCACATATCACTTTAAAATGGTTAAAAAAAATTTGAACCTAACCTCTATGTCTCCTTATGCCAACCCTAGTTTGACTTAGGGTTTCCTAATTATTGATTTCTAAACTTTAAATATCTTTAAAATCATATTTGTATTTATTACAAAAGAATCAAATTTTGCCTAATATGGATGTATCTAATCAGTGTTTTATTGATCAATATATTATGGTTTTCATTGCTTATTATTTTTCCATGCATTGTTAAATCAATAAAAGGAATAATTAAATGATTTAAGCAAATTGTTCAAATCAAAGAGTGTGACTTAAAAAAAAATTAAAATTAAATTTATCTCTACAAATCCTTTTAAAATAATATATAGGTGGTATTTATGCACCAATATGCATGCTCTCATCCCTTTGTTCACCCTAGATCTTAATCTAGTTACAGATACCATCCTATTCCCATTATTCTCCCATGGCTTATATTGAATTATGTGGTCCATCTTGTCATTACATGAAAAGGTAAGAGTGCCCAACATGTCCTACCACCTATTATACAATAGGTTCCTCATAAGCCTAAACTAGTAATTAAATCTAAAGGGTATGATCTTGTTGACCAATTTATCAATACACATATTAATATTTCAATCTTTGAGATCTTAAAATAAATAACTATCTACAAGGATATCTTATATGAGACTTTTCATGAAACCCAAATACCAAGTGATATAGAACCAATTTACTTTACCAATATTATGAAATACCTCAAAAATAATGAAAATATCATCACTTTTGATCTAAAATACTTACCATAAAAATATATTGTTAACAAAAACTTGCCTCTATTCATATAAGTTAGTATTCATAAAAAAGGTATCAAAAGATTACTAGTCGATAATGGATCTGGTCTAAACATTTGTAGCACATAATTATTAAAAACAATGGGCATTATCACCAATATTCTTAAAAAATCAAGCATGCATATCAAAGGGTTTAATAATTCATGTAACCCACAAATTGGTCAAATCATATTAGATGTGACATTGGGACCAAAAATAGTACAAACTACATTCTAAGTAATGTCTTAATCATTGTATTATAACTTAATCTAAGGTAGATATTGGATATACATAATGGAATTCATTGCATCTATATTACATTTATGTGTCAAATTCATTCACAATGGGACCTTATGTACAATTCCTATCGATGATGAGTATTTCAAGTTTTGTAAAATGATACATTCTGACATGGAAGAGATTCCAAAACTAGTACCACCAAAATAATATATTCCACTTGATAGTAAAAAAACTTATGAGATGTGTGAATCAAGAAAGATAACTAATTCACCTCTAGATACTAATAAGGCACTAACCACTGAGGTGTACATGGATTTGCATCTAGAAAATGAACCATTACAAAAGGATCCAATGATATCAAAATAATAAGAAGATCAAACCTTTGAGCTTCCTTTATTGGTCAATATTAAACAATAAAATGGTAAAGTTTTGGATTATTATGATAGTGATGATGGTATACCTCATAATATGATAGATGAACACTTACAAAAACTAAATTTTAATCCACTTTAATATTTTGTACATAACCTATTCACACCTAGAGATCATGGTACATATAAGTTAACTCCATCTCCAAAAGATACAGAACCAAATAAAGATAAGGGAAAGGAAAAAGTTATCAATTAACATGTTGATGCTTGTTATTCAATCCATCCCTCTTAGTTAAAAACTTTAATATGGCCTTACAAGGGAAAAATGAAAATACATCATGCCAATAATGAATAATCTCTACATACATATACACAACAAGTTTTACAGATCACAATAAAACATAATTCTCTATATACAATACTTGTAATGTTACTTAATCATAAGATGATAGATTTACCTCCTAACAAACACAAGTCAAGGATCAGACTTGTCCAAAAATAAGGATCACCATATTTCACTTACCATAGGATTACCTGCCATGATATAGATCATTATGTGGCATCATAAAGACAAATTCAAAATTACAAACATGATGGTCATATATAAATTATACCTGAGCAATGAAAAAGACCTCCAATGTTAGATATTTCAAAATACAAGGATACAATGAGGCATGATTCAAAACATCCTAGATGTGAATATTTAACTATTACTATAAATTATTAATGGAACTTGTATGCAATCATAAATGTGTCATGTCTATAAATCAATCCTAGATCAAAGAAGATAGTTCATACCATACACTTATAATTTGGGGACACGTTTTTTAAGCTAGAGCATGACTAATATGAGGATCCACGAAACCCAATTCGGGGATCTCTTACTGCAATATACCATGCTAAGGAGGGTTCCAAATCCTCCAATCTAACATAATCATGTAATAACCCTAAGGGGCTCTTTAGTTTTGATATTTCACCTTTACTAATAAAAAGTCAAATAAATTTAATCTAGTGCTCACCAAATCTTATGGCACAAAGTGGGGGTCAAAAACAATAAAAATAAACATGCATAGAAGACATATACTCAATTCAATGTATATGGAATTATAATGCATGGAAGAGAAGTACAAATGCATATCTATCTACTCTTATAAAAGAGAAATAAAGTTAGGAATACTTACCTTTGAAGATGAACCCACCGAGCCTCAATCTTTCCTTTGGTCAGGGTCCTTCACAAGAGGTTGTAGTGGTATGTAAGGATGACAAAGATAAATTAGCTTTAGGCTACACAATATATCATGCATCCAAAAGACTTCTCCACAAGACAAGATCTATATCTCCAAATAAAGTATGGAACCCTAAGCTTTTCTTCTTAATTAGAATGGTAAATAAGTAGATGTTCATTCACTCTTACTTCTTATTCTCATTGATAAATGATGGGAATGAACTTGTATATATAGGTAGATTTAACCCTTGAACCTTATGAAAATCCTGACTGATAGGGTCAACCCAGTTGACCTAGCATAGTTTGAGATAATAATTCACTAGGTCCTGAGCTAGGTTAGCCAAAGGCTAACTTAATTCTTAAGTGAAAATATCCCAAAACTATATAGGGTTGACCTAATTGACCTAGTGCAACCGAATGACAAAATGGGATTTAGGTGAAGAATGGGAGGATAAAATGTAATAAATGCCTAAAATGGGTATAATAGAGAAGAATAAGCTTAGGGGTAATGGTTTCAATAGAAAAGTGTGTAGATAATAAGTGGAAAAAAGGACAACAATAATATAAATCACTAATGGTCTGCCCACCCCTTCCCTGATGTACCCTTTAAGGCATGCACTCAAAAATATTGAGACTCGATAGGTTCCTACAAGATACAAAATGTTAGTAATCAATAAAAGTGATGGGATAAATAACCAAAAGCACACAATTGATTACCAAGCAACTTAATACGTAGAAATTAACTAGAATACACAAGTAACTAGAATTCAAAAATAACACATGATATGAGAGACAATACACAACTTGTATTAAAACTCTTTCAGAAGGAAATACAACAAAGAAGGCTGCCACAGTTTTTCTTCCTTACACACCTCTAGCGCTCCCACACCTCTGGGGCATAAATAGTAAATCTTTCCTCAAAGCTCTCTCCCTTAGGTCCCAACACCCAACTCAAACACAGAGTTGGTGTTCACCTTACACCTATGTTCCACGCACTTTACAAGTGCTCCATGAACTCCACAAGCACACACACGTACTCCAAGTAGATCCCACCTAATTTTGCTTCCTGTTGTGTTCTTATCCTATCTAATCTTGTACACTTGCAAATCATTCTAGTTCTGCACACCTGTGAACCTTGACCTTGCACACATATACACCTGCAAATCAATGATCTTACTTACCATGCAGATCTCCTATCGTAGCCATGCTCACCTGATGACCAAGATCATACATACATGAAGAACCCTACTGATTCTCCAATCCAGCACCCACACTTGGTACTGTGGCACTAAGAGGAACACACCATTGCTCTCTTCTCTCTGAAGGAGCTTATTTTCTCTCTTACTCTCTAGCACAAGTTTACAATACAACTAATGAGTCTTTTAAATAGATCTCATGCAAACAATAATTAGACACCTAATTACAATAATTAGATCCACAGCTCTCAGTCTAAAACTGGCTCTTGACATGCAAACACTTGGTTTGTTAGCTAACTGCCCGTAACATACTCAGCTCAAACCACACAGGTGACCGATGTCAGTCCCTATCTGCCTGGGGGGTGCCGATGCCCGCCAACTTCTGACTGATGTCAGTTGCCTTCCTGTCTCCTCCCTGTCGACGTTAGTTGGCCTGACCGACGCTGGTGACAGTAACACTCTACAACCCTTCACAACCTCCTTCCCTACTTGCATCAGTGAAGCTTTTAGCTCCACAACCTAAAAATCTCCCACTTGGAGATAAACAGCTACACTTTACCTGTACCTGTACCCTGTCTAATCTATTTCCTAGTTTGTATCCCTCTTTAAGATCAATCCTGAAGACAACTCACCACACAACCTGTGGTGTACCTCCTATCATTCGAGTACCCTACCGCATCCAAACCTACAATCCCATGTAGTGAAGTCCTGACCCTGAATAGCATGAATCCCTGTTGCTGGTCCCTCTCAAATACCTAAGAACCCACTTCTCTGAATTGGCTCCTAACTCTCTGACAAATCCCACTGCTTCGGAAAACTCAGGCCTATACCAGACCTCATGTGATTTTGGACACTGAACTATCTAGCCCTTAGTGTGCTCCGATTCTGCATCCTGAACCTCGCCAACACCTGATTCACATCAGTTCCCACTGGAGACAAAATCAACCTGTGATCTCCCATGTCCCCCATGCCAAAGAATTTTGCTGCTCCAAATTCTTCATAGCAAACCACTGAACTAATCTTACCCTTAGCTCAGTAAAACCCTGTATGTACAAACTTGCTAGCAAACATACCATCCACATATAGCAACAGAATGATGTTGTAATCATCATCCACCTGGTAAAACAAACCATAGTAGTTACCCTGACATTGACTAAAGTCATGCTTTGTCATCCCACTGTCAAAACCTGTACCACTGTCCTGCAGCTTCCTCAAGACCATATGCCCTGGTCTTCCATCTCACGTGTCCATTCTCTCTATTCTTCAACTAAGGTATCCATTCATCTCTATACTTTCTTACTGGCTGACAACCCTACCAAATCTCTCGCTTGGTTCTGTAATCTCTCCATGCCATGCTCCCACTATTTCCTGGATCCTTCCTGCTCTGTAGTCAACAACAAGTATAAAGAAGAGGAACAATGAATTTAAGGCTTACTTACCATCTTCAGTCCTCCATATGGGCATTTGAGACTCCTTGATAGCTCGTTGTCTGCCCAAAATCTATTATAGTGACCGACCTCAGTCACCACACAGTCTGCATCCAACCAACGTCAGTTCTTGCGCCTGTCCTGACTACCAACCCTACCGATGTCGGTGTCCCCTGATGCCGACATCGGTCCTCCTGACTGACGTCAGTCTTACCTACTATCAATGTCAGTTTTCCTACCAATGCTGGTACCTGTGTTCACTTGTGAGTGATGACTTTTTCCCTGTGAGCTCCTTTGAATCAAAACCCATGTCAAACTGCCCTGCTCAGAAGTATCCAGCCCCATCCACTAGTCTCTATCTACCATCTCCTCCATAAACACCAAGGCTTTCCAATTCTTAAGCCTGTCAGATATATCAGTCTTCTTCTTAAGAACATGCATCTCCTTCCTACTCATGTGACCAAGCCTATGAAGCCATGTCTCTGCAACAAAAGAAGAATCAATAATATAAACAAGTAGATAAAGAGTACCTATTTTCTTACCACCAGCTAATTCAAGTGCATCCATTGTGAGAGCTCTCATGCATCTCTCATCACCCAACTTTTTTAAATAAATTAGCCACATCTCCAAACCTAAGACCTGCATGACCTCCTTCAACACCCATGTGTTGGTCACCTGCGATTTCAACTTCACTTCCCCTTTGCCAATTCTTTGACAAGGCTCTCCAGCTCCTCTCCCTGAGGCTGCATGGAAAGAGGCAACATAATCTATTATCCAAGATTCAACTTTATCCAAGAAACCTCCCAGAGCATCTTTTGCAACAACTCCTACAACATCTGCATCTTCAGTTCCTTCATGCTGATCTGCTACCAACCAATAATATTCTTTTCCCTGCTCTTTCTTTCCAAAGGACCGTAAGTGACCATCTGTGATTTTCAACTCCTCCATTCTTAGCTTACTTTGATCTACCATTGCTCTACTCCCACTTGATTAGAAACCCTTGAGAGTGACTTGTAACCAAACACAAAACTTGCTCCCTATAACCTTAGCTCTGATACCACGTGATGGGATAAATAACCGGAAGCACACAATTGATTACCAAGCAACTTAATATGCAGAAATTAACCAAAATACACAAGTAACTAGAATTCAAAAATAACACATGATATGAGAGACAATACACAACTTGTATTAAAACTCTTTCAGAAGGAAATACAATAAAGAAGGCTGCCACAGTTCTTCTTCCTTACACACCTCTAGGGCTCCCACACCTCTAGGGCATAAACAGTAAATCTTCCCTCAAATCTCTCTCTCTTAGGTCCCAACACCCAACTCAAACACAGAGTTGGTGTTCACCTTACACCTGTGCTCCATGCACTCCACAAGTGCTCCATGCATTCCATAAGCACACACATGTACTCCAAGTAGATTCCACCTGATTCTGCTCCCTATTGTGTTGTTGTCCTATCTGATCTTGCACACCTGCAAATCAATCTAGTTCTACACACCTGTGAACCTTGACCTTGCACACACATACACCTGCAAATCAATGATCTTACTTACCATGCAGATCTCCTATCATAGCCATGCTCACCTGATGACCAAGATCATACATATATGAAGAACCCTACTGATTCTCCAATCCAGCACCCACACTTGGTACTGTGGCACTAGGAGGAACACCATTGCTCTCTTCTCTCTGAAGGAGCTTATTTTCTCTCTTACTCTCTAGCACAAGTTTACAATACAACTAATGAGTCTCTTAAATAGATCTCATGCAAACAATAATTAGACACCTAATTATAATAATTAAATCCACAGCTCTCAATCTAAAACTGGCTCTTGACATGCAAACACTTGGTTCATTAGCTAACTGCCTGTAACATACTCAGCTCAAACCACATAGGTGACCGATGTCAGTCCCTATCTACCTGGGGGGTGCCGATGCTGGCCAACTTCTGACTGACGTCGGTTGCCTTCCTGTCTCCTCCCTGCCGACGTCGGTTGGCCTGACCGACGCCGATGATAGTAACACTCCACAACCCTTCGCAACCTCCTTCCCTGCTTGCATCAGTGAAGCTTTTAGCTCCACAACCTAACAAAAAAATTTAAAATATTATGTGTATACATATTCCCCACTCAAATCCCATCACGTGTCATGTGAGTGCAACATGGGATGGCTCTTTAGGACTAGAACATGATAACACTTAATGTTGATGCTAAGTAAAGTATTTCTATGCTATTTTCGCTTTCTACATTCAAAGAAGGAATTAAGAAACTAAGAAGAATGGTCAAGGCTTGATGTACTTGGATGTAGTCATGTGCACCATAATCCAGATGATAGTGAGAACTCCTCTTTGGTTGTGGAGGATGACACCTGCAAGAGAAAGAGACTAAGACAAAGAAGGCGTTAGATAAAGAGATGGTGGGTTGCCAAGCAAAAGCTTGAGGGATGTCAACCCACTGATTGATAAAAGGATGTCTGATAAATAATAGAATAATAAAATACTACAATGATAAAAGACTGAAAAGGAAATGGAAGCAAAAGCTTACATGGAAGATGATGTCAACCTGGTCACAGTCGTCGGTGTCGGTGGTCCTACCGGTGTCGCTTGTCAAGGATGCCAACGTCAGTTAGTCTACCGACGTCGGTGGGGGAATTGACTGGCGTCAGTCAGGGCAGTAGTCTGTGGATGAGGTATGGACATGTTTTGGTTTGTGGATGGGTCTGAGACAGAGTTTTGGTCTTGGTTGAATGGTCTGGGGGTCTGGGTCCGAGAGTCTGGTTTTGGTTAATGGTCTTAGAGTCTGTGCAAAGGTCTAGGATAATGGACAGAATGTCAAAAAGGGACAGAAGGGTAGAGGAGGCCAACAGGGAGATAGGGAGATGAGGATTCGGGTTTGGTCTGGTCTTGGGATAGGGAGTGCTGAATCTAGTTCATAACTTAGAAGCAGATAACTAGAAAACACAATGAAAGCACAAACAAAATACTTATCTGTGACTGACTTGAAGGAGTGTTGATGGTGCTATTTCTTATGTTGTTGACGAAGGTAGAGTCCCTATTGTTGATGTAGAATGCTGATGTAGAGTCCTTGGAGAGTGTTGCTTGATGTGTACTTGCAGCCAAAGAATTAGCAGTGGAAGAGAGAGGAGCCTAAGATTGACAAATTGAAGGATTCAAGAAGTCTCAATGCGAGAGAGAGGCAAAAGAGGGATAACAAATGTAGAAAACTGTTATGAAGGCTGCCGATGCTGGCAATATCACCGATGTCGGTCGATAGTTGACCGACGTCAGTGGCTGGAAGGCAGGAGAAAGGCTAAAAATAGCCTTTCGTCCATTTTCCCAACTGCCGGGTCAGCGAGTCTGAGGAAGAAATGGTCGAAGGTGGCTAAATAGACACGAGAGGATAAAAGGGGAGAAGTTGGAATGGCGGTCAAAGCATTAATATTGGCCATGTGGAGAATGAATGGAATTCAAGAAGGGTATCCAAGGGTGGTGAGGTGGCAAGGGAGAGAGAGAAAAGGGATTTTATTAATTTAAAATAGGATATTTATTTCAAATTAATAAAACATGGGTTAGGAGTGGTTAAGTGGATGAAGGGGACCAAGGGGTAGACATGATTTCGGTGTCTACATTTGCCCCTTTTTGTCTTGTTGGTTGTTTTAGACGAATTGCAAGACAAAAATAGGAGTTGATTGCCCCAGGTGTGAGATAAGGTTGATTTTGTCCTGTTGGTTGTTCAAGTGAACTGCAAGACAAAAACAAGAGGGTGGATGGGTTGCCCCGATTATGGATGAGGTATTCCCCCTCAAAGTAGGAGTCGAGGAAAGGGAACCTGAAATTGGGTGCTAATTTGATAAAGAGTGGATGAAGATGGTGAGTGTGAATGCTACAATGGTTGTAATTACATGTATACCACTTAACGAGATGTTCAGGTCAAATTATCACAGGTCAAAGGGTCGAGGAGTGCCAAAATTGAAATAACTGGGCCCCAACATTTAGTCATCTACTGATTGGGTTATTCAATCTAAGCTAAAGCTCCAAATGGTCATCGTGTTCCAGGTATCCCAGGCTCAGGAAGTGCTCCTAGAAACACGAAAATGTCACAAGTAGTGCGGATCAACCGGATTGTGATCCTATACTTGTGAGGGTCCAAAAATAGTCTGCACACAATTCTACTAACCAGTCATGGGGTAGCATGCATGCAAAAAACAACCATGGCAAATTCGCTTTGGAAGTGGTCGAAGTCTGAGGAGATAGGCGTAATCTCCAATGGTCATAGGTCGAGGGGGAGGAATGGACGAAAGGATGTGGCCGAGCTAACCTCAGAACACTGAGTGCTGCCTCCATAGCCCCTGTGGGAAGGGCTTCAGGCCAATGTATTTCTCCCTAGAAGAAAGGAAGGGTCAAAGGGATGGAATTGGTCTTGGGCGAGGGCAAGGTCATGGTCAAAAGGATTGGGCAAAGGAAAGAATGGTTTATCCATCAAGAAGATGAATAAACGAGGGTAGTCGAGCTAACCCCAAATGATGTCATATCATTTGAGTGCTACCTACATAGCCCAGATTGGAAGGGGCCTCAGACCAATGTAGTTCAGACTAGCTGAGAAGATTGGTCGATGATTGGTTTGGTCATGTGTCGAGATGATGAGGAGAAAAAGATGTTATAGCCTTTTCTAAATGGTGTATTCTATAACATTGGTTGAGAAGCCTTTCATCCCTGGCAATGTTCCATAGTCATGATGGATGTATGCTAAAAATGAATTGAGGTCTATTTATGCTTCAGCAAGTATTGGTTTAAGCTTAACATAAATTGTGTTTGGTCGATAATTTCCATGTGTATTGTTATCCATAGAAACTATGTGAATAGGCTATGATGATGTATGATGTCATAATGTCATGTTGGTAGTCTGAAAATGTTTGATTGGTTTGGTTTGGGTTTGGTTGGATAGATAATGATTTGGTTGGATGCATGACCAAGATGTGTCAAAAGTGAAAGGCGAATTGCTCTTTCATTGACAAGGACCAGAATGATAGCATAGATAGGAGTTGTTAGAACAAAAGACCCATTTATGCATTACGTCATTGACCAATGGTTATGGTAAGAAGTAAGCGAATCACTTGACGTTAAGTGAGCTCAAAGTCCCTTGAGTATGCAGGGGTGATAGGACTGATGTGAGATGGAAGGGGGAATCCTTTTTGGCAGGAACAACTTTGCCCCTTTTATAGGTGACCCCGAGAATGACTATAGACAAGTCCATGACTCTAAAGTTTTGTCAGTGATTTTTTTTATTTTATTTTTTTTTTGAAGGCAGACTGATCGATGCGGGAAGCCTATGATGGGATATTGTCTTACTTTGTGGTCATGTCATGAAGCTGATCGATGCGGGAAGCTTCAGAGATAGTGATGTGTATGTAGCAAAAGTTAAGAATAGCCATCCTTCGAGGGAGTGGTCTATATTCTACTTTGGATGTTTTTGATATGACTTTGGCCTAGCTATCCTTCAAGGGAGCAGTCTAGTAAATACAGCAATGATGATGCAGCTATCCTTCAAGGGAGCAGTCTACATTTATAGTTTTATGACCTTGGAATATGCATCCCATTTTGATATTTATTTGATTGATGTGTTGACTAGACTTTTGGTCATGGACTTAACTATAGAGGTTTAGAGGGTTTCCCTTTTATTGGGACGAAGCGTTCATGCTTGCCAAAAGGGTTAGGATTGAGGTTTGAAAGGAAAAGGAATGACGGTGACAGGGATTGCTCAAGGGCTCGAGCTCAAGTTAAACATCAAATAAATAATTACTTGACTAACAGTGGACTGGTCAAAGATGCAAGACATAAAAGGGCTCAGGTTCTAACAAAATCCTGACCCATGATTGTGTTATGATGTAAGGTCCGAGTCAATTGGGAGCAAACTTGCCCCATTTGCTTCGTTCTAAATTGGTCACATGTTGATTGATGTTGGAGGAGTTGATTAATGTTTGGTCAAAGTTTGGGGTCGATGCTGAAGAATTTGCTTGATATTTGATCAAGGTTCGATTGAGGTTGGTTTGAATGTTTGGTCAAGGATAGACTGAATGTTTGGTTGAGGTCAGGTCGACAATCTGGTTGAGGTCGGGTTGAATGTTTGGTCGAGGTTTAGTATTAAAAGAGTGATTGATATTTGGTCGAGACAGGGTTGAAAGGTTGGTCGAGGCTTGGATGAAAATTGAATTCCCCAAGCGGCTAAGGAGAATGTTTGATAGATTGGTCAAGGTCGATTGAGGCTTGGTGGTCAGATTAACTATGTTGATGTCGAATAAGGGGGTTAAAGGCAGTGAAGGGACCCTAGTCTAGCGTGGAGATCCCAGTTTAAGTGATGAGGTTGGAGAAGCATGGGTCGGTGTTGATGATTTGTCAAAAGGGTGGTCAAGAGGATCCTTGATGAGAAGGGAATCCTTTCTCCGTTGTTGACGAATGACAGCTTTAAGAGTGCAACAATGCTTAGTGTCATGTCCCAGAGTGTGATGATAATGACAGAATTTAGAGTTGTTAAACCAAGATGGTCTTGATCCAAGAGTTGATGAGTAGGGTAGTGTTGAAGGTTTTTGGATAATGTGGTTGAGAAGAAAGGTGTCTTTCTCTAAGCATTGGCGAAGGACAACCTTGAGGGCACAATAATACTCAGTGTCGTGCCCAGGCGTGCGATGATACGCACAAATTTGAGTGTCGTCGAACCAGGGGGGTTTTGGTCTGAGTGATTCATATGGTCTAAGCAGCAGGAGATTGATGCGAGAGGACTGCAACAATTGCCGTAATAGCAAGGCATAAGAACCTGCTAACGGGTTTGGATGTTTTGTTGCAGTGAGGGTTGATGACTTTGGTTTAGGAGGCATTGGTCGATGGATTGGAAGAGATATATGTCTAATGGGTTGAGAGAGTAATGGAGGCAACTTGCCTCTGTGAAGTATGGGAGTATGAAGCAAACCTATTAAAGTGGATGAATGTGGGCCCAAAATTGAAGGTAATGATGAAGGTGGGGGAGGAATCCTTCGATGTGGTTTAATGGCCTTCGTTAGTTTAGGGTGAGGGCCACTATTAAACGAGGCGAGGTTAGATATGGGTTCAGATTCGGATGTGGATGGAGGCGAGTGAGATGTAGCAATTTTAGGAAAATGGCAAGAGGAAACCGTGACTGGGTCTTTCTCAATCGAAATGGGCGAAGAGACTAGTTCTTCTCTTGGTGGAGAAGAAATAGGAGAGTGTGGATCTGTAGTTGGATAGAGCGTAGGAATGGTCATGGTCTCGATGTGTGGTCTAGGCGTGGGGAATGTATGATCCCCCATTGATGACAAAAAGGATGAGGGTGAGGCAGCCGGTGTGGGTGCCATCAAAGCATCCTCCAATATGAGAGAGGTTGATGGAGGACTAATAGGAGAAGAAAGTTCTTCACCCTGTGGAGGAGGTATAGGGGAAGAAGGGTCTTCCTCCTATGAAGGAGGTTGGTCAGGAACAAGAGAAAAGATAGTGTCGACTGTGTGTATATCATGGTCTTGAGGGTCATTGGTCATGGTCTGGACATTATTTTGAGTAGGCGGGTGATTATGAAAGGGTTGCTTGAAGATGTCAAGGTTTTGGTTGGCCAGAGTGTTTGGGTTATCCAATATGAGATCCCCCTTGTCTAGCATGTCCTGGATGATGTTTTTGAAAGTTTGACATTTATTCGTGTCATGACCTTTGACACGGTGATAGTTGCAAAAGTGGTTCTCCCTGTACCATGCAGGGATAGGTGTTGAGGGGTCAAATTGAAGTGGTCAGATTGAAGGGAGATTGAGGACCCCCTGCTTGACGAGTTTATCCAAGACAGAGGCATATGACTCTCCAATTGGAGTGAATTGACGTTGTATGGATCATCATTGGAAGTGTTTATTAATGTAGTCTGATGTTGAAAATTGAGGTCGATTGGTTATTATTGAAGATGATGGTCTAAAGATGACAGTGTTTGCCTACCCCTTGGACTGGGAGTGGGCAGAAGAAGGTTTGGATGAATAAGGGTCACTAGATTTTGCTTTGTTATTACGCAATTTGACCTTATTTTCATCGATGGCACAGAGTTCAAGCTTTCTTGCCATGGTGAAAGCTTCGTCAAAAGTGCGGAATGTCTGGATCCGCAAGGTAGAAGAGATGTGGCTAGCACATGCTCAAGAAAAGAGCTCGATGAGCTCAGATTGAGGCAAGGAGAAGGAGAGTTGGTTAATCAAGCCTCTCCAACAGGCGACAAAATTGACTATTGATTCATCATCAAATTGCCTGATGGAATAGAGGTCTGTGATTGAAACTTGCTTGGTGATGTTGATAGAGAAATGGTCGAGAAATAATTGGTCGAGTTAAACGAATGAAAAGATAGAATGTCTAGCAAGAGAGCTATATTAGTCAAGGGCGGGGCCAGAAAGGGACATAGGGAACGTGCGTAAAAGTAACACATCGTCATGGTCAATGAGGTAACAAGCATGTCAGAATGCCTGAAAATGTTGTTGCGGGTCCTCCTTACTCTGAAAGCGAGTAAATTTGGGAAGCTCCCACTGGTTGGGGTATGGTCGGATAGGGACGGAAGGATGAATGGGCTCGTTGAAAATTTGCTCATATGACAGAGCATTGCTTGAACCAGAGATAGAGGTTTTGAGATTGGACATTTTGTCCATCAGCATTTTGATGACGTCTGCTGACGGATTGACAGGTGGGGCACCCCCTAGGTTGTAAGGTACCTGGAAGGTGGTCGAAGAGGCGTATGACATACTTGGTTGCGCTTGTGTAGGCACAACATATGGATAGTGCGTCATAGGGATAGATGTCATGGTCAAAGGGGCTTGTGTCATGAAGTTGGAAGACACAAGTTGACTAGATACCGCCATAGGTGGTTGAGTGGCAGCACTGGTAAAAGGATAGGTTGTCACTCCCATGTGTATAGGTGTAAGAGTGGGTGAGGTCGAGACAACCAAGTTATGGTATGGTGCTGAACTTGGATGGATTGTGTGAAGTTGAGGGGGTAATGACACCCCGATGGAGGTAGGTTTGAAAATAGATGAGGAGGCCAAACTTTGCGTATTGGCCATGGTCGAGTGACTAGTCGAGATAATAGGCTAAGTCATGATGGGTTGAGTAGCGGATGACGTCTATGTCATTGCCGCTACGCCTAAAAGGTCTCGCATTTGGTTTCTTGCAAGATAGTTTTGGAGGGATTTGACATTGAGGTCCAAGAATCTTTCAAAATCTTGGTCCCCTTCAGGGACGATGAGAGTCTGAGTTGGGGTTGGGCGAGTAGGAGTTCTTTCAGTCTCTGAGTGGAACTCCATTATAAGACTGGTTATGGATGGGGAAGATAGAAGCGGTTGATGTCTCGCGTGGTCAAGAAGAGCCTTAGTTTGACTGCACGTCAAAACCATTCAAGGCAAGGAGGGGTCAAGTTTCAGAAACTGTGTTTTTTCAATTTTAGAAACTCAGAATGTGGTTTTTGGTAGAAAAAGGGTCAGGTTTTAGGCTGCTCTTTTAAAAAAGAGGACTGTGACAGTGACCGACGTCAATTGAAAAACCGATGTCGGTGATAACAGATGGCCGACATCGGTCGGATAATCGATGTCAGTGAGAAAAGCTGGCCGATGTCAGTGGTAAAACTGATGCCGGTCACTGTGATTTCTAGAAACCCAAAAGATTTGAGAGTTTTTGGGGAAAAAGAAGAAGAGCGTCCTCACTAACTCAAACAAGTAGAGAAAAATAGAGAAATAAATGGAGACAGGTAGACACTAAGCGTTAAATCTTAAGAATCAACTTTTAGAATCTTGTGGATTATGCCTTAAAGTGATGTTTGGGAGGTTGGCTGGAAGAAGGGTCCTACAAGAGGTAGTCTATGGATGGTTTCAGGTTTGTTTAGGTGCTCAAAAGTCTGTGTTAGGTTCGGTACATGGCCTAGTGCTAAGGAGCAAGCTCCCCTCACTTCATGAGCCCAGTGATGAGCTGGTCTCGCTTAGCCAAAATATACCTTGCCTAGAGATTATCCTCCTCCAGAGAACGGAGTGGGCTTTCCCCTTGGTGATGAAATCCAAGTGAGATTGTCAGGTAGGGGTAAGGTATCTGTTGGGGGATGAAATCCCAGTCGGTCCTTGTCTCAAGTAAGTTTGATGTTTGATTTAGTGCATGTGGTTCGGTCGTGTAACATCAAGTGGACTAGATTAATTCAATATGCGATTATTAATTACTAAGTGTGGACTAAGAAAATGCAAGCAATCAGAAATGCAATGCAATGTGTTTTTAAGCCCAAGTCAAAATGTGAAGTTGGAATGAAAACAAGTTGAGAAAGGGTTTGAAGGATATGATTTTTGACTAGTCTAGAAGTGCAAGAAAAGAAAAGAAAAGTTCTTTTTATTCCTGCTTATGATGTCGTTTAGAAGAGAAGAAAGAGGTGAAAAGGGAGAAACCTAATGCACCTATATGAACAAAAGAAAAAGAACCCAAGGGAGACCCTAAGATCCCATCGGGCGTGCCAGAATGTTTCTATGCTATTTTCACTTTCTACATTCAAAGAAGGAATTAAGAAACTAAGAACAATGGTCAAGGCTTGATGTACCTGGATGTAGTCGTGCGCACCGTAATCCAGATGATAATGAGAACTCCTCTTTGGTTGTGGAGGATGACACCTGCAAGAGAAAGAGACTAAGACAAAGAAGGCGTTAGATAAAGAGATGGTGGGTTGCCAAGCAAAAGCTTGATCCCAAAAGCAAAATCTTGAGGGATGTCAACCCACTGATTGATAAAAGGATGTCTAATAAATAATAGAATAATAAAAGATTACAATGATAAAAGACTGAAAAGGAAATGGAAGCAAAATCTTACCTGGAAGATGATGTCGGCCTGGTCACAGTCGCCAGCGTCGGTGGTCCTACCGGCATCGGTTGTCAAGGATGCCGATGTCGGTTAGTCTGCCGACGTCGGTGGGGGAAGTGACCAGCGTCGGTCAGGGCAATAGTCTGTGGATGAGGTCTATATGAGTTTTGGTCTATGGACGGGTCTGAGACAGAGTTTTGGTCTTGGTTGAATGGTCTGGGGGTCTGGGTCTGAGAGTCTGTGCAAAGGTCTGGGACAATGGACAGAATGTCAAAAAGGGACAGAAGGGTAGAAGATGCCAATAGGGAGACAGGGAGATGAGGATTCAGGTCTGGTCTGGTCTGGGGATAGGGAGTGTTGAATCTAGTTCATAACTTAGAAGCAGATAACTAGAAAACACAATGAAAGCACAAACAAAATACTTATCTGTGACTGGCTTGAAGGAGTGTTGATGGTGCTATTGCTTATGTTGTTGATGAAGGTAGAGTCCCTGTTGTTGATGTAGAATGCTGATGCAGAGTCCCTGGAGGGTGTTGCTTGATGTGTACTTGCAGCCAAAGAATTAGCAGTGGAAGAGAGAGGAGCCTAAGATTGACGGATTGAAGGATTCAAGAAGTCTCAATGTGAGAGAGAGGTGAAGGAGGGATAACGGATGCAGAAAACCGTTATGAAGGCTATCGATGCTGGCAATATCGCTGACGTCGGTCGATAGTTGACTGACGTTGGCGGCTGGAAGGTAGGAGAAAGGCTAAAAATAGCCTTTCATCCATTTTCCCAACTACCGGGTCAGCGAGTCTAAGGAAGAAATGGTTGAAGGTGGCTAAATAGATGCAAGAGGATAAAAGGGGAGAAGTTGGAATGGGGGTTTAAGCATTAATATTGGCCATGTGGAGAATGAAGGGAATCCAAGAAGGGTATCCAAGGGTGGTGAGGTGGCAAGGGAGAGAGAGAAAAGGGATTTTATTAATTTAAAATAGGATATTTATTTCAAATTAATAAAACATGGGTTAGGAGTGGTTAAGTGGACGAAGGGGACCAAGGGGGGAGAAAGGACCAAGGGGTAGACACGATTTCGGTGTCTACATAAAGTGCAGTAAGTAGAAAAATAAGATAAATGAAAGGATAGAATTGAAAAACACATACCTTTACTTACCTTAGTGCCATAGATAAAGAAGTAGACTACAAGAGAAGTGAAGGTGTCCAAATGTGAAGAACATTAGGCAAACCTATAGATGTTAGTGCAAAAAATAGCCAAAATTTGAAATTTTTTGAAGATAGGCATATAGTATTGGAAAATATTCCCTACATCATCATGATTATAGAAAATTTTATGGTTTAGAATAGGGATGAGTAAAAACAAATATAGAGGCAAAATAAGGAATCTAATAGAAAAGATTTGAAAGCTTAAGATTTTTGAAAAGTGATTTTAAATAGGTCAAAATGAAAGTCATGTGGTATGTTTGACTTGTGAAGGAGAGAAAAAGAGCTCTAAGAGACCAAATGAGCTAGGATGGTGAGGAGATGATAAGTTAGGTGAAAGGGACCCCCAAAGGTGATAGCAAGTGTACTATAGGTAGGCAACTAAGAATGTCAAGCCAGTTTTTGAATATTTTAATGAATTAAGTCTATTTTTAGAAATTTATGTTTTTAAGCATTTATAAACATCAAAATGAAGCCAAATTATATACTAAAGGTAGGAAAACCTAATTATGGAAATGGGTTTGAAGGGTTTGGTGAAATAGTTTCTAAAAGGTACTTATTTTACAAAATGTAAGGGGTCAGTAGGGAAAAACAACTAGGTCAACCCAATCAACCTAGTAGGCTAAAAAGTGATAAAATCCATACTATCAACCTAGTAGGTCTATGCTGAAATTGATTTTTTAGAATGTCAACCTAGTACATTATTACCAATTGATTAGAAAATTCTAGTATGATAGCATAGTACTAAGCGAGGAAATAAGAGGGTTGACTTAGATTTTTAAGTCAACTAGGTTAAAATAGGGAAATTTTGGTCCAAAGGATCAAAATAGTATGGAAATGCATGTAAGTGGCAAAAAGAGTGCTAGAAGGGCCCAAAATGACTGAGCGAGGGCTAAAAGGGTTGAATAGGATAAAAATATGTTTAATTGATTAAAAATAAATAGATAAAATTAGTTAGGCTTATTTTTATTAAAATTGAAAAAGAATGTATTTTGATTATACATGACATATAGGATGTAATACATATTTTATTGTTCCCTAGTTGTAGGGGCAGCCTAGATTTTGGCATTTAGTGGATCCATCATGGATTTTAAACTTATTAGATTACTTTTCTATAGAGGATAGAGCTAGATTGATGTCATTAGGCCTAGGAGGTATAGTAGACATGTGTAGGATACCCCTTAGTTAAGATTTATTAGTCATGTTCGTAAGATCCTAAGAAATATTGACTAACGCCTTCAGGTGGGAACTGGAGGGGGATACCATAGAGGTGGGTATCACCTTGGAGGATGTGCATGCCATCCTGGGACTACCCATAGTAAGGATAGTTATAGTCATAGGAGTACCTAATAATAATGAGGAGATGAGAACCTTAGTCATATGGGTGATGGGCTTGGAGATGATACACTTTGGATTGAGGGTGAATATGTTTGATGTATATACATTATAGATTCTAAACACCTAGAAGGCTATGATAAGACTTGTGATAACATGAGTGTTGTGTCATAAGTCAGATGGCAAGGTACCACTCTTTGTGAAAGCCTTGATCCAAATGATATTAGAGGAGAGGGTGTTATATGACCTGTGATCTTTCATATGGGTATAGCTCATGCATGACATGTATGGAGTGTTGTCTAGAGGGTATAAGTTAGAGGGAGTGATCATATTATTTATGACATGTATTTATGAGAGGTTTTCCATGTTTCAGTTTCTTAGGTTGCCCCATGCAGTTGATGATTGGTTACCTTAGGTTTAGAGATGGAGATAAGACCAAGTAGCACAGGTCATGCCCCATGTGTTAACATTATGGATAGTGAGATGGGAAGATATAGTATGGAATCCATATGGGCACATCGCTATGATATAGCCTAGTTGGGACATAGTGGCACCAGATTTGGCACATATGGAGGTGATAGGGAAATATACTTGGTAGATAGAGCCACATTTGGTGGCATGAGTACTAGGGTAGATGGGCTTACCTCACCTAGTGGTGCCTATAGTGGTGCCCATGTTTTGTGCCTAACATGTAAGAGATCCATAGGGGAGAAGAGGACTAGGGCCACTAGTGGTAAGGTTGACACTTAGGCCACATCAAGAGAGACCATGGACTAATCAAGCATGATAAGAATTAAAGTGAGAGGAAATGGATGTGGAGGTAGGAGTACTAGAGGTATCACCACCAGCTTCATATCAAGATGATAAATGACCACCAGAGACATGGCATCAATATAGGTAGTAAGAGTAAGAGATATAAAAAATTATAGATGTCTTAGGTGACCTAGCAGGTAGTCCAGAGCAGAGTTAGACTATAGAGAGACCACTTAGGTGTAGCTTTAAATAGGTAAAAGTGGCATCTATAGGATTTGTTTTTAGATGATGACCAATAGAGGAAGTTCTCAAAGGCCACATAGATGGGGAGACTATGTTTAGAAATCATGTAGATGGTGAGATAGTAGGGGCTGACACATAGACAGGTAATAAAATGTGATTAAATTTTTCTTAAGTTTTCTTGATAAAGACTAGAGATAGATTTTAAAATATATCAATGATAAAATATCTATCTGATTTACTTTTTGTAGGTGTGGCAAAGGATGAGGAGACTAGATGGGGGTCATGAGTGAGTGAGGAGATCACTCCATGATATCCTAAATGATGCTCTAACATCATACGATCCCACTACACTAGAGGATCCTAGGGTACCATCTACCCCATCTTAGGTGATCTAGTTTAGATTAACTAGAGAGTCCATTAGGTAGTTGTGAGTGCATAGAGAGGATATGTAACCACCAATAGAGGTGGGTGTAGGAGAGACATAGGCATGGTAGGATCTGATTGAAGAGAGAGTTATAAATCTACTTATGATGACATAAATGACATAGGCATACACCCAAGAGAGACTCACACATGCAGTGACACTGACCCATATGACATAGGTACAATAATAGGAGAGAGTGACACATCTGGTGATCTTGGCCTAGTTGGCATAGGTGCAGGCTCAAGTAGATCATCTATAGGGGTAGGTTTTGGGATTGAGATCTCAAATAGCCTCTTTATAGCATTATATTCAAAAGGGTCAGATTGAGGCATCTATAGGTAGCATGGCTAAGCCATGAGAGAGGCAGGATGGGGCCTAGCCATAGAGCTAGAGCATTGTATATAGTTTTATTTTTGTATAAAAACTCATGATATATATATATATAGATGTTTCATTTTGGTAGTTGGATGTTAATTGTATGTGTTGTTATTATGGTTATGGTTGTTGATGCTTGGATATATTTATTTCTAGCACATGTATTTAGTTGTTAGTTGTATATGCTATGGGAAATATATGAGTTATGGTTTCTTTTCTAGCATTATGTAGGACATATGCATGGTTAAAAAAAATAGGCAAAAAAGACTTGGTATAATATAATCAATCAAAAATGTACTACACACTGCTTCAAGTTGGGAAATGTGTAATAATAAGAAAATGACTAAGTATAAAGAACCAAAGGGAATGGTAAACAAGATGGTAATTTTTTTTGTTTTTAAACCAAGAGAAAGATTATTAGCACCAAATTAAAACAAGTAAAATCACACTAAGTCACATTGGGAAGTATGAAAATAAAGTAATAAAATGGAAGTCATGTAAAAGGACAAATGGTATAAAAATAAAATCAATTAATTCAATCAATAATACTAAATCATGTTGGGAAGTATAAGAGAAAAAAAAATTAGGAAAAATTGGTATTGAATTTATCACACTAATTCAAGCTGGGAAGTATGAAAAAAATCAGTAAATGCTTGGATTCTTACATGCACTCAAAAAAAAGAAGATAAAAGTGAAAGAGAAATGAAGTTAGCATAAAACATATTAAATCAAGTTAGGAAACATGTCAATGACATGTAACTTCATAATCAATCACATCTTATCTCATATTTGACACATGTAATTTTGATTGTGACTTGGATTATTGGAAAATTTTGTGAGGAGGGCCAGGTCCTATATGTGGTCTTGCACTACAACTCACACAGGGAACACCATTAAGGTGGAATAAATGTGAAAATATGGCAATAAAGGATATGGGTAATAGGAAGGTGAAATTGTGGTAATTTTTTAGGATGGCTAGGTCTTATCCATGGTCTTACAATGCAACTCACAAATGGAATCCCAAGGGAAGTGATTAGTGAACAAAATAATATTTCTAAAGAGGAAATATGAGGAATATAGGGAGTGAAAAAGGGAATGTAAAAATCATAATATAGGCATATTATGAGAAGACCTTAGGAAACAAGAGGCATACTAAGGACATAAGAAGACACTAAGTGACTAGTGAACATCAATGTATAAAAGAAGCATGTTTGTTATAGACACAAAGTTTTGTAGGAAAATAAGTGTAATATTAAGATTAACTCATGAAGGTAGATTGGTACAAAAATATTAAAATGGACTTACCTTCCCATGATATGTTCCCCATTCCTTAGGACCCCTTACATTGCATCGATCTAATGTGAAGATTGGGTACTTACATGAGAATTTAGGTAGCACTAAAATAATTTTTTATTCTCCTTTTCTAATCTACTGGCCTATTACACCCTAATGGACCTTGACTCTACCATGAGGCCAATTGTGGAGTTTGATCTTTGACTATAAAAATGAGATGTACTTTGAATCACATCTTTTAGTGTAATTTAACTTTTAAGAATTTTGAATTTTTTTACCTTTTATATCATTGCCTTTTATTTAAATGATTTGGATTTTGAATGTTCTTAAGGATTTTTTAAGATTCCTTCTCCATACATACTTGGAATTACCAAACATGAGAGATAGATTGATACACATAAATGTGCTTTAAGCTTAGGCTAAAGAGAGCTATGTAACTAAAGACAAGACTAACTAGGACACTTAGGCTTGACAATGAACCAGCATGTTATCTCAAGTCTCAACCATGTGTATGTTTGGTTTACAAAAAGGGAAGAAAGAAAATAAATGAGATCCAAAGTGGACTGGTGAAAGGAGACTATAATGAGATTAGTAGTTTGCTAACTGATCACATGGTAAAGAGGGAATGAATAAAGGGAACCAGGTTTGTATAACCAAGTCACAATAATAATTATCCATGAAAAATAGAGATAATAAAGCAAACAAATCATGAAGAGAAATTAAGGGAGTTTTAAGAAAGAAATTCAATAAGGAAAATAAATTAATTATAAAGAAGACATCCATAAGAAAACATAAATGACATTAGAATCAATATATAATGCAAAAGTAAAGTCACCATGTAAGATAAATAAGAATTTTACATAATGTCAAATGATATAAAAAATAAGTAAAGATAGGATTGGATCACATGTCCAATCCAAATGTAAATGTAAAATCACCATGAATATATTTATAAATACTAATAAACCTATCCACGCACATTATCTAGAACATCAAATAGATCTCTATGAAGCTAGATGTGAACTACTACTAATGTGTTGTCAATATTTAATGAAAAATAGGGAAGTACTTCTCATCTAATCTCCTCAATAAAAAAATTAGGAATGTTTAATGGATCATGCTAAGGAGGGATATTAGATGAGGGATGCTCATGAGAATACATGGGATCAAAGTCTATGGGAGGTGTAGGAATCATCATTAGGGAAGTATCCATAGGTGAAGGACTCACCGGTGGATAAGGATCCAAAGGTGAGGGAAGGTCCATGGGTGGAGGAGTCATGGGTGGAAGAATAGGAGGTGATGAAGAGACCATAGGAGGGGATAGAACCACTAGAGGTGGAGCCATGAGAGAATAAGGGGGATCCTTATTATGGGAATAACCTATGAGAATAATGGTATAAGGTCTAGTAATATTTATAAGGTGATCTTTAAGGTGTTGCTAAAGGATGTGGAAATGATCTATGTGATGGGTACCACATTGGTGCCAAATACAATACACCTTTCCATACTTAATAATATAATTAGGTAGTACCTTTAGGGGAGGTATGGCTTTGTCTAAAGATTAAGGGGAAGAAGAATGAAAAATATCAATATATTGTTCTAATTTGTGATAATTCCTGAAAGATTTATTATCCATTCTATGGAAGCAACATATACACCTATGAGTAGGCTTAGTAGAATTACTCATGAAAGGAGGTATAATAGGAAAAAAAGGAGATGGGGAAGGCTCATCAGCCCATTTGGTGGGAAATAGAGCCATCTGAGGTAAAGGAAGCAAACCATCACCTGGAAAAGGTGATGGTGGGGAAAAAATGGAACTAGGCTCAATGGAAGGAGTAATGGGATCAAAAGTAGGGACAGAATTAGCTAGAGTGGGAGCAAAAATAAGCTCAACTATAGTAGAAGAAATAATGGGATCAACTATAGTAGGAGCAAGAATGGGATCCAATGTAAGATCTATTAAGGGAGGGTTGGGGTCTATAAAAGGCCAAATAAGGGTTGCATGCATCTCAATGATAAGAAAACTATACGAGTTAGGGTACCTAAAAAATTAGTAAGGCCCAGTCATAACACAATCCATGATCATACTCCTATGAGGTTCCTCATAAATTAGAGGTGTTGACAACATCTCTACCCTATGTTAAAGAAGAAAAATACTAAAATTAGGAATTATGAATGATGTAATATGGGAAGATACATTAAAAGACTCAAGCAAGGAAGAATGATAATGGATAATCTCAGCATCATGGGCTTGAACAAGATAGCCTAAGAATGGATCATCTAAGATCATCATAGGCATGGGTATGAAGATCAATGATACAAGTATGTATGACCTTTTCATTTGATGAGGTGTGGTGAATATAATTTTGAGTCCTAGTTAAGATAATAGGAATATCATCACAAGGAGGTTTACGAAAATGAGGTTGCAAAGAAGCAAGAAGTTGAGAGATGAGATGAGGTGAGATATCAAAATTTGTAATCTTTAAGTTGATCTCATAAATCTCATCATCATCAAAATCTAAGATTTTAGTATGAATGATCCCAATGAGTTAAAGATAACCATTATAACCTCAATTGGAATTGACAATAAATTTAAATCATTAAGACTCATATAATGGAACACTGGGCAAAGGTTCAAGACTAGGAATCTTGAAGACACTACGGTCTTAGAATTATTCAAAATTCTAAGGGTTAGTGTCACCTTAAGATATCTCCATTATGAGTTAATTTAATGCATTGATAGGTGGAAGAAGCAATTACTCTCATATAGTGAGTCCACAGCCTACTAAGCAAGATGTTATAATAAAGAGGAAAGTTAAATATCATCACCTTCACATGAACGGTGAAAGGTGGGATGGTAATGGGAAGCCACACCTAATCTAAAGGATTAATTTTCCTTTGATCATATCTTTGTCATGTGTTTCATGTGGATTTGATATTAAATTTATAATATTCAAGGGTTTTGATAAAATTAAGATAGGCAACACAAGTACCAGAACCTTCATCAATCAAGGCATGTTTGACCTGGATATTGCCTATTTGGACACTAATTAATAAAGAAGGATCATCCACATGAAGCAAAATTTCATCAAGAAACATAGAAGTAATAATAAATTTTAAGGAAAGAGAAGTGTCCATTATTTCATCAACATGGATATACATCTCTTCACATTATTGTAATATGCTATCTTTAGATCCAGATAAGGTTACTTCATGTCTTGCTAGAGGAGGATAAGGGATGTTCATTTCAAATAAGAGTTTAATATGGTTTCTATCACATGGATAGGTCCTCATAATCTAATGGAATGGAATTTGGGATGGGATATTAATTAGTTCCATGATGGGATACCACTCATCATAACCCATAATAAGGTTGTTATAAATAGGTGCATAATTTTGAATGAGGTCCTCAGAAGGAGGAGCTAAAGTAAACTGGAATTTGTCCTGATAAGAAATTAAAGGTGTAGAATAAGGTCATAAATTATGTTGAGAAGGTGAAGTAATTGATTCATATTGGTTTTGAGAATTGGTAGAATAAGAGTTGGCAGAAGCTTGAGTATCATTAGTGTTGGGAAAGGAAGATGTAGGGATGGTAGAAATAGTTTGGGAAGTGTTATCCAAAGGATCAGTGGGAATTAGTTCATCAAATTTTATAACGTCATCTTTCCCCTACTCATTTAAGTTAGTTGGAGAATAATCATGGATAACACGAAATGTTTGGGATAATGGAGGAGTGTAGATACATTGAGGATCAATAAAAGCAACCACCCTTCACATATTAGTCATATTGACTGCATTCTCTTTAGAATTGAGTTCAACAAGACTTTATACATTATTGGTGGGATGGGTGGGATTTTTGATGATTAGGAAGAGGGTATTTATAGATAGCCAAATGAGCATTAGCTTGATTCAAGGCTTGATATTTAGTATGTGTTTCATGAGCCTTAAAATCAATGTCATATGCTTGTTGACATTTTTGATTGATAGAATCATGATCAAAATTAGGACCAAGAAGAAAATCCATAAATAAATTATGAGCTAACTATAAGTCTCATGAGAATGGCCCCAACTAGCATGAAACCAAAAAAACTTATTGGGATCATACTAGGATTTCATAAGATGAGTGGTATTACATTATTGTGGTAGAGGCCTAGGTAAAAAATTTAGTAATTTAGCTAAGGATAAAATTTTCTGAACATTGATGGTGTTAGGTGAAGATAAATGAGGATTGGTATATTTTTGAGAAGGTGGAGTTGGTTCCAAGGATTGGTCAAGAACAATAGCTTGAATAGTGTGAATGGTGCCATAAGATTATGTGACACCATCATTTGTGGCATTATAATTTTTGTTCTTAAGTAAGATATCAGGACCCACATAAGGTTGGGGTGGCTCAAATTAATTCATAAGTAAATATTGACATTTAGCTTGGTCAATAGCCTCTTCCAAAGTACATGGAGAGAGAGTGCAGCCCCAATATTGTAATTTGGGAAAAATGGCATTGGTAAAGAGATGGAAAAGTTTATCATCATCCATGTTATGTTCACATTTGTTGGGTAAATTTTTCCACCTTTTAACAAAATCTTGGGCAATTTCTTTTTAAGTTACTTACAATTTATAAAGTGGGCCAAAGTATTTTCGAGAATATCACTAGTTTGGAATTCTTGGACTAAAGCATTCAATAAATCTTCTAAACTAGTAATATAACGAGTTTTAAGTTAATTGTACCAATATAAAGCATCACCCATGAGGGTTTTGGCTAATAGCTTAGAATCATTAAAGGTGTTCAATTTGACCCAATCCTTATAAATATTTCCAATTTTTTTAATATGAAGGGTAGGATCAATTGATCCATTATAATAAATGGTAGGGGTGATACCTCCTATATCAATATTAGCAATTTGAGTTGTAAGAGGCTCATTTTGAAGATGGTTAATGGTTTTGTTGACCAAAGAAGGTTGAGCGATGAGATTGCCTTGAGAATCTTGAAGAGGAGGAGGGGGTACATTTTGATTATATTTGCCCCAATTTAATGGTTTAAGATGAGTTTGGAGATGGAGAAGGTGATTTTGCATTCTCATCAATTGATTTTTATTGTGATATTTAAAGGTATTCATTTGATTGAGTGTTTGTAACAAATATTAGTGGGTTTGATCGGCATTTTTAGTATTATTTGAAGCATTAGAGTTGGTATTCGTGGCTTGGGTACCTCTATTGGTGTTGATAGGAGTTTGAGATGAATTATGAGAATGTGAGGCACTAGTGGAAAAAAATTCTTGTGTGGAAAAAGAAGGACTAGTGAAGGGATGAGAAGAAGAAACACTAGAAGCATGATTACCTTAGGTAGTGAATAATGCACTAATAAGAGGATTAAGGATAGTGGATCTTATGAGGGACCTACTAGATGTATAACCTACCATGTTAGTGGATATACTAGGCATAGAGGTAGAAAAAGTTAAATAAAAATATGTCATGGTATGATAAGGGGTTATAATTGAGGGAAGAGGCTAAGAATCAAAGAAAGTGGTACCCCCAAATCCATTTGATAATGTGGGAGAAGGTGAATGAGGATCTTTAACTTAACCACTAATCATGAGATGGTAAATGGTAGAAGATCCTTTCCTTGATGTTGAGAAAATTCAAAAATAAAGAAAATCATTTCAAGTGTATACTCTATTTAGGTTGATATTATAGGGAGAAGAGAGGATTACACTATGAAGAGGAATGAGGAGGGGTCCCATAGTTCATTGTGTGAGTGGATATGTGAAAATTACTCTCATCTAAGAGAGGATCCCTAATCTTCATATGGGAGACCCTATGAGGGTTGGTAAAACTCATCATGTTTGTTGAATTCAACTCAGTATTGTCTTCAAATAGAAAATTCATGATGAAGGAAAAAGACTAAACCAGGCACAAGAGATGAGAAAAAAAAGAAATAAGAAGTGACAAAAATTATACAAATTTAATTGGGTTATCTATCATAGGAAATAAGGCCTATAAACTATACATGATTGACTGGGTCAACCTAGCATGGTAGACAAAGGTTGAAAAGTATACAAGGTTCACTAAGTCAACCTAGTACAATATACAAGGAAAAATAGATAGTTTGTAAGATATTGTATCCAAAAAAATGATTGTGTATTGAAACAAGAATAATTTTTCAAGTATTATGAAAATCAAGAACTGAAGGGAAACACATAATTAATTAGATCAATGAGATTGATCCAATTGAGGCACACAACACAAAGCCTTACACCAATACTGGCTAATGCAAGTTTTTATAATACAACATACAATTGAGCAAGAGCAAGCAATCAACTTAAAAATTTAAAGCTAACTAAGTGGTCAACATAAATATTGTTATATTTTTAGAATATAATTTTAGATGTGATAGGAAGTTGGTATAAAGCAAGGAACTAGAAAACAATCTAAGGATAGTTTTAGGATGTTAGGGCTGAAAGGGATTTGTATTGGTAATGGTATAGGCTTGTTATTAGGGTATACCCCCTCATTTCACACACCATATTGATAAGGGTATCAGGTGCTTAGCCAAAATATACCATTTTCCACATGTTTATACTTGGCCAAAAAACCAAGTTGGCTTCCCCCTTCATGATGAAATCCAAGTAGGTAGGACTTGGGTAGACAATTATTAAAATGCTTGTTAAGATTTTATGATTTGGTCATGTGTGCATAAAATAAAAAATTATACCTAAATGGTATATTAAAAACCACCTAATTAGAATATGTGATTTATTTTAAGCAAGCAAGCAATAAGAAATGAAAGTGTGGGCCAATTACTAGCATATAAGTTTTAATTCCAACTTTAAAACATATTACAGTGTTGATTTAATCAACAGTGTATGCAGAGAATATAGAATAGGGTCGACAGGGTCATTTTTGTACTGTGGAAGCAAAAATTTTGAAAGTGAATTATGTCGATAAGGTCAACCTAGCTTTCTAGATGTAATACAAAGCTATGTTGACATGGTCAACCTAGTTGACTGTATAAGGCAATTTTAAAGACTACAAACTATGAAAAATAAGACTATAAGGAAAGATAGAAAAAGATAGAAAGGAACCTTGGTGGGTTAGAAGATGTAGATAAGTGAGATTTTTGTTGAAGAACTTTGATAAATTCTTTCAAATCATGTTAACTATGTCCACTAGGTTGACCTAGCTTTGTAGAAGCCTATTGTTGAGAGCCTAAAAATGTGCAAGGTAGACTGAGTCAACCTAATAGTCTGAATTCGATGCTTAAAAGTGTATAGGTTTAACTAGGTTGACCTACTAGTCTATACTAGATGTCTGAAAGTCTAATAACCTATATTATGTAGAGTGAGTTGACCTAGTAGTTTAAACATGGAAAAGAACTTGCATAGATAAAATAGAGTCATATGGATGTGACTATGTGTTAAATATATGCACAAAAGTTGGTATTGTGTTGATATAGTCGACCCAACATTGTAAATATATGAAAAATAAAATGATAAAATAATAAAATAAGTGAAATAAATCCTACTAGGGTTAGATTCACATCAGGTTCACCAGAATGTATGAAATCATAAATAAATCATGTCTATAAATCGATTCTACCTCAGATTAGATAGATCATACCATAAACTTTCGATTGGGGATACATTTGTTGAGAGAGAGCATGACCAATATGGGGTTAGTCTAATAACCTATATTATGTAGAGTGAGTTGACCTAGTAGTTTAAACATGGAAAAGAACTTGCATAGATAAAATAGAGTCATATGGATGTGACTATGTGTTAAATATATGCACAAAAGTTGGTATTGTGTTGATATAGTCGACCCAACATTGTAAATATATGAAAAATAAAATGATAAAATAATAAAATAAGTGAAATAAATCCTACTAGGGTTAGATTCACATCAGGTTCACCAGAATGTATGAAATCATAAATAAATCATGTCTATAAATCAATTCTACCTCAGATTAGATAGATCATACCATAAACTTTCGATTGGGGATACATTTGTTGAGAGAGAGCATGACCAATATGGGGTTCCATTAGAACCAATTAGGGGATCCCTTACCATAATACATGATGCTAAAGAGGGTTTCAAAGGGGTCCTAAGTTTTTATACTTAACCTATACTAATAACAAGTAAATTAAATCTAATCTAGTGCTCATCAAAGCTTATAGCACAAAGTGGGGGTTAGAAACAATAAAATTAAACATGCATAGAAGATATATACTCACGTTAATGTATATAGAATTTCAATGCATAGAAGAGAAGTAAAAATGCATATTTATCTACTCTTACAAAGGAGAAATAAAGTTAGGAATACTTACCTTTGAATACGAACCCAACGAGCCTCAATCTCTCCCTTGGCCAATGTGCTTTGTAATAGGTTATTGTGGTATGTAAGGATGACAAAGATAAATCAGCTCTAAGCTACACAACCTATCAATGTATCCAAAAGACTTCTCCATAATACAAAATCTATATCTCCAAATAAAGTATGGAACCCTAAGCTTTGCTTCTCAAGTAGAATGTTCAATAAACAAATGTTCATTCACTCTTACTTTTTCTCATTGAGAAATGATGGGAATGAACTTGTATATATAGGTGGATTTTACCCTTGACCCTTCCAAAAAACCCAACTAACAGGGTCAACCTAGTCAACCTAGCATAATTTTAAACAATAATTCAAAGGTCCTGAGCTAAGTCAACCAAAGGCTAACCTAATTCCTAAGTGAAAATATCCTGAAACTGTACAGGGTCGACCTAGTTGACCTAGTATAGTTGATTGATAAAATGGGATTTAGGTGAGGAATAGGAGGATAAAATGTATTAAATGCCTAAAATGGGTACAATAGAGAATAAAAATCTTAGGGGTAATGGTTTTAGGAGACAAGTGTGTAGATAACAAGTGGAAAAAGGGACAACAATCCTATGAAGCACTAATGGTCTACCCATCCCTTTCTTGATGCACCCTTTAAGGTGTGCACTCAGAGAGTCTAAGACTCAATGGGTTCTTGCAAGATACAAAGTGTTAGTTGTTGATAAAAGTTTGAAAATATTATGTGTATATAGAACTTAGTGTACACACCTTAAAATTAACATAAACAATTGGCAACCATTTTGTACTATTGCATATTTATAATAGTTTGGCCATGATATACATGAGTCATAATGCTACCCACTTTTCCCAAGATATTTTGGATAAATTATTCTACCAATAGCATGTGGACCAAAAGTGGTTGATACACCAAAATGGGTAATGAACCAAAGACCAATTTTGACATTCTAATTTGTGCAACAGTGGTTGGCAGATATGAAAGGAATTTTCAATAAAATAAATATGTGCATTTTCTACCAATTTAAAAATAAATAATTTTTCATTGCACATGATGGATTTTATGATAAACCCATAGCAATAATTACCAAAGAACATTGAAACTTTGGAAATAAACAAACATAAGAGGTTTTGGAATGTAAAGGACCCCCTCTTAACACTTTAGTCACTGAGCTATAATATTTTCAAATCTAAATCATAAATCAAATATTCAAAAAAAAATCAAATATTCAAGAAAATACCAAAAACATTCAAACAAAATCAAAAATAAAAAATATTCGGCATTCACATGTTTAATAGCTCCTTGGCATCTATGTTATTTACTTTATGTTATTAGATGACATATCATTTTTATACACATTTATGTTTCATGCATACTTGAGTGTGATACATGCATACACCAGACCCTTGATATTTTCACATACATATGTTGGACCTTTCCTCTTCTCATGCGATATAATATGTTGGGGAATTTGCTTCTTTGATCATGATTGATACATATTACATTACTTTATGATCATTTCTAAATTATCATGTTGAAATTATATACTAATGTTTGCACATTCTCATACTCATGCTTACATATTTCATAGTGTACTTAATATGCTATGATTACATGACATTTTTGCTAACGCATACATGTAAGGAATAGTATGTTATGTTTATGTTAGTTGTTCATACTTCATTTATTCATATTATCACTTCCTTGAGTGTCTTTTTGACATTTTCTATTGTCTTCCTTGTGGAAAATTTGAAATATTGCTTATTTTTTGGCCCCCATCCCACTGTATGTTTCTTTATATTTATATATATAATCCCACTGTATGTTTCTTTATATTTATATATATATATATATAAAGAAACATACAGTAGGATTATATATATATATATATATATATATATATATATATATATACCCCCATCCCACTGTATGTTTCTTTATATATATATATATATATATATATATATATATATATATATACCCTCATCCCACTATGTGTTTCTTTATATTTATATATATAATCCCACTGTGTGTTTCTTTATATATATATATACCCTCATCCCACTATGTGTTTCTTTATATTTATATATATAATCCCACTGTATGTTTCTTTATATATATATATATATAATCCCACTGTATGTTTCTTTATATATATATATATATAAAGATAAAGAAACATACAGTGGGACAATATATATATATATATAAAGATAAAGAAACATACAGTGGGATTATATATATATATATATATATATATATATATATATATATATATATATATATATAAAGAAACATACAGTGGGATTATATATATATATATATATAAAGAAACATACAGTGGGATTATACATATAAATATAAAGAAACATATAGTGGGATGGGGGTATATATATATATATATATATATATAAAGAAACATACAGTGGGATTATATATATAAATATAAAGAAACATATAGTGGGATGGGGGTGTATATATATATATATATATATATATATATAAAGAAACATACAGTGGGATGGGGGTATATATATATATATACCCCCATCCCATTGTATGTTTCTTTATATTTATACATATAATCCCACTGTATGTTTCTTTATATATATATATATATTATGTCATTCTTTCGAGTGTGCAACATTTGAATATGCCCCTTTTTTGTGGTATCCTTAAACCCCTTTTGTGTGATATTGATTACTCTTGTGTATGTGCTTGATTTTTTTTTGATCTTGTATTTTTACTTTATATACATTTCCATGATACATATCATGCATCTTAGGACTTGTGATCACATACTGCGAGCTTCATTAATATATCTACTTAGACATACTACTCTTATATGCACATGATTTATACATAGATTATATAGTTCTATTAGCATTTTAAGGTAAGGTAACTACCACATTACATTTCCATCACCTAAAAAGGGTGCATATTAATGGGGGCATGTCATAGAGACATGAGCTCCACACTTATAAAAATATCAAAATTTATAGAACTTCATAACAGTTTACAAGATTCAAATATACACTTGGGTCAGAATCATATACATTAAACTAATTTTTATAGATTTGGGATAGATTTTCTCATATTTGTGATAGATATTATAAATATTTATAGAGAAGAGGTTAAATTTTGATAGATACTTTATCGTTTGACACATTATAGGTGCATATGTCATGCAAGTGCACTAAAAATTACAAATATATGTTTAAACTTATTTACCAAGAAGCATTAATAATTTACCAAGAAGTGCCATTTTCACCAAGAATCACCATTTTATAATTGAATCCATTTAGTATTTTGGTTTATATTAATAAATAATCATATTTACAAATCAAATCAGGAAGGCGAAACATGGTTGCATAGACACATAAGTGTATTCTTTTCTTTCTCTCTTTTTTTCAAGCATTTTAATTATGTTAAATTTCTATATTATATGCACTGATTTATATTATAACATGATTTTGATTATAGATCATACACAAGAAAAATACTCAAAGTGAGCTAAATTAAATTTAAGGTGTGTTATCCACTCCCAAGTACATATTTTTTTCCTTTAACCTCGTAATTTCATCTTTATGCATTAGTAGATTAAATAGAGAGGAGGAATGTATATATTAAAATCTAATTTATATATCATCTCGATCTTGTCTATTTAAAAAATACCTAAAAGGTATCTACCCTTTATTTCTAAACCTTTTTGTTGTCTAAATACTCACATTTGCCATCTCACTAGGCCTAACTTCTTATCTTATGGTCTAGCCCAATCATTTTTTATGATCCAAATTTCCTACACTATATAAATATATTATAACTTGATATATATCCTTTAGTTTTAGTTTTATATCCTTAGCATCTCCTTATCCTATTAGACACTTACATCCTACATAGGGACACTTGCATCGATGCAAGTGTCCACTTATATTGACTCAAGCATCCAAATTCTTATTAAATATCTAGTCCTTAAAAGTCATCTAATATGAAAATATTTTGAATCCTATGGATCAGCTTGTTTATCTTATTGAACCCTACCATGAGATATTTTCAAAATGT
Source organism: Torreya grandis (assembly GCA_037957365.1). Classification (NCBI taxonomy): domain Eukaryota; kingdom Viridiplantae; phylum Streptophyta; class Pinopsida; order Cupressales; family Taxaceae; genus Torreya; species Torreya grandis. The sequence continues at coordinate 4,937,668 of JARHVA010000581.1, read as the reverse complement.
GTGGTATAAATATAAATCTAATCTTACTCATTATTCATCTAGAAAATACTAAGCAAGCACCTATTTAAGCTTACTCAATCAATCATACAATTGAGTTATACTACCATATTCTTCCTTATTCTCATATCATTCATAGGATCAGTCATATTATAAGTCTAAAGCACTCAAATAACAGTCCATGAGTATTATTTTTCAATTTTAAATCTATATCATTATATTCCTTGTCATATAGTATATTTCACCCTTGTACCCATACAAGCCAACACCTAGGGGAGAACTACATAAGTCTGAGGCCCTTTGTGGAGTATTGGCTATGTAAGAATCACTCATTAGTAGAGGAGTCCTTGAATTCAACTCAATATTGTAAGCCCAATAACTCATTTTTGGCAAGGTATAAATACCTAAGGTGAATAGCTAGGGTTTAATCTATATACAGTCATCGATAGCCTATGCACATAAATAAAAGACATCAATAGAAAGATGACATAAAAACCATAAGGCTCCATGTGGTCACTTTATAATAGAATGAATGTTTTGTATAGGATATTTTCATCAAGATCAAGATAGAATCATCAAGACAAGCATCCCATAGATAATGCAAGTGTCTAGGCATCCAAAAATAATATTTATAAAATTTGACAGCTGGATCCTGATCTTGTCCCTACTTATTTCCACCTTTGTAATTTTAAAATATTCCTATGCATTTACAGATAATCTAAATATTGTATCTTATTTGTGTTTATGAAATTGAATTTAATTTTTTAGTGTTATTTATATATTTAGAATAACTTAGCACTTTAATTTAGAATATTCATTTATCTAAGTTTTTAATTAATTGGCCTACTATAGAATAGTTTTATTCATCATTGTGTATAGGTTATTATATAAATTTAACCCACATATCACTTAAACATGGTTAAATAATAAGCATATAATTATATATCAATTGGCGCATATCCAGTGGGGCATGATACTTGTTCATGCACATATACACTATGAAATTTTAGATTTGCTATAGATCCAATGGGTCATGGTATGTTTTCATGCATATATCAACTATGGTAGTTTACCTTTAGCATAGAATCAGTGAGGTGTGATAATTTTTCATGCAATTTACATATTTTTTAGTGATCACTATTATAATTATTTATTTGTAAAACATAATTTAATTTCACCTTGTGAGCAAAATTGAATCTATAAGTCCATTTGTAGAATTATTCATTATTTTTGAGGTAATTAACTTTAAATTTTAGCTACACTCAATGGCCATGGAATTACCCATAGTAAACCCATTAATTGGCTCCCACCTTACCATATAGATGTGTAATACTAGAGTTATACTAGTTATTTAAGGTAGTGTATTTGAGGTTCGGTGACGCTCATTGATCTTAGCACTACTCCAAAATCATGAGGGTTGGGGCATTTATCTTCCCAATCCACAAGATTTCATAATTATAAAATAATGGGGCATAGTCACTGAAACTATCCTTTTGATTCATCAAGGAAGCAAAATTATTTAATGTGACAACATGGAAGCATCATTTCCAAAAAGGTACAGAGCAACACACTTTACTCACATAAAAGTGTACTCTTTCCTTTCTCTTAATTTTTTTTCAATTTTTATCTTCAAGTTTTATATTTCACATGTGGCTATTGAATACTGCATATTCATTACAGGTTTTCTTAGATAAAAGTTACACATTTTAATCCATATCCTAAAGATAAAGTGAGTTATATAAACTCAGGTATATATTATCCTTTTACTATATTAGTTGTATTAAATTTCAATACTATAAAAAATGGGGCATTTGTAGATACTAAAATATGGCATTCGACACTTGAAAATGTTACTTTTTACCTACCTTCACCATACATGACTTGTGTGCACATATATATCTTGTATTTTCCACCCTCTCACATCCATATGCATGTTATGAGTTTATCACTCCTATTTTATTTTCAACCACTTACATGAACCTTAAAATTTGTGCCAAACCAGATAAATATCTTAATTGAATATCTACATATCATCATATCCACATTCTTTTCATCTGGACACTAACCCCAAGCTTAGATAATTTTGTCAAAGAAATTGACATGAGGGTGACATTACTAGCCCTCACCCAAAAATGACTATTTTTCAAATCTAAATCATTCATATGGTTCAATGCATTTTTATAGCATGTTGATGGCATGATAAATTATCCAAATGGACTCATATAAATAAAAAATCAAACCCATACTTGTTACTCATGTGGCACTTATCTATCAATCATCAATACACTTTTGCATATTGAACATAATTTCCCTATTCTTATTCAATCAAAAATCACTCACTATGAGTAGTTATTATCCAAATGTTAAGGATGTCAAGCCAAGTCAAGGGTGAACATTTTCAATATTAAAATCCCAAATCATTAGGTGCATTCATATAGGAAAGGAACACAATTTCGCATTCACACTAAGCGGAAGAACTACATGTGGATTTATTTATCTCTTCAAATTATTACATATGTAGGTAGGGTCACTCAACAATAGGGGTGATTTGGTTCAGCTTAGTCCATTACACTTCCCAAGTTTTTATTGGTTTTAACTCCCCATAAGTGAACCTAGGATTTAAAATGAATAAGATGTTATTTATGGGTACCACAAATATGATCAGATCTTAGGATCACACATAAAGCTAAAGTATAAATAGGTGCATATGTTTTTATAAAAATAAAGAATCAAATATATGAAGATAGAACCATCCATCTCAAAACATAGTGGCAAATGTTACCAACCTGAGGCTGATGTTAGTGTCTATGAATGCATAGATATCTAGAACCTATATTAAATAACTCACGTTCATGTTTATAGCTTGCCTTACTTCTTTCCACCTATCTTAGTCTTTCATAATATAGGGAACCACTAAGTATCTCTCCATTTATTATGTTTTCCATATTTAATAGTTATTATTGTCAAATCAATTTCAATATTATACATACATATATATGCTTAATTTTCATATTTTATGATCAATATTATTACACATATTTCTATCTTAATAAGGGTTAGAGTTAATCTAAATTAGGATAAAATAATAAGGTAAAATGTTATGTTATCCATAGATTGTCCACATGTATCCCTGTACATGTTATATGTTAATGGAATAACACTATAAATTTGCATTGAAGGTGGAATAAAAGTTGTGTTAAACCCTAAAATATTGATCTAAGGTGATCTTATCATTATCCCTAGATTTTAAATAAAGGGGTGTATAGAAATGAAATGGTACAAGGGTGATAATCAGATCTATAGTGGGCCAATTAGATGCTAAACACAAATATAAGCATACACTAAATTTATTATGCTAAGATAGTCTAAATATGAATAGTATAATTATGCTAGATATATAAATGAAAATAAATTTATGTACTTATCTTGTTTTGATGTTAATGTAGTTCTAGATATGGAGCAGAGATATATTAGACTAGAAAGAGATTATAGAATAGTCTTCAAATTTTAGATCTGACACTTCTAGCTCTCTAGGCACTAACATCGGCCTAGGATGGTTACATTAACACTACTATCTAGGTTTGATGCAAGCATCATTTATGGAATACCTATTATAACATGATGTAACCACATAGGTACTTATATGTTTTTCTTCACCTTCACATTCATGCATTCAAATTTGGGTCATGAAATGTCTCTCCTTCTGAAATTGTAAAACCTTAGTTCTTCATTTTCATAGTGACATTGGGGAAAAATGATTTAGTGGGCACATGGTGTTGATTTGACCCCAAAGACCCCACTATCATAGGGAATTGCCTACATAGCCATTACTCTAGAAGAGGGTCTCATACTCATGTATTTATCACCTATGTGTTGGTTTGTGTGTGAATCATGTAATATGGGAAAATCAAGTACAATAGTGACATATCTTGTAACTTGGAATATTAGGCTCTTGGGTTGTTACTTTATTAATTCATAAATGTAGATATTTTGTACCTATGAATGGTATAGAAATAAATAAGATTTTTTCAATTGTCTCTTTGGTCTTTTGCTAGGTTAATAGGTGAAGAATGAATGAGGGTTGAACTTGTATTTATATCAATCCCTTTAGAGTAATAACTCACATTACATCACTTAGGCTCACCATTACAGTACATTTCATTTGTATATTGGATGATTATAGGGCATTGTACACTTACATTGGGATAGGATAGTCGCATCGATGTTACTATATATCCTAAGCATTAGTGTCCAGGGAGTAGGAAAGTAGGTACAGATTTAGAACTTACAGAGATGGAAGATAAGTACATTTTAAGTAGTCTTATAAAGATAGAATATATGGGTCATCAACATAAGACTAGTCAAACTAAGAGATATAGGTCAAGGTTCACAAAGATAGAGTACATGCAAAACTTATAGAAGTGGAAAAAGGTAAAGAACTAAGAGGAATAACCATGGTATATGTTTACCAAGTGTATAATATTAAGGTTTTATATAATCATAAAATATCATCTACATTTTCCTCCCTTGAATTTATTAATTAAATTTCTAGTTTAAAGGAAAATAATGTGTACATGGATGTGTATACATACCTTGCATTTGTGTATTCCCACCTTAAGTGTTTTTTTGGTGACTGGCCTATAACCAAGAGCATGTTACAGTATAAAATAGTTCATATAATCTAGGTTGAAAGTAATTGAAATAGATTAAAATTTAAAGATCAAGGTTTAGGAGTACACCTATGTGTTGATATAATGTCCTTGCCTATTTGCAAGATGATTTGAAAAATATATACCATTATAAGGATCTAAAAATGATATTAGGACAAATGTAGATAAAGATTTAGAGTGCATATATCTAACGTGAGAGAGAGAGAGAGAGAGAGAGATTGGAAGGCACGTGCCCCAAAATTTGAAGAAAAAGTGATTTGCTACCTAACAGTTAAGATTAGCTCAACCATGAAACCCAATGATACTTATGACCTAGTGAGGTTGTATGATTAAGTCCAACCTTAATACTTGGAAAGATTGAGTGATCTGATCACCTCAACCATACCAAAAGGTGAACCAACTATTGTAGTAGATTGGCTTAATAAAGTCCATAAAATTTCATAAGCTATTAGTATGAGAAATTTTATGATGTGGTAACAGTCCATAAAAGAGTTTTGGAATTTGAAACTAATTTGGATTTTACAATATTAGGCACATGTTTCATAACATATGCACCTTAGATATGTCTCATGTTGAAACTATGTATAACAATAGTACTAATGTATATAATTATACCACAAGTATGAATCTAAATCATATAATTATGTGTTTTGGATAATTTGGATAACTATGTAAGTGTGGAAGGACATGCTTCTAAAGCATGCCCCCACTATATATGGAGAAATCTAAAAACTAGTAGAAGTACCAATGTGAAGGAGATGTTGAATACTAAATAGGTGTGGAGAACATGCTTCCAAATCATGCAAACATTGAATCTGAGAACTATGAATGTGTGGAATCTATTCCCATTTAACATTCCCCCAATGAATTAAAAAATTGATATAAGTACCATATACTGAATGAGAGTGGAGAACATGCTTCCAAAGCATGCCCCCTTTGAATCTAAAAACCATGCCAAGTGTGGATAACATGCCTCTATGACATGCCCTTGCTAATACACCCCCCTTTTAGGTGAGGTAAAAAAAGGAACTGGTAATTACATCACCTCAAAATGATAACACCATTCTATAACTAGTGAATGTAACCTTGTAACATATAGAAGGGAACATGTCTAGGTAATTATATCATTGATGCACATATAATCAATGTGATCACATGTAGGCTTAATATGCATGATAAATATCATGATAATATTTATATGGTAACATTAAAATCTTAACAAGAAAAAAATCACACACATAAGAGCACTCAAAATTAAGTTAAAAGGCAATGGTCTAAGGAGACCGAAAACAAGGGGCATGTTCAAATGTCACACAATCAAAGGAACATGACTTAATGAAATGTCCATAAAATCAAGGATGATATATTCAAATATCTATATAATAAATAATGACATATAAAAATGTAAAATCAGACATAGGCATAGAGCCCATAATCAAAAGAGCATATTCAAATACTCAAACAAGGAATACAATAGCAAGTCAAGACACTCAAGGAAGTGCATAAAATAAAGCATAAGAAACTAGCATAAACATGTCATAATAGCCCATGGATATAATGTATTAGGAAAAAATGTCAAATGTATAACATATCAAGTACCCTATGTCAGATATAATCATGGGTAAAAGCAAGTGTAAGTATATATCTAATCTATACATGAAATGTATAATGATCATCGAATTATATAACATGTGTGTATCAAGATCAAATAATTAGATGCCCCCAATGTCCATATGACATGAGTAGAGGGAAAGCCCAATATTTGAAATAAGAATGTATCATGTATATATGTATGTTTTTATCACACTCAAGTATAAGTTTGACACATATGTGTATGTAGGAGTAACTAAATATGCCATCCATCACCATAGAAATAACACATAGGTGTCAAGGAGCTAATAGAACATGTAGGTGCTAAAAATGTCTTTGGATTTTTTGAATGTTTTTTTAATTTTTTGGTATTTTTGGAAGTTTGGCATAGGTTTAATTAAGTAGTTACTCATTATAAAAAGGTGTAGGTCCACCTATAAAGTATTTTATTCTTTGTTTATATCAATTCAGTGCCAACATTTCAATGTTTTTATGTAATGGTTTACCTGAAGCTAATGGTGTAGGAAAATAATCATGTCTATCAGGTTGTATGAAAATATTTTTACCCATATTATGAAATTTTACACACGTTTTTATTGTCTAACTTAGCATTCCACTCAACTAGCCAATTTTATCCAAACTCTAGTTTTAAATGTGGTTCATGTGTTGATATCTATATAGTTGAAGATTTGACACATGGACCATAGGTAATGGGTAATTGAATGCATCCTTGATTTTTGAGACCCAAAGGAGAATATATTAGTTCATTTGTAGTATGTCCCAGTCATGTAAGAAAATTAATCCCACAAGTTGTATCTTTCTTACTTGGATCAAACCCAATATGGTGGAAATATACCCCATAAATATTGGTAGTAATATTTAAATTGCCATACTTTTTTTATTTTGAGGTATAATTCTCTCTAAAAGATATGAAGTATGTTTCCTTTTGCCTATTGTGGACACATTTTGTATACAATTTTCACTCTTATATTATTGGATTAAATTTTTCAATGCCACACATTAATTAGTAGTATGGCCAATGATCTAATGTTAATTACAATATGGTACTCTTTTTGTGGGTAGTAGTCTACTTCTTGATCTACGTTTGGTAGAAGGTAAATAAATCATTCTATGTTCAACTAAAAAAGATAATATAATATCAATGGTATCATATTTCATTGTGGTCTATAGAATTTGGGGTAAAGCCTTATGAGAATACTCCACAATATTTACATGATGTATTTGCATTTGGCCCTTATAAGGTTGACTCGGTGATTTTAACCAAGAGGGATGTATTGAATAACAAACATTTACATACTTGTTTGTTAGTTTATTTTACCCTTACTAGATTTAGCTCTATATTTTCTACAAGTGGGTTTATTTTATATTTACTTGGACCTGTAAGTTTGAATAGGTTATGTGATAGGTGCTCTAAAAGGGTCAAATTTTAAATTTCACATTTTCTCATAAATCATATCATAAGTTCTATCATCATCACTGTCATAGTAATCTAAGATGTGTCCATTTTTTTCTCAGTATTAACCAATCAAGGAAATTCAAATGTAGGAGGCTCTTTTGTTTGTAATGTTATTATTGGTAATGGTTCTTGATCTTTGTGTGCATCTATATGCACTTCAATATGTTGTGCCTTATTTTCATTTTGATACAAAGGAGTCATTGTACTTGACTCACCTATTTCATACATGTGAATATGTTTAAGAGGAATGAATTTTTGAGGTAGTGCCACTATAAGAATGCCCTCAATTCTAGAATATATCATTATTCAAATTTTGAAAGGCTCCTCATTTATAGGCATGGGTAATAAGGTCCCGTCATGTATAAATTTTACACATTAATGAAGTGTAGATGGGATAACTTCCAATAAATGTATCCAAGGTCTACCTAAAAGTAAATTATAATGTAAGGATTAAGACATGACCTAAAAAATAGTTGGAATTATTTTTGGTCCTAAGGTCACATCCAATGTAATTTGTCCAACTAGAGGGCTATGTGAGTTTTCAAACCCTTTAATGTGCATAATTGTTTTTTGAATAAGGTTTGTGTTAATACCCTTGGTGGTTAGGAATTTTATGCTACAAATGTTTAGTCCTAATCCATTATCGATGAGAACTCTTTTGATACCTTTAATTTGCATTATCACTTGTATGAACAAAGGCATATTTTGGTTAACAAGATTTCTGGATGGTAAATATTTTGGATCCAAGGTAATGATTTTGGCATTATTCTTGAGATATTTCATGATATCCAAAAAATGAGTAGGCTCAATATTAGTTGGAACTTGTGTTTCACATAATACTTCATATAAGATATCCCTATAAATAGTATATTGTTTTAAGATCTCAGGTATTGAAATCTTAACATGTGTATTATTCAATTGGTCAATAATTTCATAGCCCTTGAATTTTATTACAAGCCTAGCTTCAAGTATCACTTGTTGTATATTAACAGGTGGTAGGATGGGTTAAGCAACCTTACATCTTTGAGTAGTAACACATGGACCACAAAATCTAATATAACCTATGGGAAAAAATGGGTGCGAGATGGTATCTTTCATTTGAATAATATATAGGTAGGATGAATGGTTGAGATCATGTATGTTGGTGCCTATATATTGGCTTTATAACAATGTAAACTAAATTTTTAAAAGATATTAATTGTAGTGTTTACTTTAAAACCCTCTCATTCTTGACATGGGTTTGTTCATAAGATTTAGTAAGGCAAGTAATGTAGAAAACCATAACAACTATGACATATTGGGATCCAAAATAAGTAATAGATGCATTCATGTTGCACATATTTTATGATAATCAAGGATAAGCAATAGAAAAATTAGAAAACCCTAAGTGACCTAGGGTTTGATGTTTAAATATTAGGTTAACCAAATGTTTAATCCTAAAATTTTGATCTAAGCTGATATTATCTTTAACCCTAGATTTGAATTAAAGGGGTATATATAAATGAAATGGCACAAGGGTGATAATCAGATCTATAGCAGGTTAATTAGATGTTAAACTCAAATATAAGCATGCGCTAAACTTGTTATGTTGAGATCGTCTAAATATGGAAAGTATAACTATAATAAATATATAAATGACAAATAATTAATGTGCACAGCTTATTCTAATGCTAATATAGTTTTATATATAGAATAGGTAGAAAGTAAGCTAGAAGGATATTCTAGAACAATTATAAGATTCTTGATCTGACACTTCTTGCTCTCTAGACACTAACATCAATCTGGGACAGTTATATTGATGTTATTATTTATGTTTGATGAAAGTGTCCTATATGGAATACTTGTTGGAACAAGATGTGACCACCTAGATGATTCTAGGTTTTGTTTCACCTTTGGTCTAGTGCATTCATATCTACATCGTGGACTACTACTCCTTTTGAAATCACAAAACCCTAGTTCTCCATCTTCATAGTGACCTTGGGAAAAAATGGGTTAGTGGGAACATGGTGTCAAGTTGAACCTAAATACCCCACTATCAAAGGGTGTTGCCTACATATCCAATGCTCTAGAATAAGGCCTCAAACTCATGTTGTTATCCCTTATATGTTAACTTGTGTATGAATCATGAAATATGTGCAAAGCAATTACAATAGTGATCTAGCTTATAACTTAAAAAATCATGATCTTGGGATGCTCCTTTAGTACTTAAAACATGTATATGTGTTGTACTTATGATTAGTATGTAAATAAGGAATATTTATTCAATTTAATGATTGAAAGAGTATTTTTGATAAGTTACTTTACTCTCTTTGGTGTTTTTTTAGGTTACTAGGTGAGGAATGAATGATAATCTTATATTTATATCAATCCCTTTGGAGTAATAACTTGCATTAAAGTACTTAGGCTGACCATTAAGATATGTTTCATTTGTAAATTGGATGAATTTATGACACTATATACTTATGTTACGATAGGAGAGTAATGTCAATGTTACTATCAGTTTCAAATGTTAGTGTCCAAGGAGCAAGAAAGTAGGTACATGTATATAACTTGCAAAAATGGAAGATAAGTAAATTTTATGTATTCTAGGCAAGATAGAAGACCTGGGTCATCGACATAAGACTGGTTAGACTAAGATATATAAGCCAAGGGGCACAAAGATAAATTAGATGTGAGACTTGTGGAAACAAGAAAGGTAAATAATTGAGGAACAACCAAGGTCTAAGTTTACTAAGTGTACAAGACTAAGGTGTTATATAATCATAAAATATCACCTAAAAGTTGTCTTCGATGGAAAAAATACATCTAGAGGTAAAGGAAGGTTCTCAAGAGGAAGAGGACAAGAAAACAATGGTATAGGATAACATACTCATGAAGAAGAATCTATCACTTCTAAAAATAAGAATAAGACCCAAAAAAGAATAGGGTATTCTTCTAAATGAAGAGGATACTTTGGTAGAGGATTCATGGGTAAGTGTTTAGAATTTAGAGATGTTTGGCATAGAAATTTTGATTGAACTAAAGTATTTTAAAATATCAGCATAAAAATTATGACATAAATAATATTACACATTTGGATGAGAAATGTGGTACATCCCCAACTCATGTGAAATAACAAGAGTGTGGTTAAGTTCTGATGATGAAGAGGGTGTTATTTAAACTAGTGAATCAAGGGAATGAATTGGTACAAATAAATAATATTATCCCAGCTATATGTAAATCGAAAGGTAAGTGTTTTAAGATTATTGTTGATAATGGTAGCATGGATAATTTGGGTCCAAATGAAATCATGTAGAAGCTTTAGCTTAAAATAATTGTGCATCCTGGTTGCATAAATGTCTTCAAATTTTAGTAATTGATTATTGTATGGTTATTTTTCAGATTGGGTCTTACAAAGATGAAGTGTTGTGTGTCATAATGCCTGTGAATGTATGTCATGCATTTTTTTTAAATACCATGGTAGTTTTATAGAAAGGTAGTTCGTGATGTTAGAAACACCTACACTCTTATGAAGGAAGGTAAGAGATTCACATTGGGACCATAAAAGGAAAGACGAAAATATGTGTAAAATAATCCTAAGTTTATATTAGTTTCAAATAAATAGTTCTTGAAGGAGGCAAAGAGGGATAAGGCAATTTCTAATTTTATCTACAAACCTAGTGACAGTTGTGATCACAAAAAAGGTGATTGAAACTCTAATTTAAGTATGGTATTGTTTGAATGACTTTGCTAAAATTATTTCTATATATTTTCCAAATGGATTACCACTTATGAGAATCGTTAGTCGTCATATGAATCTAGTGTGTAAATCTAGTTTTCCAAACAAAGCAACTTATAAGTTGATACTTGTGGATAATGAGGAAATGAATAAGCAAGTACAATAATTATTAGATAATATTTTAATATGATAAATGTTAAGGCCATGTGTATCTCCAAAATTAATCACACCTAAAAAGGGTGTATATTGGTGGATGTGTATGAATTCAGGAGTAATTAATAAGATCACTATCAAAGACACATTTCCATTTCCAAGGATGGTTGATTTGATGTATTGTATGAGTGAATAAAGGTACTTCAAAAATATAAATTTAAAGAGTGGACATCACCAAACCATAATTAGAAAGGGTGATGTGTGGAAACCCACATTTAAGACAAAGTATGGGTTGTATTAGTGGCTTGTTATGCCATTTAGGTTTTCAAATACACCTAGAATGTTCATGAGATTAATGAATGGAGTATCAAATCCTCACTTAGGTAATTTTAAAATTGTGTATTTAGATGACATATTTATTTTTAGTCATAGAAAATAACAACATTTATTATATTTGAGGTTAATGTTGCAAAGGTTGAAATCTAGGAAGTTGATGAATAACTTGAACAAGTGTACCTGATTGAAGGAGGAATTGATACTAGTAGGTTGAAATGGATCATAAAAAGGTAATATAAATTATTGAATGGCCATCAACAAGAAGTATGTTTGAAGATAAAAGCTTTCATGGGTTAGCATGTTTATATAGAAAACTCATAAGAAGCTTCAGTAGTATATGTGCATTGATTATATAAAAAATGAATGATGATAAAAATAATTTTGATTGGAAAATTATTTCTATTAGGAAAATATGTTCAAAAATATAAATATCCTCTAATTTAGGAAAGAGAGAAGACCATAGTAGGACCAAATACATATAATTGGCTGCACAAAGTGGGTCAAAGGCTAAAATCAATAGTTGTTTATGATATGGGTATCAAGGATATAATAAGGAAACCTCATGCAAGGAACTGATGTGTTACAACCCTCCCGAGTTAACCCTAAAAATTTTCATAATTTTGAGTCTCTTTTTTTCCTACATCAGATTTATATAGATTCCTAGGAAATGTATCCAACAGTTTTATATTGTATATAATATATTAATTTGAAACTGCATTCATTACATTAAATACTAAAACCAGAATAATAAATTGTATAAGTAAACTAAAATATCCACCATTATGAATCATAATAATTCTTATACAAATTGCATTTTGCATAAATTAACCTCAAACACACTTGTAAAGGTACATTCAAAGAAGTTATCATGTTCAGCTAGAGTAGTAATCTAACTACAATAAAACACCATAAAATGTTGAAATAATGAATGTAACTGGTATTGTAAATTAGTACTATAATACTTATATAAACTACAACTTACATTAATACTACATAAAATAATCACAATTACAATTGCAATGTTATATAAAAGTAGATATCATGTATAGATAGAGTAGTAATCTAACTACAACAAAGCACAACATAATGTACAAGTAATAAATGTAGCCACTAATATAAACCAATATAAGAATGTTTTACAATGGTATCATTTTCTAACTCATCATAATTATATAAAAGCTACCAAATTAAACAATGCATTACAATAGTACATCACTATAAAATAATATCTCTGTGTATCTCTATGGTAATTGGATTTAGATATAAGTAGGGGAGTTACCTCTAGCCACATACCAATGGTCCCTTGCACACCTCCCTACTGTGGGTTTCCATTCCCTTCATAAATGGGTAGATAATAGTGATGCAAACATCAAAAAATTAATCAATAAGAGTGTGTTTTGCATTCCCATATATCAATCATACATAATCTAGACACATCCTCTATCAGTATGACTTCATGCATGTATGCAATCTAGATGGTAAAGGTGGAATGCCAATGTATACAACTATAACATTACTTTGTCCAGTCTTTTTTATAATTTGTCAACTCACTACTGAGTCAAGTCCACACACACTCCATACTCTCAGCTACACCCATCATCCTATAGGATAACTTCAAATGATATCATTAATTAGAATAAAACCATTTTCTACTCATTATACCTTATCATATAGGGTGATGTAAATCAAGACATAGGAAACCAAACATGCAATGGAAACACATTCCAAGAACACTCAAACAACATTAGTATATCTGATGTAGGTTTGCTTTTAACTATAGTATTAATAACATCATTCAAGAAGGGAAACTCAATATAAAAAACCCCATAAATATCTCATGCATGATTGATCAATTTAAACACAAGTGACAGTTTAATTATTCACAAACATGCCTATGAATATCCCATGTATGGCTGATCACTTTAAACATAAGTGACTATGTCAATTTACTATATCATTAATAAGTAACTCAAATCTATAAATACCTTATTTATGAAGATTAAAAATATACTCAAGTGTCTGAATTTATTATGTAAACACAAGAAACTAGAATTACCTCTTTATGCTTCTAATCAAATTATCTTCATTGCCTCTTAGTTAATTGTTATTCCATATACTCCCAACTCAATAAAAACTTATATTAATTCTTATAAACATGTTGAGTATTTTACTTTCAACTTATACAGGTATATGAACACAATAATACTTAATCAATATTTATTAAATCAATTTTCAAGTCAACACTATATTACTTTTACCCAAAAGGAACTCTTTGACTAATTATCCTTAATATGAAAGCTCTTAAGAATGCTACAACTCTACAAAATATATCTCCCAACATGTGATAAGGTTAAATTTGACAAAGTGATAATTTTTATTTAATTAAAACTTTATCACCATTGCTTAAATACTTGTTTACTACAGTATTATATCTTATATGAAAGTTCAAGCCCATCCAATGAGACTAAAAACACAAGTTTTAGGAAATAATATATAACACATAGTTTTATCAAAAGGGAAAATGTTATGGCTAAGATAAAACACAACTCTACAACAAAATAAACTTTTAAATAATTTTGATTTTTATTAAATTCATATTGTTCAACCTCCTAACCTTATTTCTAATGAATAAGGAAACCCAAAATTTGGCACTTGGGTTGAGGTATGGTGGCTCGGTCAGCCCAAATAGTTAACCACATGGCTTCAAAATAGAAAAAATATATACATGATAATTTAAAAACTACCATACTTATATTCTTAGTGTCATTTTATCAAATAGTTAGGATGTAACCAACCATGCCACGTTTTTGCCTATTAAGGTTGTCCTACTATGCAGAGGGTAAAGTTGGGCCTTTAATAAGTGATCAAAATTCATTAATTCTCATTGCCACAAACTGAATGTCAAATTTTGAGGTGCAATATATCATGTTTTATTATAAATAACTCATATTTTCCTATAATAATTTCCTCTTTGATTATTCAATAATTTGATACTATCAAACATCATTTTTGTTTATTATTTTATGTTTTCTAGGCTATTAGCTCATATAGGTGATTTATGCTAAACTAAGAGCCCTTTTTAGGCCTATAAGTGGATGTTACTACCACCTATAGATCTAAAAATGGATCTGTGGTTACCTCTATGAAGTACCACCATATCCATAAAAAAATAAATGAAATAGTAGGTGTTCTAAATTATCATTAGCACACCAAAATCACCCCTCACTGAGTTATATTTCAAAGGGCGTAATAGAGATAAATATGGCTCATATTATGCACTGGTGGGTAAGGTTGAACCCTTACCCACAAGTACATAAAAGGGGTTTCTTCATGAAAATTAAATAGTGAATATAAAATGTGACTATATGGCAAGTAAATTCTCACAAAAGACTAATACTTGTAGTCCTAAGATTTGCCAGTCACTTATTTTAAAATAGACTAGAAACCTGACCAATTTTTGACCATATCTTTTCATATAAACCTTCAAGAATGACCCCAAGCCATATATTTATGTTCTAGTGTATTTACAAAAAGAATGTTATCTAATTGTTCAAATATGAAACCACATTCGTCATTATATTTCATTTTAGAATAGTTTCAAAATACAAGAATATAATACTTGCCTGTAGCTAAAATCTATTGCCCTAAAAACCTCTTGAGTAGCATTTTTCCTTTAATAAAGAATGTTTCCTTGAAAAAAATCTTTATTCCCCTTTCCCCTTTTATTTTTATTGATTTTACCAACCACCATTACTCCATTTGCTTGGAAGCTTGCCATTCTTTCCATACCTACCATGACCCAAGGAAAATATCCTTCTTGATCTATCCAAGGAGAAAATGTAGGGTTTTTTCCATCTAATTTCCTCAAACTCATTTCCCTCTCTTCCCAAAAATAATGTGGCTTAATCAAGATCCCACAAATTTCAACCTTAATCATTGTTTTTTCTTCTTAGAACACTTTTCCTCCTTCCCTTACAAAATTTGTATAATGTTTTCAAGTCTTATGTGATTTACCCTCTTCTTTTTTTATCTTTCCTTTTCAACCATTTTAATTATTTTTAAATTTATGCCATAACATCACATATAATTTTTTTTAATTTCCACTTTTTGGGTCTAAGGGTCCATTAAGTTCCCTTTTAAACACACACCTTACACTAAAAATTCAAACAAGTGAATAGACCATCATACCGATCAAGTCATACTATCCAATAAGATGATCAACCATTAAATAAAGATAATGCAAGGAACACACTCAAAAATACTTTCTCATAAATCCTAAAGATTAAAATATTACTAAATTAATCATTCACACATAGAACTAGACAAGGTTGTATGAGAAAAACAAAGTAATAGTCATCAAACAAGTGAGTGTGTGAATTATTTTGAGTTTCTTCTTTTCATTCATAGCTTCCATCATCTACCCCCTCTCCCCTATGATGCTCTCTCCCATTTCATTTATTTGGGGGCAAAACCTCCTACATCTACCTCATCAAAAAGAGGTAGTTAGTCTAGGTCAAATAAAAAATAAGTAAATGAATTGAACATCATAACCATATAGATGAACTATTGTTACATACTACCATATAAATCAGATGTATATAGTCCTAATTTTGTCAACATCTCCATATTATACTCATATGTTGAAATTAAAACTAGTAAATGAAATATTTTTAATCGTACTTATCATTAATTTCTAATCAAAAATCCTAGTATCAATTTTAATGTAACTATTTGTTTGTATGGGGTGAGATAAGTTGTAATATCCTTCCCCCCTAAAATGGTCATCATCCTGATGACATATAACATACAAAGAAAAGATTTTTGAAAGTACATATATTAAATTTATCAAAAAATATCATCAAAAAAGATAAGGAAATAGTTTTTCAAATTCTTTTAAGTCTTCCCAAATGGCACTTTCTACAGTGTAATGGTCCCGCTAGACCTTGCATTATGATATTTATCTATTTTTTAATTAAAGGTGTTGGGGTTTATATTATTATTGTAGCTTTAGCACTAGAGTCTAGCCCAACAAGCTAGTACACTGGCCCTTTCATGAAAGACCATGGTCTCTCACACTCACCCAAAGAACACATCTAGAGACTAGTTCTCATAGGTTTTGTTTCTCAATTTTATTTCCATAGTCATATTTTTCCTTTTATGTATATAAATAGATACTTTATAAAATCACAAAATAAACTACTTGATTCTAGTGTTTCCAAGACTTTCCACCATTATTATAAAAACTACTACCATCACTAGTTAACATTGTTATGTTATAAAAAGAAAAGGTAAGTTAGGTTTCATACTAAGTTCTAGTTATTAGTCTTGACTTACATAAACATTCAGTTGTCATGAATACAATAAAATAATGTAATGTTCATAACTCACATATTAAGCATGAACATCTAGAGATCAACCATTTCCATCCATTACAATAGGGATATTTATACTTATTTATCCTTAACCAAGTGCTTACATCATTAAAGGCAAGAATAAATAAATAATGGACTCTCAATAGACTCAAAGTCATGGCTCTTAATCAACTAGCTTTGCCTAAGGACTTGGGCCTTTACGACCCCCATACACTTATACTATGCTATATTATTTCTACCATGTTTTCATCTTCTCAAGGCCAATGCAAACCTTCTAATCATAAGGGATAAGTATCTCATATGAATCATTATTTAACTACTTTCACTTCCCATATACTCCTTAAGTCTTCTACTTCAGTTTTGATTCATATGTTCTCAGGTTCTTTGAGACTAATTACTTTAGTTTTGTGTCATATGTTATCAAGTTCCTTATGACCAATTATTCTTTGACTAGGTCCTCTTGTGCTAAGGATTCTATGACTTTGTCCTCTCATGCCCTGTAAGTTATACACCATAGTGCTTATGTGCCTAACAAGTTCCACACCATAGTCTTTCTATGTTATGGTCCTTCTGTGCCATGTCAATCTCACATGAAAATGGATAATACTTAGACAAAATCTATGGCCAACATTACCCACACTAAGCTCTCAGTCCATCCTAGACTAAGTCATGTTAGCAGCCTCTATCCAAAATTCATGTCCCTCCTACTCTATCTCCTTTATAAAATTGTCCTAATGTGACAATACCTTGAGTAACTTTTTATTTAATTCTTCCATGACCTCCTTTGATCTCTTCATCTCCTTAGGTTGGCTAGAGGTCTCATTGGCCTTATTAACCAATTCATCTATGGATATTGTGGCATCCTTCTGGACATCTTCAAGTGCTAAGACTTTCTTGACAACCTATCCTTGGAGGGTAGAAAAACTCACCTTCAATTGTTGATGATGAGTCTTAATATTTTCCTCCATCATCTCCACATCTTTGAATTCCTTAACATGCTTGATGTAATCCCTTATTAATATCATAGCGTCAACCAATTGCTACCTTTGGGCTTCTTCAACTTGGATCTAAGATTCCAAGATTTTATTTGGGCATGTCAGCCACTCAAAAATTCCATCCAAAATTGGGATGACCTCCCCAATGCTTTTTAGGGCACACTTGCAAACTTTTATTACCTTAGTTAAATTCTCTAATAGCTCTAATCCCTCATATTTTGGCATGGGCTACTCCTTGCATTACTTCAATAGGAGATTTACTAAGGTCTCTAACTTTATTTTAGCATCCCCATCAATAGGTATGCCATCCACCAGCATTAACTCCTATTCTAAAATTATTTTATAGAGCTTTAATGTTAAAACTTTTACCTCTATGGCCTCTTTAACCTGCTACTTCAAAGTAGCCACTTTCTCAGTGAGTGCCTACTTGGAAGTGACTTCCTTATTATACATACCCATAATTTGGGAATGTTTCATTTTAGTAGTGCACACATCAAAATCTGAAAAAATGTTATGGTGAGTGACCTCTATGGCTAGCTTCAAAAATGTGATGCTTGATAAAGAGGGGGGATATTTTGGGGATCCACCCATAGTGGCTTGGGTAGTGTAGGAGCATCAGGTCCCAAGGAGTGGATATCTTGGGGGAGCTCAAATTACCACTACTCATTATACATATCTATAATAAATGATACCTACTTCTTTGTTTCCAAGGTTGTATCCTTAGGATCAAAATGGACCATAGATATAACATCCTATAAGGGATGCTAAATTGATAACATTCACATGGGTTGGTAGATGCATCATTGCCAAGCTCTTTTGTGGACCCAGTTGGTCCCTTCCATTTAGTAGGGCCATGCTCTACTTTGACCCCTATTTTGGTAGCCATAGAAGTGATATCAATATCCATTCCTCTCCTCTTTTCCTCATCATTCCCCTATTCACCATAAAGTTCCCTTGCATCAAATAGTGAATAATAAAAAATAGCATCCTCATCCTACATTAGGGAGGGAGTCTTTTCAAAGTTAGAATCTAATGTTTTTACCTACACTATAGGTATTCCCTGTTAAGGTGCTCTTTCTAAGGTCTATTTCTATGTAGCTCTTGAGGATGCTTTTGGGGGAGATGAATGTGATGTTTGATGGGGTGAAGCCAAAGTGGGAAAAATGTGTAGAGGAGAAGGTGGAGGTAGAGGGACTTTCAGTGGTGGTGACTTGGGTGGAGACAGTCACGGAGGTGAAGGCATGGTGGATATGGGCATGATGGGGATGGACACAGTGGAAAAGGGTGAGGTGGAGATGAGCATGGTGGAGAAGGGCAAGGTGGAGATGGGTGTGTTGAAGATGTCCATGGTAGAGAAGGGCAAGGTGGAGATGGGTGTGGAAAAGGGTAAGGTGAAGATGGGTTTGGAGATGAGGGATCTTATTGTGGATCTGGGTAGTCTTCTACCACTTTGGTGGTGCTTGATAACCACTCATACTAGCCTCATGCTCATCCTTATTTTTCTTCTTTAATGGTGGCATTGATGAAATCTTTTCCTTGGGGTCTCTACCATGTGGATCCTTTCAAAGGTGTAGTTTATAAAACAAGTTATGCACTTGTTTTCCCACCATTATTTTCTTGACCTTTATGTTTATCAGGTCCATCTCCCTCTTTTCCTGATAAGCCTTCTTACCTACATAGACAAACATTTTAAAGAGGGTATGAATCTCCAAGTCTATCTTCTTGGCCTCTAGGGTAATGGGTTATGCATCATAGATCTAGTTCACAGAGTCAATGAAGTACCATGCCAAGAAGGCATATGATAATTTCAACCATGCAAAAATCTCTTTGGAAAGGATCATCCTTATGTGTAAAGGGGAAAAGTGTTGCTTTATTGCAAACTAGGCTTACTCAATAGCCAAAGGGGGACAATCCTTCAAGATGTGCCCCTCATTTTTGAATGCCTCCCTCATGCCATCAAACTAGTAGTTCATCTTGATTTTATAGGAGGGGGTGATGTGTTGAATTCAAGGGAATGTTTTATATCATTCAACAAGGGATCTATGCATGGGTGGGTATGTCTACTTCAATGCCCCCAAATTGTAGTTTGGTAAGCCAATCTCATCATAAATCATTAAGATAATAAATAATCCCATGGAAACCTATGTTTGGGGATCCAATGGGTGGTCTTTTATATCTCTTCAACAATATTCTAACTAAAATACATAGCCTAGTTGTATTTACAAGCCATAAATAACTTGGTAGGCAACATGAAGGTATACCATGTCAACCTCCTTCCACTGATTAATCCCATTGATCTTAGTCAAAATGATCCACACTAAAACCTAGAGGGAAGGATCTTGTATGTTCTTGATGTGCATGACATGGCCTTACTTCTAGTGCATGAGTCTTGTAGCAATCTTTTAGACCTCTTTGGTGTCTACCAAGTCATCAGCCACATCCAACCCTGAGCACTATAGTCCCATGAATTTTCTTATCTTTTCAGGCATGATATTCATACTTCACCTAGAAAAGTATATATAGTCCTCATAGACTCATGAGAGAAAGAACTAAACTTCCTCCATAGGTTTTCCAAAGTATGGTTGATTGAAAAGTTAGAACAACCCTATAGCATCTAGTGCATTAAAGATCTTCAGATCAAACACCACTTGGTTCTTGGTGTTTTGATGCTCGAATTGATAGTCATTTTTAAATTCAACCTCATTTTTAAGTTGTTGATGGTTATAATCAAATATTATGCAAGTGGAGACCTTAGAGACCCAATTATCTGTGCATAACACTGATCTAGATTTTACATCTCCTCAATCAAAAGAGGTATGGGTAGGATGATTGAGTTTTATTTATTTTTCATGTCATACTTTCTTCCTCTCTCTCTAGACATTGAACTTATTCTTTTTTATCCTCTTCCCTAATGAAAACCATGCCTCCTCCACATACCTCCTCTTCCTCTGGTATTATAGGTAATGGTTTAGTTATCAAGGCCTTTTTCATAGGTTGTATCACCCTCTAAGGATCTCTAAGGTTGACATGTGACCATCTAATGTTTCTAAATGAATACATGGTTGTATCTAAAAACTTTAGATTTTTTATCTTGGGTACCCTCTAATGGTGAACTTCTAAAACTTGTAACTTGTAAGCTCTCTCATGTCTCAAATTTCCCCCTCTATTTCACTTAGTGAGAAGTGATGCTTTCCTCAATACCTGTATTAAATCATGACTTCTCTATATTTTTGTTATAGTATTCACTTTTTTTTATCTGGTATTCACTTATTCTTATCTTTGTTATTCACTTGTTCTTGGCTCTTCAGCTCTATTAATCATATTTAAATGCAAAGGTAAAGAGTAAGAATAAGTTAACTACCCAATTTATAGGCTTAATGGGGGGTTTACCATCATTACTATTTTCCCTTCACCCATCACTTCATGTCATTAATGTGAATCTTTAATGGAAAACCATGCTTTGATCATTGATTTTGGAATTTAATTATTTTAGTGATATTTTCAAGTCACTTCATTGGCACATTTATTTCCATAACTATTCTTTCTACTTTAACATCATGTCCCATCTTGTGCCTTCCTTTGAATTGGATGATAGTTGTGTCCCATGCTTTCTTTACTATGGGAAATAGTTGCTTTTTAAAATTCAAACTAATGGTAGGAACACCCTATCCTTAGGCTTCGTAGTTTGCATGCCTTAAATGACTTGCGTACCCTTGACACTTTGCATGCCTAGATTCCTTATGCATCCTAATAACCTTGCATTCTTATGTAACTCGTGCACCTATGAACCTTTAAATTAATATTTTCAAATCTCTTTTACCCGACACTAAAGCAAGTCATTGTCCTCCATGAGAATAAAAACAAAACATTAAAGATAGTTACATTAAAAAACATTTATATGCAATAAAATTAGTGATTTTATTAAAAATAGGAATTCCTAAATTAATGGTAAAAGCCTTATTGATTACAATATTTTAACTATTTAGAAGTGAAATATGGCCAGAGCTGACTTCTATTGTAATGCCCAAGAAGGAACTAGCCATCCAACCTTTGTAATCAACATGCTTTCATAGATTAAATTCTATGAATGATGAAAGGACCATCCTAGTGAATCCAAAGTTTTCCAGGATGGCATGCAAACTTAGAATCATATAGTAAGACCTTTATTCCTAGAGTAAAATTTTTTTCTTTAAGTGGTGGTCATGCCACACCTTTTGTTTTAATTTTTCCACATCCTAACTCTAATGAGCAATAAATGAGCTTCATCAAGTTGTAAGAATTAATATAAGCATGCTTTCAAGGATACCACTTCATCTAATTATCTTATATGTGTTATACAGAGAGATGGTACTAAAAACTTAACTGGAAGGACTTATTTTTTGTATACCAAATTAAATGGGGTACTTTTGTTTAGGCACTTATAAGTTATTCGATAATCCCATAGGACCATAGATACCCTATCATCCTAATCCATTCAGCTAATGTTAAAAATCTTCATTAGGGTAGTGCCTAGAATCTTGTTGAAGGATTTGGTAGTGCCATTAGATTGAGGGTGGTATGGCATCATTTTTGATGTGCAATCATGAACTCATTCAATAAGACATGAATTATTTAATTTATGAAATGGGTACCATAATCATTAGTGAAACCTAGTGGGCATCCAAAGTAATTTATGATATTCACCCAAATCAAGCATGCAACAGTGGTAGTAATATAGTCTTTTGTTAATGTAGCTTTAGCCCAGTGTGTGAGATATTCAATTGTTATGATGATGTATCAATAACCTATTCTTCATCCATCTAGAATGATGGGGCCAATAAAATCAATGGCCCATTTATCAAACGGTTCCTGAAAAGGAATTAGGCATAGAGGTATGGCATCCCTTCGATTAGGTTTACCTATGCACTGACATATGTCACATTATCTAACAAATAGTTTAGCATCTTGAAAGAGAGTAGACCATCATAATCTAGCTAGTAGAACCTTACATTTGGTAGCCTCTCTAGCATAGTATCCTCCATCAATACCTTCTTGAACTTTTTGAAGTATTATGGGATGTTCATGTTACATAACATAGTGTCGAAGAATCTCATCATGGCCAAGTTTGTAAAGATCCCCTCTTATGAGTTGAAAGGGTATGGAATATACCATGAATTACTTCTTGGCCCAAGGAGTGAGACAATCAAGCACTAAACCAGAGGTCAAAAAATTAGAAATATCCTCAATTTCCTCAAGGACATGGGTGACACAAAAGAGTTAAACATTAGGTAATTCATCCTCTATGGTTAGCATTGGTTCTCTAGACTCAATTTGGGATAGGTGTTCAGGTCAATAATTTACTTTCCCAATTTTTACCTTGATGTAAAATTAGAATTGTTGGAACAACATTATCTATTGATAAATCTATCTATGTAACACTAGTTTATTGATGAGGTACTTCAAGGCTTCATAATTTGTATAAAAGATAAAAGGAGTGGCCAATAATTACTATCAAAGCTTTTATAGAGTATAAACCATCAATAATGCCTCACACTCTATATTTGTATAATTCCTTTCAACTAGAGTGAGTTTCTTATTGGTAAAGTAGATTATATGATCTAGGTGACCTTCACCTAGTTTTGAAAGGATTACACCAATGGTCATCCCAGATGCATCAACATGGCTATGGAATGGTTTTGTCCAATCAAGAAACTGGAGGATAGGAGTAATGACCAAGTTGTATTTTAGAATTTTAAAATCTTATTTACAAGAGCAAGTCCATATGAAGTGTGCATTATGCTTTAGAAGTTCTTCCAGTGGTGCAAAAATATTTTCATATCTACAGATGAATCTTTTATAGTAATTGGTATGGCCCAAAAAGGCATGGACCTCATGCTGAGTCTTGGGCATAAGGAGGAAAAGAATAATAGACACCTTCATCAAGTCTACCAAAATTCCTTCCTTATAAATTATATATCCTAATAGCACACCAAATAGTGTCACAAATAGGCACTGGATATTTTTAAGACCTGATAGTGCTCAAGCATAAGCCTCAAGTTAGAACAATGGTTCTTGACCAAAACATAAACTATCCAATCATCCAAGTAAACTTGAATAAACTTATGAATGAAATCCTTAAAGGCTTCAAATGCTACTTGTGAGAACATAGCTAGGGCATTTTTCAACCCAAAGGGTATGACAGTATATGTGAAGGATCCCCATTCAATGGTAAACATTGTCTTTGATTGGTCCTCTTCAGCTATTTTTACCTAATGGTATCTTGAGAAGCCATCAGTGAATATATATATCTCACATCTAAAAACACCTTCAAGTATTTCCTCTGTGAAAGGTGTTATGAAGGGGTCAATGACACAAGATGCATTAAGCACTCAATAGTCCATGTAAATACATATCCATCCATCTTTCTTGATATTAATCACCATGGGACTAATCCATTCAGATTCATCAATGGGGGTGATGACTCCAACATGTACCATATTTTTGATTTCCTCTTTGATGTGTGCTCATAGATTGGGATTCATTCTATGTGGTCACTTTCTGACTAACTAAGCACCATCAATTAACTTGATATGCATATTTCCTTAGGATGGATAAATGCCCTTCATTTCACTATAATTTCTTGGAAAGACATCTTGAGATTATCTTAATAATTCAAATATTTTTTAAATATCCATTTTAGTCTAGTATTTTACTACAGTAGCCATCTTTGGTTCTTACTCTGTGTTGATGTTGCACTGAATATTTCAAATGGGCCCAATGTAAGGGTTGTCTAGATTTGTGCCAGTATCATGAATAGATCATGTGCTATAGTCTATAGAGACATCCAAATGGGTTGTCAAAGGATCAGGTGGATTGGATCCTTCACCGTCTTCTATGTAAAACACTAGATTCTATTTACCTAGATGTATTTTTTCATGTTGGTCTTGATCAAGGACTAGGTCTGGTGTAGAGACAACTTGTGTTGATGACTCATTAAACAGATGTAGAGGTTATTCAAGAGTATGATGGATATTCCCTAGATGATATTCAATGGGACTTAGGTCACCAATAATTATTTCACATATGGCTTGGATTGTTAGGCACAAATCCATTCTTTGAGAAGAATAATATGGTAGGTATGGCTCTTCATTTATCCACATTTTCTTGTAAGCTTATATATGGGGTTTTGGTGCTAGTACTTCTCTATAGATGATTACTCCCCTAGCTTTTTTGTCATGATAGAACCAATGATGCAAGGTAGAGCATACTTGGTCCCACTAAAGGAGTCACTCATAATGGGTTCACCACCATCTTGCAGTTATACCATCTAAAATATGAACTAATGATCTCATACGATCACTTTTAATGTCATATAATTCTTAAAGGCATTGTATAAAGTCACGTACCTCCATTTTTCCATGGAAATATGGGGCCTCATTGAGTCTTTTAAGTGGTGGCTCTGTGATTGGTCCCCTCATGAATTGATCAGTGACAAGGCACATGAACCCATGACATTTATGAAATTGGCATGGAATGGTCTCTTGACTTCTAATTTCACTACACACTCATCTAGTGAGGTCATAATTGCTATGTGCCCAGTAATTAAAAGCATTATTTGTAGTGTTAGAGAGGGATTGAGTGTCCAACCATCTAAGAATGCCATTCAAAGTTGAATCCCTTTGCTCATCATCTCTGGAAGTGACATTATATATGTGGTTAATGTCTTTTTCCACATTGATGAGTTTTATATAATGGGAGCCCTATGTTTGATCTAAGGGAATTAAAATGCATCAATCAGTGTTCTCAAAACTAATATACTACTTATTAATACTCAAATTTTCATTATTTTCAAAGTACTAGGGCCATCCCAACAGAGTTGGAAAGTCATTTGCCTCAGCTAATTTAAGAACCTCAAAATCTGCCTTGAAGGGCACTATAAGGATATCAATTACGGCATTCTTGAGGACACCTATTGGTAAAGCATGATTTTTTTTAGCCACAAAAAACATGTAAGGTGATGGATATAATTTTGTGTTATCCATCTTGCATTGAGAATATTTCGTGAGGACATTCACTTCAATGATAATGTCAACTAGTATGTCCTGATTACCCATCCATCGATGGTAGCATTGACTAGTATCTCTATATCTTTTGGGGGAAAAGGAAGTAGGAATGTCCTACCTCTAAGTATGATTCAGGAAATAATCCTCAATCTACCAAGAAACTTAAGATTGAGCAATGTGTGGTAATTATTCTTGATTTTTAAGCTAAACACTTAACTATGGGATAATATCCTCATCTAGCATGCACTTGCACAATTCTTAAAAGTCATCATGCACCACATTTTATGGTTCAGCTGCCCTTTGCATATTAGCACATTATGTTGCTTCTTTATCTTTAATGAATTTAATCTCTCCTTAGAGTTATTGTACCAATTCCATCGTATATTAGAGGATATTCTTCTATTTTTGGGTATCAGGATACTTTATTTCTTGAGGTTCTTCATGTTGAACTTTTTCAATAAAATTTGAGATAGATTGAAACTATCCTCCACTATGTATGGTAATATTCACTTATTAAATAGTGGGGGTGCTTGAGTGCATGTGCCATTATAGTTTTTCCATCATATCATGTTGGCACACTTTTCATTTTGCTCTTTAGTGATAGTTGCATACAAGTCAAGACAGTCTTCCAGACAGTGGTCTTTTTTATAAAAGGCACATGTAGGGTAGTCTAGATAATCTCTTTGGTAATGGTCTAGGGATCCATATTTGTAGCATGTCCTATGTGGGAAATTACCACCTCCTCATCCTCAACCCTGATAGCTACCATTATCTTGGTTCTTGGCTATAAAATTCTAACACGTATCGCATGCTCGTGTTTCATGGGTGTCACTAATTAGTTGGAAGTCATTAGTGTCACGAGTATAGGCATCATAAATCTTACATTAATCAAACACCTTTGAGTGTGTTACTCAATAAAAATATGGAAATAATATACATCATTTTCTTCATGATAGATTTCACATGATTGCTTCAATACAACACAGATGTTCTTTCACAAGAAGTTACTTTGTGTATGACCTTCAAATTCATAATCAGTGTACTAGATACCAATACAAGTATCATGTGCATTATTTTAAATTAATTTTTTAATTTGTGATGTCATTGAATCTATCTAAGCCTCCATGAATGGACTAATCCCTATATCGATACTTCTAATTGATTCAGCATGAAGGGCATCTTTCAAGGCTTCGTGTAGGCTAATGAAAGTCTTATGAGACAATATTCATCGTAAGGGTAGTAACAAACCTCCCAAAAACCATTATGCATGCTATGAAGCATTGATTTTGAAGTACAACTTTGATAATAGCATTTTAAACCTTGCATCATACTCTTGTACACTTTCACTAAGTTCATGTTTGATGTCCTTCAACATAGCTATGCTTTATTGTTCAAATTTTGGAATGTCAGACTCTTGAAGAAATGATGTCTGAAGTTGATCATAGTCAATGATAGCTTGTTAAGGATTGAACTTTCTATACCATTTATACATGTGTTCCAAAAGTTTAGTTGTGAACTATGTGGCCTTATGCTCAGAAGAGGTGATGCCTTACACCCTCCAAATAAGTTCACATTTGTTGATGTGCTCAGCTTCATTCTCCATGCCTTAATATTCTGGTAAGTGAAGCATCATTTTTTAATATACCATTATTGGATGAGGTGCTTGAACTGGTAGTTGTCGATAACATCCAACCCTTGTCCCTTGAAGGGGGATTCCACTACCTCCTCCTATGCCTCCACCTAGTCTACCTCTATCACCTTCAATAGAAGTGTTCATGATATGGGGCATGATAGTCAAGTGGTTAACCAAACTTAGACCTGTACTCTATCTACTTTGAGGGCCAAGCCCTCCAAGCATCCCAAATTACACTATGAAACTTCCTTGAAGGGGAAGGAAAGTGTTAAGTATGTATGTGTGTCAAATGGATCAATTCTAGTATCCCATAATGTCTCAGTCTCTGATTATATGTTGCCTATATCACTATTATGTATGTGTACTTCATCTAATTTAAGGGCATGAGTGTGCACTATGGTTGGGGAACCTGGTTGGTTTAGACTGGGTTATTTAGTTCTCACTATCTAGCTAGCTTCTCCTTCATATGATATTAGTGGTATAGTATGTGGCTCAAAAGTAATGGGGTCCTCTTTGTATGTCTTTGCTTCCCTATAGTTCCTAATAACACTTCCTAAGTTTTCTTAATCCCTTCCCACACCACTGACTCCTATAATCCTTTGATGAGCCTCATTATACTTCAACTTTCATAATGCCCACTAATTGACTACCATTTTAAACCCAAAATATTTTACCAACTCTTCTCTACTCCCCTTTCAAATGTTTAACTCATGCACAAAAGGTTTTAGTTCTCCATTGGCATGATCTCAAGTCCCAAATCAACAAATAACTTCTTGATTTTTAAATCAAGATGTTTGATATAATATCCATGTAGTTCTTAGAGGAACTAGAACATGGCTTCTTCAGGACATGAATAGGTGGTTACATCAACTCTAAAATGTAGTTGTTCAAAACTCCTTTCCACCAAATGTTAATAACTCTATTCTATGTGGTTCTAAGTCATGCTAAATCTCTTTGTCACTCTAGATTCCAATACTATCTTCTCTCAAGGTTTCAAGACCATCCTTGAGCATATGTAGAGATCCAAGCATGTAAATGAACTATAATCTTAACAAATAAATTTTCATATAGTGCACTATAGAGATTATATGCTACCCACTAGTGTGCAAAAATTCCTGGTTCAAGGTAAGGAACTGCAAAATTATCTTCAACTCTGGTAATCCATTATTTTATATTATCAAGAGTAATGCACTCAAACATTATCCATGACTAAGCATCAAGTGCTTTGGGTCCAAAAAATAGAACAAAAATGTTGGGGTTTGTATTGTTAGTATAGCTTCAATGTGGGAGGCTATCATAATGATCTAACATGTTGGCCCTTTCACATAACACCATAGTGTTATGCACTCACCCAAAACACACAGCTGGAGACTAGTTCCCACATCTTTTATTTCCATATTAATATTCTTCCTTTTATTTATTTAAATAGATACTTCATAAAAGCACAAAATAAACTACTTGATTCTAGTGTTTCTAAGCTCTTTCACCATTATTATATAGACTACTTCCATCACTAGTTAATGTTGTTACTTTAGAAAAATAAAAGGTAGGTTAGGTTTCATACTAAGTTCTATTTATTACTCTCAACATACACAACACATTCAACTATCATGAACATAATAAAATTATGTAATGTCTATAACTCATATATTAAGCATGAACATATAGATATCAACCATTTTCATCCATTACAATAATGTTATTTATACTTATGTATCCCTGACCAAGTGTTTACATCATTAAAGGCAATAATAAATAACTAATAGACTCTCAATGGACTCAAAGTTTTGGCTCTTAAACAATTATCTTTGCCTAAGGACATGAGCCTTTGTGCCCCCTATATACTCTCACTATGATAGATTCTTGCTACCATGTGTTCATCTTCTCATGACCAATTTGAAACTTCCAATCAATAAGGGTTGGGTGTCCTATATGATTGGTCTTTAACTGTTACCATTTCCCATGCACTCCCTAAGTCTTTCACTTTAGTTTTAATTCCTATGTTCTCAAGTTCCTATTGACTAATTACTTCAATTTCAATTCCTATGTTCTTGAGTTCCTCATGATGATTTCTTCTTTGACTGGGTCCTCTCACACTAGGGTTTTTGTGCCTTTATCTTCTCATACCGTCTAGGTTCCATGCCATGGTGCTTCTATGCCTAACAAGTTTTGTGCCATAGTCTTTCCATGTTATTGTCCTTCCATGTCATGTCGGTCCCATGCCAAAAAAAATAATATTTAGCCAAAATCTAGGGCCAAAAAAAGATTACATATTTCAATCACTATAATTTTTTCCACTAATATTATTACTAGATCCATAACCTATAATGCATTCTAATTAATAACATGTAATGGATCAGTCACATATTTTTATAGATAAAATACATGGAAAAGATTATGAATTTGAGCTAAGGTTGGAATTAAAGCAAACTTGTATACAATTGGATTTATCACTTTTAGAATCTCAAAAGGTCCCATAAATATATGGGATAATTTGGTTTATTTCCCAAACTTATTAGAACTCTTTTAAGTCTTGATTCATAGAAACACTTTATCTCAATCTAAGATCTACTTAGCTATTATTTTTATGTCACCATAGCTTTTTTGCCTATCATTGGATTCAACCAACCTTTGCCTAATTAGCTTTACATAGCCCTCTATTTTAGCTAGAAGATCAGAGCTAAAACCACCCTATCCTCTAATTTGTCCTAGTTGATATGTGTCCTACACCTCCTACCATACAATGCTTTAAAGGGATCCATTTTTAAGTTTGATTGAAAGTATTTATTGTAGGAAAATTCCACCAATGGAAGATATTCTTTCCATTTATATTGTCAATTCATGCAATACATTCACAAAATATCTTTTAATACTTGATTTACCCTTTCTATTTTCCCATCCATTTTTGGATGATAGGTTGTACTAAAGTTTAGCTATGTGCCTAAGGTTGCATTAAGATTTTGTTAGAATCTTGAAGTCAATAAAGGATTTCTATCCAAAATGATATTTTATAGAAGTCCATGTAATCTAAAAATTTCCTTCACAAATATTTTTACAATATAGGTACATCATTTATTAAATTTCCTATGATGAAATGGGAAACCTTGGTGATTTTATCAACAACCACCAGGATCTAATCATGTTGATTACTTGACATAGGAATCCCTTACATTAAATACATGTTGATGACTTACCATTTCAATTGTGTAATATCATGTGTATACAATAACATAGTAGTATCTACATGTTTAACCTTCACCCACTGACATAGCAAGTGATTCCTCTCCTAAAATAAAGTGGTCTTAGTTCTTCCATGAGCTTTGTCACACCAAGATGGCCTAAATAGGGATCATTATCTAACTCTTTAAACATAGTCATCCTCAATTTCCATTTATCAGGTATATAAATCCTTCTATTAAATCTTAAGAGCCCATCACTCTCAAATTGGAATCCTTTATACCTATGATCTTGAGGATTTTCTATTACATCTTTCTTGACCTGCTCATAAAATTCATCTCCTAGATAGAACTTAAAAACCTGGTCTCAAAAGGTACTCTTGGTAGTAGTTATTTGCAACTATGTACCTTCTATAACTAAGATAATTTGTAACCCTATTTTATTTTCCCTTTATATAACTAATTGAAATCATAGTTCAAGAAAAAACCCAACCAAAACCTATGTTATGTATTTAGGTTGGGATGAGTAAAAATGTACATGATCCCTAGATTGTTTGATTTAAGCTCAAAGTGTTTACCCAAACAAACAGTGCCTACAAACTTGTAGGGCATGCACAATTGTATCCAACTCTAAATCATGTGGAACATAGTTTTTCTCATAGGGATTCAATTTCTTAGACTCGTATGCAACTATCAAATCTTCCTACATTAGCATTCCACCCAAACCATCCCCTAATGCATCTATTATAATAGAAAAGTGACCATTTGGGTGTGGTATCCATAAAATTGGTACATTAAAAGCTTTTCCTTCAAGGTTTGGAAATAGTTTTCACACTTATCACTCCACACAAGGCATTGTTCCTTATATTACAAGGAAGTGATTGAGTTAGCTATTTTGGAGAATTTTGGTATAAATTTCTTGTAGTACCCTGATAAACCCATAAAACTACATACATCATGCACATTATTGGGAGATAGTCATTCCATTATGACTCTAATCTTTGTGGGGTCCATTGAAATTCATGTTGAGATTATATGCATTGGTTAGCCCAAAAAGATACACCATTAACTCATAGTGCCCATTTCTCATCCTGGAGGCATTTTTGGGAATATCTTCCTCTCAAATTATTAAATGATGGTACCCCACTCTTATATTTATTTTAGAAAATATTATTTCCCCTTGCATTTGATCAAAGGGGTCATCAAAGTGAGGTAGTGGATATCTATTCTTGACGGTTACTTTGTTTAGCATTTGGTAATATATACAAAGGCAAATATTTCCATCCTTATTTTTCACAAATACCATGGGTACACCCCATAGTGAAACACTTGGCCAAATTAATCCCTTGGGCAACATTTCTTGAATTTGGGTTTTAAATTTAATTAGTTATATATTTGTCACCCTATAGGGATCCTTTGATTGAGGCTTAGAACCCAGTATGAAGTCAATTGTGAAGTCAAATTCCCTTTTGGGAGGTAAGCTTGGTAATTCCTCTAGTAAAACATCTTGAAATTATTGCAAGAAGGGATAGTCCTCAAGAGTTTGCTTATGGGGTTCCTCAATTTCATCGACCTTGACTAGGAGAAATTGACATCCCTTTCATGAAGCTTTCTCTAGTTAGAGGGATAAAATTTATGTTAACTCCAACCCTCTCCTTTCACCTTGAATTTGGGTTTGATTTCCACAATAATCGATGCCCTCAACCTTCTTAAAGAAATAGTCAACTTTTGATTTGTGCTTACAAATCAAATTTACTCTTAGTACCACATTATATGATCCTAATGGTGATACAAATATGTCTATTATCATGGTGAATTTAGGTAAAATCACCTCAACCTCTACAAGACATTTATCCACCTTGACCTTAGATTCATTCTTGTATTACACTGACCAAGCATTTTCCATGAAACTAGCATTCATAGGTATTTTGTTTAGCATAGAAGGTAACATAAAAAATTTAGTGGATCTTGTATCTATTATAATTTAAATATGATGCCCAAACAAAGTCCTTTTTAACTCAATGGGAGATGATTTAATTCTTCTTGATGATTTTCAATGGTTGCATGGATCCATTACTAAAAAGTTCCTTATTATGGTGCATAAGGATTCTTATTCCATACTTTCCATTAGGCACAATCTTTCATATAGTGATCCCCTTGACATTTGAAACACCCATTAGGTGGTCCCTTCCTTTCAAATTATTTTGCCTTCCTTGGATCTATCCTTGAAACCATTGCTAGATTTATTATTCCTTACATTATAATTATTAAATCTACTTTTAGAATTTCCATCTTGATTCTAATTTTTATTCTTCTTAAAGGTAGGTTTAGGACCACAAAATCTATTTCAGAACTTATCTTTGGCTTATACAATAAATTTGAGCTTTTATTCCTATTTGAAAGCCTTTTCAAAAACATGTTCCATGGTCTTGGGTCCATGGATGTCTATGCCACCACTGATTGGAGCCTTAGTCCCATGATCAAATTCTTGATTCTATAGTATTCATCACTTTGATATTAGGGAACATATTTTAAGAATCAAGTGAGTTGTTCCTAGTATTCAATCATAGATAGCTCTCCATGTCTCATATTTTGAAAATCGATCAATTTTTTATCAAATTATAATTGGGGTAACCATCAAGCCCTGAGCATGGATATGAACTACTCCCACATGGGCATGGGGGCATTGGGACCCATATCTAATATATTTTTGGCCATCAAATGATTTTTTATTTATCTAACTAATAAGATACCCAAATTGTGTTAGTTATTTTAGAGTAATTTCAAATCTTGAAATATTTTTCCATCTCCATAAGCCAAGATTTAACACCATCACCAATGTTATTTCATAAAACTTAGGGGATTCACCTTTTTCATGTCTTTTACAAGTTCTACTACTACTTAATCTCTTAAAACTTGTTGTTCTTCAACATGCTCTTGTCATTGGGGCTCTTCTTGATCTTGCTCTTCTTTCTCCTCAAGCTCTTCTTCCTAATCTTTCCCATGGACTTCTTAATCTAGGGTGACTATTATTTCTTATGTTTTATTCAAAATAGAGAGGATTTAGTCAATATTTGTATCTTGTTTAGCTTCTAACAAATTAGATTCATGCTGAGAATTTTGATAGGAAGTTCCTTCCATAATGGCCTTCCCACATACCATTATCTTTTACTAGAAGAGATAAAACTAAATGTTAGTTTACTCATTAGGTCCAAGTTTTTTAACCCTACTCTAATACCACATCGTATAACCCTCTAGACTTAACACTAAAAATTTCAAAAATATTGGGTCTCTTTTTTTCTAAATCAGATTATTATAGATTCTTAGGAAATGTATCCAATAGTTTTCTACAATATATAAGATATTAATTTTAATAAATGTTCAATGTATTAAATACTACAACTAGCATAAAAAAAGTATAAGTAAATGAAAAAAACCACCATTTTGAATCATAATAAAGCTTGTATAAATTTCATTCTACATCAAGTAACCATAAACACTCTTGTAAGGGTACGTTCAAAGTAAATATCATGTTCAGCTAGAGTATTAATCTAACTATTGCAAATCACCATAAAATTTACAAATAATGAATCCACTTATTGTTGTAAATTAGTATTATAATTCTTATAAAAATTATAGCCTATATTAATATTGCATAAAATAACTGCAATTACCCTCGTGAAGTTACATACAAGCATATATTATGTACAGCTAGAGTAGCAATCTAACTACAACAAATCATAACATAATATATGAGTAATAAATGAAGCCACTATTGTAAATCAATATAATAATGATGTACAATGGAAATGTACTATGCCTCATCATAATTATACAAAAGTTACCAAATTACACGATGCATTACAATAGTGCATCACTATAAAATATTATCTTTGAGCATCTTTGTAGTGGTTAGAGGACAAAGCTCAGTCTTTAATAAGTGATCAAAAATCACTAATTCTCATTACCACAAACTAAATGTCAAATTTTTGGGGGTGACATATCATGTTTTATTATAAATAATGTATATTTTCCTATAACAATTTCCAATTTTATTATTTAATAATTTGATACTATCAAACATCATTTTTATTTATAGGTTTATGTTTTCTAGGCTACTAGCTCATATAGGTAATTTATGGTGAACTGAGATCCATTTTTAGGCTTGTAGGTGGTTGTTACTACCACCAATAGGTCTAAAAATGGACCTATGGTTACTTTTATGAAGTGCCACCATATGAATAAACCAATAAATAAAATAGCAGTTATTCTAAATCACCATTAGCAAACCAAAATCTCCTGTCATTGAGTTATCTTTCCAAGGGCTTAAAACAGATAAACTTGGTTCTTATTATGCATTGGTGGGTAAGTATGAATACTTACCCATAATTCCATAAAAGTGGTTTATTCATGAAAATTAAACATTGAATATAAAATATGATTGTATGGAAATCAAATGCTCATAAAATACTAATACTTACAGTCCTAAGCTTTACCAAACCTTTATTTTCAAATAGACTAGAAACCCAATCAATTTTTTACCAGATATTTTCATAAAAACCTTCAAGAATGGCCCCAAGCTGTATATATATGTTCTATTATATTTATAAAAATAATTTTATCTAATTTTTCAAATATGAAACCACATTCCTTATTATATTTCATCTTGGAATAATTTTAGAATAAGATAATCCACTACTTGCTTGTAGCTGAAAGATATTGCCCAAAAAACTTCTTGAGTCACATTTTTCCTCTCTTAAAGAATCTTACCTTGTAAAAAATATTTCTTCCCCTTTACTTTTTGTGCTATCACCAACCACCATTACTCTGTTTCCTTCGAATCTCACCATTATTTCCATACCTACCATGACCCAAGGAAAATATACTCCTACTCTACCCAAGGAGAAAAATGTAGGTTTTTTTCCATCTAGTTGCTTCCAACTCATTTCCCTCTCTTCCCAAAAATAATGTGGCTTAATAAATATCACATATATTCCAAACCTAATCATTATTTTTGCTTCATAGATCACTTTTCCTCCTTTCCTTATAAAATTCCATTAATGTTTTTAATTTTTATTTAATTTCCCCTCTTTTTTTATCTTTCCTCTTTAACCATTTAATTTTTTTTTAATTTATGCCATAAAATCTCTTATAAGTTTATTAATTTCCTCTTTCATGGTCCAAGGGTTAATGAAGATACCCTTTAAAACACACTCCTTACACCAAAAAATCAACAAATAGACCATCATACTGATCAAGTCATACTATACAATAAAATGATCAAGTATTCAATCAAGCTAGTGCAAGGAACACACTCAATAATCCCTTTTAATAAATCATGAATATTAGAATATTACCAAATAAATTATTCATGCATAGAACTAAATAAGGATGCACTAGACAAACAAAGCAACAGTCATCAAACAAGTGAGTGTGTGAAAATTTCTTCTTTTTGTCTATAGCTTTTATCATCTAACCCCTCTCCCCTAGATGTCTCATCCCCTTGATTTTTTTATGTGGATAAAACCTCATGCATCCACCTCACCAAAAATAGGTAGTTAGTCCAAGTCAGATAAAAAAAAAAATAACTAATCATAACCATAAAAATGAACTATCATTATATACTACCATAGAAATCAAATGTTTATAGTCCTAATTATGTCAAAATCTCCATATGATACTCATATTCTAAAATCAAAACAAGTAAATGTAATTTTATTAATCATATTTATCAATAATATCTAATAAAAAAGGTTGGTATCAATTTTAAAGTTACTATTTTTTTTATAGGGTGGGATAGGATGTAACATCCTTCCCTGCTTAAAGGGTCATCATCCTAATGACACAGAACATAGAAAGAAAATATTTTTGAAAGTACATATATTTTTTTATCCAAACATATCAACAAAAAAGATGAGGAAATAGTTTTTCAAATTCTTCCAAGTCCTCCCAAATGGCACTTTCTATAGTTTATTGGTCCCACTAGACCTTGCATTATGATATTTATCTATTTTATAAGTGAATATTATGTATTTAAAGTACTCTAATTTGTTACATTGTTATTATTCCTAAATACATAACCTATAATGCATTCTAATTAAGAACATGCAAGGGATCAGTCACATATTTTTTGAGATAATATACATGGAAAACATAATGAATTTGAGTTAAGGCTGGTGGAAAATCAAGCTTGTATGTAATAAGATATATCACTTTGAGAATCTCAAAATGTCTCAAAAATATAGGGTCTAATTTGGTTGATTACCTAAACTTAATAGAATTCTTTTAGGGATTGATTCACAGAAATACTTTATCTCCAACTAAGAACTATCTCGCTATTCTTTTTAGGTCAGTGTAGATTTTCTATCTATCATTGGATTTAGCTAACCTTTGTCTAATTAGCTTCACCTAATCCTCCATTTCAACCATAATATCAAGTATGAAAACTACCCTATCCTCTAATTTATTCCAACTGATAGGTGTCCTACACTTCCTGCTAGATAATGCTTCAAAAGGAGTCATTTTTATGGTTGATTGAAAGGAGTTATTAGAGGAAAATTCCACTAGTGGAAGATATTATTCTCATTTATATTGACAATAGATGTAATACATTCATAAAATATCTTCCAATACTTGATTTACCCTTTCTATTTTCCTATTCATTTCTAAATGGTAGAATGTACTAAAGTTTAGTTACGTGTTTCGGGATACATTAAGATTGTACCAATATCTTTAATTCAATTGAATATCTCTATTCGAAATGATATTTTTCAAAATCCCATGTAATACAAAAATTTCATTCAAAAATATTTTTTCCAATATGGGTGCATCATCTGTCAAATTTATTGTGATGAAATGGGCAACCTTGGTGAGTTTATCAACAACTACCAAGATCATATCATGTTAGTTCCTTGACATAAGTAGCACTTGGATGAAATCCATGTTGATGACTTTCCATTTCCATTATGAAATATCATGTGTATATAATAATCTAGTAAGATGTACATATGCAGCTTTCACCCACTAACATTCTAAGCATCTTTCCACAAAATTAGTTGCATTTTTTTTATTCCTCTCCAAAAATAAATTGATATTAATTCTACTAAGATATTTTCACACCAAGATGGATTGAATAATAAGCATTGTGTAACTCTTTAAGAATGATCACCCTCAAGTTCCATTTATCAGGTAAATAGATCTTTTTGTCAAATATTAAGATCATGTTACTCTCAAATTAGAATCCTCTATACCTATGATCTTGAGGATTCT
Source organism: Torreya grandis (assembly GCA_037957365.1). Taxonomy (NCBI): domain Eukaryota; kingdom Viridiplantae; phylum Streptophyta; class Pinopsida; order Cupressales; family Taxaceae; genus Torreya; species Torreya grandis. The sequence continues at coordinate 4,899,240 of JARHVA010000581.1, read as the reverse complement.
CTACCAGAGCTTTTTTGACCTACTTGTAAAATTCATCTCCTCAAGAGAAAAAAACTTGGTCTCAAATGGTAATTTTATTAGTATCTGTTGATGGTTTTATATGCACCCCATAAATTTGTATAAAGTAGCCTCTAACATTTTAGAATCATTGAATAGACTCACTCTAAGGCATGGTTTTTAGGGTATTCCATTTTATAACAACCTATTGGTGGAATAACAGTGATTAATACATATTTTTTATCATGGGTGGACTGGCTATGGGTGAACCTATATCTACTTGGAGTGGGTGGAAGGATGATGATTCTAACTAAAGTGGGTAAAAATTTAAAATAAACTTCAAAAAGAGGGAAAGGGAAGGTAAAAGAGAGAGCTAGTGGACAACTAGGTATAAATCCTTTCAAAACTAGCACTTGAACATAGATAGGATAAGGAATTTAAACCAATCCATTATAACACACCAATAATCAAATATAGTGAAGAGTCAAAGAAACCAGAACATAGTATACTCAAACATAAAAAACCAAAGGTTGCCTAATTTTTAGATTGTTATTGCACATTTATAAGAGAGATTATGATCAACATGCAAAATATATTAAAATCAGTTATAGCTTAAAATGAATGATTGTATTTAAAATAGATAACACATACACAATCAAAGCACTAACATACCATAATGATGGAATGTCTCAAGTAATCCATAGAATTAGAGAATAATCAAGAATTGCACATAAAGAAAAATTCAAGTAGAAATATTTCAAATTTCTTATTAATCTAAATATCCAAAATTCTCCTTTCTTTAGGACTGAGAGGTTAGATATATTTATAAGCTTGGGATAGGGAAGGACTTACCTCTTCAAGCTTTTCATAAAATTATAAGTCAAAAATAGAACCTTGCATTTAAAATCATGTAAAGATGCATGTACAATGATAATGCCCAAAATAAACTCTCTAGCTAAGAATACAATATGCTTGTATAGTAAATATATTGGGAATTAAAGTTCCACCTTGGTAATAACATAAAAATACATAATCATTTTTATATCATGGTGTTGATGCAACACCATTAACTAAAGGATTCTATGGAGTAACTAAAGTAGTAATTGAGGTAAGGAATAAGATTTTTGTGAAGCTGGGGGGCACTGACAGCTAGTTTCATGCAAGAAACCAACCCAAAAGTTACTACCTTAGTTTTTAACTCTTCACCTAGTGCATAAGTTGCATCAAAATCTTTATCTATAATTTCAAATTAGAGTAATGAAGGCTTTAAGATTCTAATATAATCAGCCATCAACATTTCATGTTTAGCCTCTAAGCTTTTGAATTTAGCTACTAGATATTTTACTCTTGTTACTATGTCCTTTACAAAACTAACCAACTATAAGACTTCCTTTTTGGGTTTATAAAAAATCCCCTCAACTTATTGCTTGAAGATGTATGCATCCACCTAGAGAATATTCTCATAATTAGGCCTATTGGAAAGTTCCCTTGTTTGGGTAATTATCTTTGTAACTCTATGTCCCCAAAAAATTGTAGTGCCTCACTCACATGACTGATAAAAAGTCCCATTAACTTCTTCATTTTATTATGTCAATTTAAGGAAGCATCCCTTTTATCAATCACATAGTTCAAACACCAATAAGCATCAATGTTGGTCATGAGACTCAACTAGTGGAAAACATTAATCCTTGAGCACTGAATCTGAAAATTCCATCTCATTTTAATATCCTTCATCTTATTCCAAAGTGCCACAATATTTTTTATATTGGCCTAGCTTCCTAACTTGGAAACCTTGATGTTGTATAAGATATTGTATAGCTTAGTGGCTATGCTCTGAACATCAAAAATAACTTCTTGAGGGGATTGTTTTACTTTCATTTCTTACCATATTTATAATGCATCTTCAGTACTTTGATGCATTTCTTTCATTATTGCCCCTACAAAATCCACAAAAGTATTAAAACCCTCAATATATTATGTAAGGTCATTTGGATTTCTCTTGGGCTTATTTCCTAAAGAGAACAGGTTATCTCTTTGTTCAAACTCCATTTCACCTTTTATTTTTTAAGTTCATCATCTTCCTTTTCCTTGCTCTCTGAATAGTCCCACTTAGCTTATCACATTGAGTGGAGAATGTGGGGAGCTTAGTTAAGACCAAATTTTATCTTTCATCCCTAACATTTTTCATCTCTCTCGCCCATTAAAGAATAATAATTTCCCCCATTTCAACTTATTGAGTAGGGTCTAAGGATGTAGAGAGTGAAGGATTCATTGAAAGGGATGTAACCAAAGGAGGTGGTAGGGATGAAATTATTTCAATATGAAACTGGGTAAGTTTCTAGCCAACCCTCTCCCATGGAGATGTTTCATTCATAGGGGTAACTTTAGTTAAGAATCTAGTAAGACACAGGGTTACTTCCATAATCATTTTTGATGTTGGCATGGTTAATGGCTAGAGCATAGGGAGCTCTATTTGGGTCAACCTTTTCTTTGAAATTGGGTGCTTCCTAGGACTAAAAATAGAAACTATGACCAAATTATCAAAATAGACTGCTTTGGGAGTCCTAATTAGTCTAGGATAAAAAATAATATTTGAATCAACAATAATAATTATATAACTAGATAATATAACCCTAGGAATAACTAAGGTTAAACTCACAACTAGGATCTCAACATTAGAAACTGAAGAAATAATGGAAGATAATACCTTATCAATTATTTGAATTTTCTCTTGTGTGAGGACTTGTTGCTCTGAGAGGTCAAGTGAGGTTTCCTACATTTCATACTTACCCAGAATCAAGGCTATCACTTTTTTTAGCTTAGCCTCTTCATAACCTAATTTTGAAATTCCCATTTCTTGCTCTTCCTCCTCATTAGGATAGTCAATCAAAGATATTACATGTTTAGCTTCCTCCTCTTATGTAAGTTCCATTGTATCCTCTGCATCCTTTTCCTCTTCTTCTTCACTAACTTTTTCTATAATGGGGAGACCAAGTGATGGCTTCTCTTCTAGTTTCTTATCTTGGGAGGGAGTAAGAAAGTACTTATGGCTCCTATATTAGGTGTATATCCATGGAGTAGAAGGTGGATGAGATGGTAGAGCGGTCATAGGAATAATTGTGGTAAGAAGTGTGACTGAATGTAATCAAGTGGATGAAGTGGAAGTCACATGGCTTGTCTAAGGAGACTTAGGAGATTAAGGAGAGTTTGGAGTAGTTGGAATGGAAGAAAAATCTATTTTCAATAATTTAGGAAGATTTTCCTAAGTAACCATAGTAAGACGAGGCAAAGGAGTCATCACAAAACTAATCTTCCTTTGTTCAGCTAAAGAAACTATTGACCTATCCCTTGTAGTAGTTGTGCCCAAAACCTAAACATGGGTAGCTATTGTTGTATAAGGGACTTAAGGACCTATAATACATCTCAAAATTTTCCTCCTAAACTAACGATTAGATTCTCTTTGACTACCAAATTCATCTGTTTGTCCCTCTACATGCTCTATTGAATGGGAGAGAGATTGATCTTATGGCTGAGATGGAAGCCATTGATAAATCCATGCATTTTATCTCTCTTCTTTTGTTACCTCAAGGTTGTACTACAAGTCTTGGGTGTCTATCATAGACATAAGATTTATCTTTCATATTTTTTTGTACCTTTGAATCATAAGAGGCATTTAGGAAGATATAATTATGATCATACTCATGGTGATCATATGAACTATGCACCTTCTTCTTTTCTTGAATATAATTGAGATACCCCCTTACTTTCCTCCTAGGTTCCCATTCCCTAAAAGGTGTAAGTTATAAAGTATATTAAGTTCTAACTCTACCAGCTTGAATAAAATGTGGCCTAATCACGTATTGATGTTTCATAATACTTAAAGGAGTCTTGAGATAGAAGGTCAAATGCCTTTGACCTAATTACTTTTAAATGTAGTTAAATACCTAATATACAATTTCATATTCCATTATAGTGTCAAGGACATGATGTGGCAGCAATAGGGAAGATGTCCTTGTTCCTTCTACCCATATGATAGTTACATCTGGGTATAACCAATAGTCTCCCATCTTGCATAGGTTCCTTATCATGTTTTCTGATAATCTACGCATTAGGGTGCCCTACATTTCCTGATATATATGATGATATACCTCATTGCATATCCTTATGATTTTATTTCCATATCTATAAATGAACATGAAAGAAAAGTCTTCTCTGAACCTGTTTTCCAAATACTCATCTGAGGGTTGCCACTTTTGACCATAGGGCTTGTAAACTATGGCCATCACTACATCTAGTAGGTAGGACATCATATATAAGTTATTGGTAGTGAGCCTTTGATTGGGATGTAAGACCTATGATTTTAATCAGGCACTTATTATCTCCCCAAGTGCCAATGATTGGTTATATTTCAAGAGTATATCTAATAATGAAACCCATTCAAACTGAACATATGTAATACTAGGGAAACCATATAGTCTATTTGAAAGGGCCAAGGCTATCATAATTCTAGGTCTAAATTTGATAATGCAATTAGAGGAGATAGCCCCTTTGGGATTCATCCTCTAACCTTTTTCAATACATTGTTTTAGTTTTCCCTCTACTATGTTGTGCTCAATCCAAACAATGGTGAAGACTTGATTATAAGCAGTCTTAAAATTGGGAAGCCTAAGGTATCTCTCAAATTCGATACCCAAAACATAAGTGAAGGCATTCTTGACTCTCCTAACATGCACACTATCTCCAGCAATGGTCCATTAATAAATAAAACTTGTAGGAGGTCAATACATGGCATTACCTTAGGTTTAGTTATGGGTTGGTGGAGTCCTTTCCCTTTTATCAATATAAAATCATCAATGTATTGCTTGGCTTCTAGAGTGAGTTGATCTATGGCAAAGTATGGCTGGATAGATTAAACCTCTTCCCAAAGCATTGAGTATGGCTCTCTTCTTGAACACCATATATTTATACTTCGTTAATCACATAAATGAATATGAGGAGGGTAATAAGGGCATACTCTATTTTGAAGAAGAGGCCATTGTTATTATTTATCATTATAGTTATTTTATTGTCTTGATTAGTTCATTCTGCACTTATTAGTTGAAGAAAATTAGGGCTTGCTTGGTATCAGGGAAGCTCAAAAATATGCAGTCATTTGATTGAAAGAGTAATGGTAAAGTGAATTATCCTTAGCACAAATTTTTCATATATCATTCATAGGCTTGAGTATTTAATGTATTTGTGTGCCTTCAATGCAAATTAAAAACATTATTTAATGCCCATTTCAATTTACATGTGTCAGTCACCTTTGGTAGGTGCACTTATTTTCTAAACGGCAACCATTCATTAGTTTTTTGTGTTTAGTCATCATTTTTGAGATAGATTTCAATTATTTGTTGATTGGCTCCTTTCCCATTCTATAGATCTTTTATTTTCAGATCTTATCCATGCCTCCTTTGAATAATGCCACTTGTCAAGTCTTCATTAACTTGTCCCTTTAGACCTCTTCACTATGTTGTGAAGGTCCCATAGTTATGAGTTAACATGGTCAAACCACATGGCCTAATCTCAGAGCATAGGATCTTGGACCATTATATTGGTATACCTTTCAACCATCAATCTTGGGCACCTAGAAAATATGTAATCTTGGAACCATTAGAATGCAGACCAAAGAATTACTTAACCCTTCTCTAGGTCTACTTTAATGAGAATGTACCAAGTTTCAATTGTTTGAAACCATAGAGGTTCAAAATTATTAGCACATGGGAATGCATAAATTTAACCTTTTTTGATGAAAGAATGAAGTTTCCACGTTTCATTTTTAGTAAGAATGTCCCACATGGTGAGTTCATGGATCCTGAGAGTGTGTAAGACTTAAATGTTAGGTTGTGGAGATAAAAGCTTCACCAAGATGCAAACAGGAGAAGTTATGGAGGTTGCGGAGAGTTGCTGAATGCGTTGCAGGGAAACTGGCATCGGTCTGATCAACTGACATCGGTCAGATGGCAGGGAGGATGCAACTGGCATCGGTTACCAATCAGCCGACATCGATCATGTAGGAGCCGACGTTGGCAGCCTGTACGTGAACATGCATTTTGCATGTTGATTCTGGAGAGTCTATTTTTGGACTGTTAGTTTGCATGTTAAAGGCTAGCTGTAGTCTTGAGTTGCGCATCTAATTATTGTAATTAAGATAGTTTAATTATTGTAAGCATGAGATCTATATAATAGACTCATAGGCTGTATTGTAAATGTGTGCTAGAAAGCCATAGAGCTTTTAGAGAGAGCTAGATTAGCTCCTCCTAGTTCCACAGGGGTGCTGAGAGTGTATGATCAGGGAGAGTTGCAGGGTCTGCAAGGTCTAGGAGCTGATCCACCGGGGTACTGGTTGAAGAATCATAAGGACTTGGTGAGGCAAGGACAAGGGTTCTTCAGGGGTGTAGAGATATCTACATGGTGAGTAAGGTCTAGTGATTTGCAGGTAGCAGAAGAGAGCAGGAGATCTACTTGGAGTACGGTTGTGTACTTGGTGTACTGGCAGTGTGTTACTGACTAGTTGGAGAGGTGAACATCAATTCTATATTGGAGTTGATTGTTGGGACCAAGAGAGAGAGGGAAGAAGGTCTTGAGGTGTGGCGAACCTTTGAAGTGGAAGAAGAAGTGGCATCTTCTTTATTGTATTTTCTTATGAGTATTTGATACAATTGTGTATTATCTCTCAAATCCTGTGTTGTTTCATATTTCTAGTTACTTATTGATTCTGGTATAATTCTGTGTTTAGTTGCTAATACAAGGTAATCATATGTGCTCTATTTGAGGAGCAAGATCCTGACATTAAACTTTTGTTTATTTACAAAATATTTGTTTTAAAGACTTAGTACCACTGATTTAAATTTTAATAGTGCAGAATCTATTGAAGACTTAGAAATATTGAAAACATCCAAAACTCTGAGTAACATGAGAGTGAAGCATGTCACAACCCCTATGGAATCAAAAAGTATGGGCCTATTTGTAAAATATTAATGGTCCTCAGTCGATAATCCTATGATTCCAAAATATGCTAATTAGGATGCAGAATATTAGTATCATTAGATAATAAATCAAAACATTGATCTTGAAATAAAATTCATGAAAACCCAAGGTTTTAAATGACTTGAGATACAATTTTAAGCTTATATTTTCATAATTTGAACTTGTGTAATGTTGGATTCTATGGAAATAACCCTAAATGGAAAATTAATGACAACCAATAATGGGTCCTTGTTTTAAGATTTTAAAATAGGGTGTGTGTGTTAGGGCACAATAGTATCCATTACAACTATGTAACTTATGTAGCTAAGAGCATAGACAACCCTATTTTATTTTCCCTTCACATAGTTGATGTCAAAATCATAGTCCAATACAAACTCCAACCAATGCCTCTATCGCGCATTCAAGTTGGGCTGAGTAAAAATGAATTTGAACCCTAAATTGTCTAATTTATTCTCAAAGGGTTTACCCAAAAAAATAGTGCCTCTAAAATTGTAGGGCATACATAATTATATCCAATGAAACGTAATTTATCACATAGGGCTTCAATTTCATGGATTCATATGTAACTACCAAGTCTTCTTGCATAATTAATCCACCAAAACCATCCCCTAAAGCATCTATTATAATAAAAAAGTGGCCATTTGGGTCTGGTATCCATAAAATTGGTGCAATAGTAAGGTTTTCCTTCAAGGTTGGAAATATTTTTTACACTTATCACTCTACACAAGCATTGTTCCTTCCATTGCAATGAAATGATTAGGTTAGCTATTTTGGATAAGTTTGGTACAAATTTCCTATAGTACCCTAATAAACACATAAAAATACGTACCTTATACACATTATTGGGATCTGGCCATTCCATGATGGATCTAATCTTTGTAGGTTCCACTAAAATTCTATATGCTAAGATTATATGACCCAATTATTACACCCTTTTTAAAATAATACACACTTTGACAATTTCCCAAAGAGCTTATGTGCTCTCAAGTGTTCCAAACCTAGGTGCAAATTCTCAATGTGATATTCTTCTCTTTTAGAATAGATCAAGATGTCATCAAGGAAAACAAGCTCAAAATGATCGATATATTCCCTAAACACACTATTCATGAGATTCATGAATGTCATAGTTGCATTGGTTAACTTAAAAGGAAGCACCATGAACTCATAATGCCCAAATCTCATCTTGGAGGTAATTTTGGGAATATCTTCCTCTCAAATTCTTAATTGATGGTACCCCACTCTTAAAAATATTTTATAAAAGATTGTTACCCCTTGTATTTGATCAAAGAGGTCATCAATGTGAGGTAGTGTATATCTATTCTTGATGATTATTTTGTTTAGTATTAAATAATCTATATGAAGGCAAAGATTTCCATCCTTATTTTTTAAAAATACCATGGGTGCACCGTATGGTGAAACACTTGGCCAAATTAATCCCTTAGCCAACGTTTCATGAAGTTATGCTTTAATTTCAACTAGTTATATTATTGTCATCGTGTAGGGAGCCTTGGATTGGGGATCTGAACCTAGTATGATGTCAATTATGAAGTTAAATTCCCTTGTGGGAGTTAATCCTATTGATTCCTTTAGAAAACATCCTAAAATTCTTGTAATAAGGGATAGTCCTCAAGAATGGGCTCACAGGTTTCCTCAATTTCATCAACCTTGACCAGGAGCAATTGACATCCCTTTCACTGATCTTTCCTTAGATAGAGAAATGTAATTTTTATTAACTTCAACCCTCTCCTTTCACCTTAAATTTGGGTATGATTTCCACCATCTTCTATGCACTCAACCATCTTAGAGAAATAATCAACTTTTGATTTATCCTTACAAATCCAATTTACTCCTAGGATCACATCATATGATCCTAGGGATGTTACATAAAGGTATATTATTGTGGTGAATTTAGGTAAAATCATCTTGGCATATATAAGGTATTTATCCACCTTGACCTTATATTCATTCTCATATTGCACTAACCAAGCATTTTCCACTTAACCAACCTTCCTAGGTAATGTTTTTAGCATAGAATGTAAGATAAAACAATCAATGGCTCCTGTATCTATTAGAATTGAAATATGATGCCCAAACAAAGTACTTGTTAGTTTGATAAGGAAGCCTTGAAATTCATCTTGACGATTGTCAATGGTTGTATGGATGCATTGCTAGAAAAAATATTGTTGTGGTGGAGAAGTATTCTTGTTCCTTGACATTTGAAACACCCACAGGGTGGTCCCTTCCTTTCAAATTATTTGGTTTCCTTAGATCCATCCTTTAAACTGTTGCCATATTTATTATTCCTTGAATTTTTATTATTAAATATACTTTTAGAATATCCATCCCACTTTCAATTTTTATTCTTCTTGAAGGTGGGTTTAGGACAACCAAACCTCTTTCATAACCTATCTTTGGCTTTTGCAAGAGATTTGAGCTTTTGTTCTTATTTTATGTCCTTTTTAAAAACTTGTTCTATGGTCTTGTGTTCATGGAAATATACTTCACCACTGATTTAGGGCCTTAGTCCCATGATGAACTTATTGATTTAGAAGCATTCATCACTTTGATACTAAGAAACATATTTTAGGAGACAAGTGAATTGTTCCCAGTATTTAATCACTAACAATTCTCCCTATCTTAGATTTTTAAAATTAGTCAACTATTGATCAAAGTATAATTGGGGTAACCATCGATCCCTAAACATGGATATGAATTGCTCTCACTTGGGCATGGGGGCATTGAGACCCATCTCCAATTTATTTTTGGCCCACCAAGTTACTACTTCTATAGTAAGATAATAAGATCCCCAAATTGTTTTAGTTATTTCAGAGTACTTTTAAATCTCAAAAAAAATTCCAACTTCGTGAGCCAAGCTTTAGCTCCAACACCCCAACATTGTTCCTTAAAATTTGGGGGGATTCACCTTTTTCATGTCTCTTAAAATTTCTTCCACTAATTAATCTCTTGCAACTTGTTCTTCAACATGATCTTGTCTTTGGGGCTCTTCCTCATCAACCTATTGCTCTTCAGGATTTTCTTTCTTGTCTTGCCCATGGACTTCATTCTCTAGGGTGACTATTATGTCTTGTGTTTCATTCAAGATTGTAAGGATTTGGTCAAGCTTTACAACTTGGTTAGTTGTTATCTGATTGGATTCATGCTAATAATTTTTATTGGAAGTTCCTTCCATAATGGCCTTCCCACACACCATTATCTCTTACTGGAAGAGAAAGAAAACTAAACGTTAGTGGACTCATTTAGGTCTAATTATTTTAACCCTACTCTGATGCCACATGGTATAACCCTCCCAAGTTAACCCTTTAAAATTTCATAATTTTTGGGTCTCTTTTTTTGTTTCTACATCAAATTCCTATAGATTCTAAAGAAATGTATCCAATAGTTTTCTATAGTATATAATCTATTAATTTGAATCAACAATCATTCTGTTAAATATTGCAACTAGCATAATAAATTATATAAGTAAATGAAAATAAACACCATTGTGAATCATAATAAATCTTATAAAAATTGAATTATGCATAAAGTAACCATAGACACTCTTGTAAAGGTACATTCAAAGCAAATATCATGTTCAACTAGAGTAGTAATATAACTACAAAAAAGCACCATAAAATGTATAAATAATGAATGTAACTACTACTGTAAATCAATATTATAATGCTTATACAAATTATTTATTGCATTAATACTACATAAAATAATTGCAATTACCCTTGCAAAGTTACATACAAATAGATATCATATACAACTAGAGTAGTAATCTAACTACAATAAAACACAACATAATATACTAGTAATAAATGCAACCATTGTTGTAAACCAATATAATAATTTTGTACAATGGCAACGTATTATGCCTCATCATAATTGTATAAAATTTACTAAATTACACAATGCATTATAATAGTACATCACTATAAAATAGTAGCTATGAGTATCTTTGTAGTAATTAGATTCAGTTGTAAGGTGGGTAGAGCATCATCTAGGCGTTTTACCTCCAGCCACAGACCAATGATCCCTCACACACCTCCCTATTTGGAGTGGCCTTTCCCTTCATGAAGGGGCAGATAATAGTGATGTGAACATCAAGAAATCAATCTAGAATAGTGTGTTGTACATTCCTATACATCAATCATACATAATCTAAACACGTCCTCTATTAATATGACATCACACATGCATGCAATACAGAAGGTATAGGTGGACTAATAATGTATACAGCTATAACATTAATTTTACCCATAAATTTTTAATAGTTTTTTAGCTCACTATTGAGTTAATTCCACACACACTCCATACTCTTTGCTACACCTATCATCTTATAGGATAACTGCTAATGAGTATTGTTGAGTAAAATAGAACCATTTGCTACTAATTGTCCCTTATCATATAGGGTGACATAAATCAAGCCATAGGAAATCAAACATGCAAGGGAAACACATTCTAAGCACACTCAAACAAATTTTATATATGTGATGTAGGTTTGCTTCCTATTATAGTATTAATAACATCATTCAAGAAGATAAACTCAATATAGATAATCCCATAAATAGATCGTGCATAACTAATCAATTTAAACACAAGTGAGAGTTTAATTATTCAGAAACAACCCTATGAATATCCATGTATGATTGATCACTTTAAAAATAAGTGATTATTTTAGTATATGATATCATTCATAAGTAACTTAGATCTATAAATACCTTATGTATGAAGATTACAATATACTCAAGTGTCTAAATTTATTATGTAAACACAAGCAACTAGAATTACCTCTTTATGATGTTAATCAAAATATCTTCATTGTCTGTTAGTTAATTGTTATGCCATATACTCCCAACTTAATAACAACCTATATTGAGTCTTATACACATGTTGAGTAATTTACTTCTAACCTATATGGGTAGATCAACACAAAAATACTTAATCAATATTTATTAAATCAGATTTAAAGTCAACACTTTATTACTTTTACCCAAAAGGAACTCTTTGACTGATTATCCTTAATATGAAAGCTCCTAAGAATGCTACAGGTCTACAAAATATGTCTCCCAGCTTATGATAAGGTTAAATTTAACCAAGTGACAATTTGTATGTAATTAATTTTTTATCACCATTGATTAAATTCCTATTCACTACAGTATTATACCTTATAGGAAAGTTCAAGCCTATCCAATGGGACTAAAAAAACAAGTTACAAGTAATAATATAAAACACAGAGTTTTATCAACAGGGAAGGTGTTTTGGCCCAAAATAAAATGCAACTCTATAACAGAATAAACTTTTAAACAATTCTAATTTTTATTTAATTCCTATTGTTCAATCTCCTAAACTTATTTCCAATGAATAAGGAAACCCCAAATTTGGCACTTGGGTTTAGGCATAGTGGCTAGGTCAGCCCACATATTTAACCACATGGCTTCAAAAGGGTAAAAATATGTACATGAGCATTTAAAAATTGCACTAGGAGCCATAATTATATTCTTAATGTCATTTTGTCAAGCAATTAGGATGTAACCAACCCCTGCCACATTTTTTCCTATTAAGGTTGTCCTAATATACAAAGGGCAAAGTTGGGCCTTTAATAAGTGTTAAAAAATCATTATTTATCATTGCCAAAAATCGAATATCAAATTTTGGGGTGAAACATATCATGTTTTATTATAAATAAATCATATTTTCCTATAACAATTTCCTCTTTGATTTTTTAATAATTTGATAATATCAGTCATTATTTTTATTTACAAATTTATGTTTTCCAAACTAGTAACCCATATAGGTTATTTATGGCAAACTGAGGCCCATTGTTAGGCTTGTGGGTGGATGTTACTACCACCTACATGACTAAAAATGGACTTGTGGTTACCTCTATGAAGTGCCACTGTATGCATACATTAATAAATTAAATAGCAGTTACTCTAAATTTCCATTAGCATACCAAAGTCATCCCTTACTAAGTTATCTTTCAAAGGGATTAACAAAGATAAACATGGCTCTTATTATGCATTGGTGGGTAAGGGTGAACCCTTGCCAACAAGTCCATAAAATGGGTTTTTTCATGAAATTTAAACATAGAATATAAAATGTGACTGTATGGTAAGCAAATCTCACAAAATACTAATCCCTGCAGTCCTAAGCTTTACCGATCACTTATTTTCAAATAGACTAGAAACCCAGCCAATTTTTGACGAGATATTTTCATATAAACCTTAAAGAATGACCCCATGCCATATATTTGTGTTCTATAATATTTATAAAAATAATGCTATCTAATTTTTCAAATATGAAACCACATTACTCATCATATCTCATCTTTGAACAATTTTATAATAAGGAAATACATTGTTTGCCTGTAGCTCAAAGCTATTGCCTAGAAAACCTCTTGAGTTGCCTTTTTCCTCTCTAGAAGAATGTCACCTTGCTTAAAATATTTCTTCCCATTATAGTTTTATAGCTTTCACCAAATACCATTACTCCATTTTCTTAGCATCTCACCATTTTTTCCATGCCTGCCACGACCCAAGGAAAATATTCTTACTACTCTACCCAAGGAGAAAAATGTAAAGTGTTTTCCATCTAGCTACCTTCAACTCATTTCCCTCTCTTCCCAAAAATAATGTGGATTAATAAATATCCCATTTCCAAACCTAATCATAATTTTTTCTTCATAGACCACTTTTCCTCTTCCCCTTACAAAACTTAAATAATGTTTTTAAGTCTTATGCAATTTCCCCTCTTTTTTTATCTTTCCTCTTTAACCATTTTAAGTATTTTTAAAGGTATGCCATAACATCTCCTATAAGTTTATTAATTTCCTATTTTGGGTTCCAAGGTTCCATGAAGTTCCCCTTTTGAACACACTCCTTACACCAAAAATTCAAATAAGTAAATAGACCATCATACAGATCAAGGTGTATTATGTAAGAAGATGATCAAGAATTCAATAAAGCTAATGCAATGAACACACTTATCAATACTTTTTAATAAATCATATAGATTATAATATTACTAAATTAATCATTCACACATAAGATTAGACAAGAACACACTAGACAAATAAAGAAACAATCACAAACCAATTGAGTGTGTGAACTATTTCAAGTTTCTTCTTTTTGTTTGTAGCTTCCTTCATCTATGCCCTCCCCCCTATGATGTTCTCCCCCATTGCATTTATTGTGGGTTCAAAACCTCCTACATCCACCTCACCAAAAATAGGTAGTTAGTCCATGTCAAATAAAAAATAAATAACTAAAATGAATATCATAACCATATAAATCAAATATCATTACATATTATCATATAAATTAGATGTATACAGTCCTAATTATGTTAAAATATCCATATGATACTCATATGCTAAAATTAAACCAAGTAAATAGAATATTCTTAATCATACTTATTAGCAATTTTTAATCAAAAATCTTGGTATCAGTTTTAAAGTTACTATTTTTTTATATGGGGCAGGACGGGATGTAACCTGATGAATCATGGAAACCTATATCCAAGATGGTAAGAAGCTAAGATAAAAATGTATAAATTCAAAAAAAAAAAAAATAAGGGATTGTAACTTGATGTAGAGACCTGATACATTCTCTGCTCTAGACCAATCTCTGATACCTACAAACAATACTTAGGCCTTCAATTTTCTCAATCTTCCCTTCTTTGATAAAAACTCACTATTAGTTTGATGTCAATATCTCTTATGATCTTCATGTCTAGACTCTTAGATTGCACTTTATCTACCTGAAGAACCTTATTTCACCTCAATATTTATTCAAACAACTTATCACAACCATTCTCAATCCTTCTACAAGCCTTTGCATTCTTCTCACTCACACTAGTCCTGGTCAAATCACCCCAACCTTGATCAGGGTTCTATAACTGCATTCTATCAACTTACAAGTTTTCTCTATAGATTGACTGATGTGTCTTAAGTAACCTTAAACTCCATCATAACCTCAAGTGCCTTCTTCTCTCACTAAGCCCTCAACCTCACTTATAAGCTTGTAGCCTTTTTTCTTATTTTCCTACTTGTATGAAATAGTACGAATGAATTCTAAAAATCTAACTATAGTTTAAGATGCCCTCTACCATTTTATACATCTTCATACAATTTCAAGACCTAAACCATCCATTAGATACCTCTTATAGCATTTTTTCATCTTCTATTAGCCCTCTTAGGTCTGTGGAAGTTTGTATACCTTTGTTCAATCACTACACACTTTATCCAAGCATCAAGCATTCTCCCCAATACCTCAATTAAGCTTTTTCATCTGAGTCTATGCTTGA
Organism: Torreya grandis; assembly: GCA_037957365.1. Taxonomy (NCBI): domain Eukaryota; kingdom Viridiplantae; phylum Streptophyta; class Pinopsida; order Cupressales; family Taxaceae; genus Torreya; species Torreya grandis. Next base: position 4,883,904 of record JARHVA010000581.1, on the reverse strand, counting down.
CTATTTAGGTTCATTGGATCTCTACAAGTCTATATTCACTTTTCCATCAAATGATGTGAAATCTTTATAACTCAACATACAAGGAACCATTGAAAAGTTAAAGACAAACTTACAACTAACCTTAGTATTAATAGTAACTTGTTTTGTGGTGTATTCTTTGGATTGTTCAGTCTCCATAGTCAAAAACCAATAGGCAAACATAGTCAATAGGGTTTGTCTATAACTTCTACTCAGACTAGAATCTATTCTTAATATTTCTTGATTGAAAATTGACTCCTCTTCTACTCTCAATAACCTCTGTTCATAGATATGAGTCGATATGAGGAATATAGACATAGGTTTCTTTGATATTCACCTCTGTATACAGACATAGCACTCATGGTTTCTCATCTTAAACTCTTAATTAAAAAAGATACGTATGCTAGATCGACTACAACCTGGTAAAAATTTTAAATACATTCAACCATACACGTTTCCAATGGTAATGAAATTTCACATAATCTTGCTTACTCTCTGAAGGCACCCTAGCTCCCTTAACACAGAGTATAGGGATTAAGGACTGTAACAATGAAATTTACATCAAAGTTGTTGAAAGTCACTTAAAAATAACTTTGGAATATTCAAAAGGGCATATCAAACTTACCACAATCCACAAAATTGTTAAAGCATATTTTCATTGCATCTTCCTTCCTGAACTATCTATTTACAGTCATCCTTCATGGCACTTATGCAAGAGATGACAAAGCTTGTTGCTTTTCTTATTTCAAATGATCAAAAACCATTCTTTATTTATTACTTTGGGGATTTGTTACATCATTTTTTTATTCTAACCCCTCATTCATACTTTCTATCTTTAATGAATCAAAACACTAATAACCATCTATAGAAAAAGACTCCAAAAAACACCATAACTAACTTGTACATTACAAAATTGTCTAACCTACAAGCCTAGTCACTATGATGACTCATTATGTGAGTCATGTGAGTGATATTAACCCCTTAGTTGAACCTAACAAACTAAAAACAAATTGAGACCTCTTGACACAAGATGTAGATTTATAAACTCAACATGCAAATTTGAAACTTCAAACACAATATTTTGGCGGGAAAAGGCTTATATGAGCCTAATTCAAATCCATCAACGACCTAGCAACTACTACTGACTCCTATAGACCAAAAAGACTAAACTAATTTGTAAAAGACTAAAAACATGACAATTTGACTTATATATAAAATGTGGTAGTGATGCTCCTGCATCATAACTACATGCAAGGGTAGTTAAAACTAACTTAAGCATATAAAAAGGAATCTAATTATGGTTGTATCTATAGGCCTATTTAACACACACTAATATAAGCATAAATATAGTTTAGGCAAGGAGAGAAGTGACAAAAAATGCTTCTCCAATAATATGCAAAATATATCTATCTACTAAAGTAAATAAAATAAATAGATTAGGGATAGGGATACTTACCTTGAGTTGACTTGTCAACACATCAATCTTCCCGTTATCTCTAGTGACAATTTTTAAGAGATCTTTTAGGTGAAGGAATAAAATGGAAAGGATGAATATCTAAGTGTCCTTAATTGAGGACTTCAAAGACAAAGGGGTGCATCCTTGGTTTGGCTTCCTTCTATTGAGCTTCAAAGACCTTGAATAAGACTAGACGTCCACAAGAATAAGATCTTATTTCCCAATTCTTCTTATATACTTAAAGCTGAATTTTTTTATGTAAAAAGAGTTGATGAATGTTTTTCTCCTATCAAAATGAAATTTAAGAACCCTATAAATAGTTTATAGTCTTAAATTTTTTTCATAGTATAATGAATAGAGAATGACACGACATTGGGTTGGCCATGTTGATCTAGTAAAAACTTGAGAACAAATAAATTGATCAGGATTGATTTAGTGAGAAAACATCAAAGGTATGAAAATAGACTAGATCAATTAGGATCGATCTAGTAGTGAATACAAGGGATGATACATAACTTTATTGATCTACATTGACCTATTAGGAAAAAGTCAAGATACTAATAAGAATGAGAGGAATGAAGGTAAAATAAACCTAAAGGAGGATTTAAAAAGCTAAAGGCATGGCAAATTTGATAAGGAAGTATAATGGGATAATATGGACACCTCTCATAAATCACCATGAATTGACCCCACCCTTTTCTCAGTGTACTCCTTAGGGCATGTACTCTAGGAGATTGATGTGACGATGAGTCCTACAAAAGATATTATTAGTCACTAAAAATTAAAGGTGTATATTGTTGTAGTATAGAATATTTTTAAAATATTGAATAAATGAGTGACATAACATTCCTTATTAGCATTGCCAAAATTTAATAAGGTATTTCAAGTTGATTGTGATGCTAGTGAGAGAACCATTGGAGAAGTTTTGAGTCAACAAGGTAATCCCATTTCTTAATTTAGTGAGAATTTGAATGAAATGAAGTGGAAGTATCATGTTTTTGACGAAGAGTTTTATGTTATGATATAAGCTCTTAAGAAGTGGAGGCATCACTTGTTTCCCAAGGAGTTCATGTTGTATACATAAAATAAAACCCTGCAGTTCATAAACAACCAAGGTAAATGGAATCAATAGCACATGAATTGGGTTGAGCTTATTCAAATTTATTCATTTATTTTCAAGTGTATAAGTAGCATGTTAAATAAGGTTGTAGATTATTTAAGTAGGGGATTTATTGTGATGAATAAGATGAGAGTGGAAGTCATTGGGTTTGACTCAATGGAGGAGTTACATGAAGAGGTTTTGGATTTATGAGATGCATGGGAATCGTGTAAGAATCCAACAAAATGAATAGAAATACATGGATGGATTATTTTTTGCATGATGTTTTTTTGTTCAAAGGACAATGATTGTGCATACCTCGAAGTTCAAAAAGGGAGAATTTGATGAGAGAAAAACATAGTGGAGACCTAGCTTGTCATTTTCATGTTGGTGAAATAGTAGCACAATTAAATGAGAGTTACTATTGGAAAAGGATGAATGTATATGTGAATAAGTTCATGCAAGGATGTAGATTTGATCATCATGCTAAAATAAAATGTTATAATTTTTAGATTGGCATTTATTGATTATAAAGAGGCCATAGGATGAGATAAGCATGGATTTCATTCTTGAGTTAGTAAGAACTCAAAGACATAATGATTCTATCTTTTTTTTTGTTTATATATTTTCAAATATAGCACACTACATAGCATGTAAGAAGAAAAATGATGCAAAAAAAAATTACAAAACTATTTTTCAAAGAAGTAGTGAGCCTACATGGATTGCCAAATAACATAATATCATCTAGGGATACAAGGTTTTTTTGTACTTTTGGAGTAATTTGGGGAGGAAATTGGACAGAAGGTTAGATTATAGCTTAGCCTATCATCCTCAAATCGATGGAAAAATGAAATTAGTGAAACTAAATCCTGGTAATTGGCTAAGATGCTTGGTAGGAGACAATCACAAAAAATGGGATATAACAATAGTACAAAGCTTAGTTTATTTACAATAACTTAGTGAATAAAAGTACAACAAAGAGGTTTTTTCAAATTGTTAATGGTTATATCCCTAGAGGAATTTTTTATCTTAGAAACACCTTTGATATGAAGATAAGTGTTGAAGCAGAGGATTATGCAGCATGCATGCATGATGTGCATAAAGAAATAAAGAGAAGGTTGGAATAGAATTTTGTGAAGTATAAGTGTGTAGATCATACAAGAAGAAAGAAAGAGTTCCAAGTACATGACTTGGTTTTGGTGAATTTATGTAAAGATATATTCCCCAAAGGAACATATAAGAAGCTCAAATAGAAAAATATTCGACCTTCGAGATTTTTGAGAATATTTTCCAAAAATTCTTATAATATTGAGCTACCAAATGGGATTGAAATATCGCTTATCCTAGAAATAATGAATTTGTATCCTTACTATGAGGAACAAGGGATTGATGAAGGGACAAGTTTAGATTCTTTAATTGTGGATTAGAGACAATAGTTTCTTGAGAAGGCAAGAGAGGAAGTTGAGGTTGTATTGGATACACACATTAGCAAGAAGACAACAAATAGTGAGTACAAGGAGTATCTATTTAAGTGGAAGAACAAAGTAGTTGAAGATGCAACTTGGATGAATACATCTGAGGTTTCTATTTATGGATGAACCATTGAAGAGCTCATGGAAGGTTCATTATTAGGAGATCATGGTGTTTAATGGAAGAGCATCCAAGTTCACAAGTAATATTGCATCAACCAGAAACATGGGATGAGTTATTGTATGTGTATGTGCATGTGTGTGTGTATTTGTGCATCTTGTTGGCCATGTCAACAATGTCACACGCATAGAAGAATATTGAAAACAATCTCGAGACCATTTTCAAGATTCCAATTTGTAAAAAAAAGGAAAATAAAGATGGTTTTAATCACCTCCTTGAGGTCAAATGACCATTTTTGGGATGGAGAAGAAACCACCAGTTAATGTAAGTAGTATTTTTCAAAATCATTGTTATGTACTAACGTGCATTTTAAAACAGTTGTAGTGGTTACATAACCACTAGTATGCAGTAGCTAATACTTTTTCCTACGTTGATGACATAGGTATAATAACTACCCATAACTAAAAAATTGATGTGTGGAGTTTTTTCCAAAGAAGAGGGAACTCAAAGAGGCTTGTAGCATGCCAATGTTATGAAAATGAGATTCAATTTTTTTTATGAATAAGAGTTGTAAATTCAACTAGGGAGATAAAATTGGAGGAGAGATAGTTACAACTCTAGGAAAAATCAAAGGTAAGATAGACTAGAGTTTATCTCTAGGAGAGAGAGCAAAGTAGAGGTAGAGACCCTGCAAGTGTGATGTATGTTCATTGAATCTAGTCCACAAGATTGAGTGTAATGTCTTCTTCATGGTCATTAGGGGTAAGGGTGTGTGTGTGTGTGTGTGTGAATCTTTGTAATATTGTATATTCACTCAATAAAGAGAGTTTTATTATGGTTTCCATTATAGGTTCTTGTGTCTATGTGTCCATATGAAAGTGAGGGTAAGTCACAGTTGAGGAGTAAGGTAACAATTAATTTTATTCCCTCATTCTTGTCTATGATAGATGTGGTATTTTTTCAAAGATGGGGTGTTATCAACCCATGGTTCCATAGAAGAAGTCTATGCTAACATTTTCCACATAAATTAAGAAATTTGGAATGATTAACACAAGAAAATATATAATTCTTAACCACAATTTTTTTAATAGAAAATTACTAATAAATATTTATCAAAAAGATACTATACATATGTCATTTCAAAAAAAAAATCCTTAAATTGTCAAAGCATATGTTACAAGCTTTTAGCTCCTTTACATTATGAAAACATATCCTCCAAAAAAAACACCCACCTTTTTTTTACAAAAAAACCATGCTTCCATGAAAAATATGAAAGGTAGTCCCCTCCAAGGAATGTCATCCTTAGGTATGGGACATTGCTATTACTTTGCCTCTCTTCCACCCTTCGCTTCTATTCTGACATATTCTTCTTTATCACTTCTCTTCTCTATGTTCATTCCTTCCTTTAAATATCAGGGTTTCTTCTCCCCTCATGTGGATGGCCGTATTCCTTTCCCCTAGCTTTCTCTTCCAGATACTCAGGATGTAGATGGATTGACAAGCTCATACTTACTATTGAATATGGTCACGAGGTCAAAACCTAGAGGTACAAATTTTAAACAATATATAAGTCAAATAGAAAGCAATCACCTTGTACACTTCCATGAAGAGGATCACAAACATCAAATTGATTTCTTGCTTGCCAATGACACTACACATATACTTCTCTTTGCTTTTGTGTAAATATTAACTCCAAATATTTGAATCAAAAGCCTAATATCACCTTCATATGATGCCCTGAAAAAACATCAAGCAAAAAAATAAGAATGTGCGTCCAACAAAAGAAGGCAAGATAATGTATCGACATACAATACGATAGTCTTTTCTCAATGCTATAGAAGTCAACAAATATTACACTTTCTTGGTATAGGTCATCAAAAGTATATAAGTATGCAGTGTAATGTGATCATTATACTTTCTAGACCAACAATAGCAATAGCTCAGAGTCAAACGGGTTACCTCTAAATTTGAATTATGCAATCATTCAATCTCTTTGCTTGGAGGCCCTGATTCTACTGTGTCGTATGTGTTTTTATATACATTTGTGTTGGATTTCACCCTGCTCGCATTGACGACGAAACGAAAACCTGGAAGCTTAGTCCGTTAAAAACCTGCCCCAAAATCAGTTTATGAAAGCTTTTTCTAATCTGTTTTGGTTGAGCATTTCCACCTTTGCCATAAAATCTGAATAAACAGGCCGGTGGTCAGAGAACTTTGATTCTCCACGAGCATATGAGAGCTGCCTTAAGTCTTTACCATGCCAAAGTATACGATCACACCTGCACAATTAAAAAGATACATTTAACATTTGAGCAATTATAATAATACGCCCAAACTGAAAGATTACAATCACCTGTGGAAAACAGTCATTATGTTTCAGAATTTGTAGGACCTGTCCAAATTTAACCGTTGTTATTTAAAAAATCTTTTCTTTCACAACAAGAAAAACAAAGCTATAAAGATTGTAAAGGATTGTAAATCTATCAGGGACATTTGGGTGTTCTTTGCAGGAAATACACACACATACAAACCAATAATATATGCTTAAAAAGAAATAATACTAAAAGTGTTTCATTAGTAGTAGATCTGGCTCCACTACCAACTATGAAGGACAATCCCATCTGATAATACTTATATTAATCATCAAAATGTATCTTCAAATGGTTATGATGGAATGATGGATATCATTCATATAAATTAACATTATAATTTATTTATTTTTTAATGAAATAGATCTATATATTAAATTAAAAGAGTAAAATTATTGATTATTGACCCCAAAAAAAAAAAAAATAGGTGGTATGAGAGCATGTCTCTCACATCCACACTAGGGACTAAAAAGGTTTAGGAATTAAAAAAACAAAAATAGTGTACAAAAAATAAGTGGAAAGTTATATCAAGAAACTATGCAACCATAGCAAAAATTTTAGAAGGAAGGGGTCTTTATCAACAAGATTACCCCAATAAACATTAGGAAGGTTTTCCCCTATAGTTATGGGATTCCAACCGTTGTTGGCATTGTTTAACTCTCCTTCTTCTAGAGTACCCGACTCTACATGGATGGGAGAAATGGCCAAGGCCATAAGAGGGAACTTGTCTATACAAGGCAATGGACCCCATCCATCCTGGGGTGTAACAGGGGCATGCTCTAGCTCCTACTCTAAGTAATCAAGAGGAGGTGGAGGAGAAACCATCCATCATGTTGAGCAAGCGGAGATGAACGATGATGCGGTGGAGACCACTCAGGTCAACTATGAGAATGGCAATGCCTATGGTGGTGCCCCCCTTGATGTGGTCTATATGGAAGGCAAGGAGGGCAAAACACAAGGGATGATACACATATCATTGCCTCAATGATCTAAAAGAGTCTAGAGATGGGAGACCTCTAAAGGCACCTTATTTTCTTGCACTTGTGTCTACATAAACATATTGGAGATAACCATTACTTTGTTATAAGCAATGAAATGAACATTTACATTAGAGTTAGCAGAAATATCTATGTTTCTTTCTTTCCAAATAGAAAAAAGAGTTTCCAATCTAAAAGTATGAGAAATTATGTGTATGTTGCTAGAATCATGGGCCAATTATTCATGATGATACTTTGCCAGAATATTGGCTCCAGTATGAAGGGTCTAAATAAATAATGGATCCACGACCAACCATTTGATGTTCTCATATAAAACCAAAAAAAATGCATAAGAGTCTCAAGATGTCCACAAAATGAACATCTAGGTAGAGAAAACCCTAAAATGAAGAGTGATTATACAAAGAGGTTTCAATAATGTAGTTGTGACACAAAACTTTCAAAGCTTCCTTTCCTTCAATAGTCCTAATGATCCATTTGGCATATAAATCAGTACATTGGCAATTAATGTCTAATAGACCTAACCCTCCAACCTCTTTGGGGAGGCAACTTTATTCTAAATCTTCCCTATGGAAACCCTTCCCATGTGAAGATCTAGTGCATAATAAATTTCTAAGAAACCTCTCTAATCTTTGATAAGAATTTTTAGACAATGAGAGGAGTAGTACACATGATTTGCAAAAAGAACATTAGAAAATATTTGAAACTTCTCGACTAGAGATAATGGTTTAGTGATCCAATAAGAGAGTTATAAACAACTTGATCAATAACAAATTGCCACAAATATGAGAGACTATCTTGGAATGGAAATGGAATACCTAAAAAATGAAAAATGTCACCATGTTGGATCCATTTCCAATCATACGTGTCCAACCAAGAAGGCAAAAGTAGGAAGGATTTTTTGTAACATTGAGTCTTTCACCATTGAATACTTGAAATGGAAGCCAAGCAAAAGGTATCAAGACATTACATAACATTGTTGATATTAGCCTCGTCCTCAATAAGTGTGAGAAAGGAGTCATTAACAAAATGGCTATTAAGTAGTTGGGAAAGTTAATCATAGGGAACAAAAATACCTTTAACAAGATCCTATGATTTAGCATTTAATAAAGATATCTAAAACCCTTAATGGCAAGTACACACAGAGATGAATCTAATGAGCATCCTTGTCTAATGGAGTGGAACAACCCAAATTGCTCTGAGCTAACATCATTGACTAAGAGAAAAGAAGAGGCATCTGTAAACATTTGAACTAACTGTAGGAGATAGCATGGTGATGGGTCATTAGTTACAGATCAACTTCAGGCCTCCCATCTTAGGTATGAACTTAATATGCCATTTTTTTATTAGTTAACCTAGAGACTTGGATTTGAAAATTTCACAATAGACTTTTGATAAAATTCTTCTCCTATAGTATCTAACAAAACTTTGTATATTCTGTAAGAAAAACCATCACAACTTAAAGCTTTATCATTTTTCATTTGCATAACAGCGTCATACAAATCCTCAATGGAGAGAGGCCTATCACAAGTAACTCTTTGGGATTGAGTGAGTTTTCAAGGAACCATTGAAAGACATTGCATAAGTGCTTGTTGTCACTCATGGGATGGTTCATTAGTTTTGAAAACTTGTTGGTAATGGTGACCAAAATCTTGGACCATATCCAACACCTTAGTTAGCCTTTAATTAGTTTCTTTAATGGATTTGATTTTTTGGGTTGTATGTTTTTCCTTAAGCATTTTAAGTGACTTCTTAGATATTTTATCGCCTACTTTAAGCCAATGAATTCTAGATTTGATCTAAGCGCCTCTCACATTGTAGGCATCTCCAATTTGAATGCATTTCTGAGGCACCATTGCTTGTAGTTGCAGAGCTTCATGGAAGGGAGACTTCTCTAAAGTAGCTACTACATGGCTCGACTCCAAGGTGGTGACAAAGTATGAGTGCCATTGGATGTGTGTCATTTGTTGCTCATTTATTTGAATAAATATAGCAATGCATGTGAGAGCATCCAACCACCATTCAATCTAACTGGAGGTTCCTACAAGCCATGATACAAGGTTTCAAACTCATCGGGTATGTGTCAAAGTGGGTCCATGATTCAAAAGTGTAGTATTGAGAAAAAACTATGCTTTGTAAATTTTCAAATGCTTAAATTGCCAATGAATGTGAAATTGAATGGGTAGATGATCAGAGAGGACAAAATCTATAAATGTCTCTATTTGAAATAGAAAATAGTTGTCAAATGATAAGGAAGGTTGCATTGAGATCATGGTGCTATCAAGCCACTTTGAAACTCTATCAGATCCATGAGGAATGTTGTTTCATGTGTGCCATACCACAACATGGGGTTTTGAGAAAACTTGGGGCCATAAAACCCAAATTTATTATGCATAACCATGCCTCTCATTCGCCAATTTTCTATCACATAGGGAGATGGCTGAGTTTATCATGTGGTTACTTGGTCATATTAAAGTCCCCACCCATAACCCATTGTGCATTTGGAAACTCATCAACAATCCATCACCAAAGAGCCACCCCTTCCATCTCATCATTATATGATAAATATAAATAAAACCAAAAGAACAATTCTCAATATTTAATATCACCCAAAGAACATGATTCGAGTGGTCAAACCCATGATCCACATAATGTGGCCACCATTTTGGATAAATAAATGTTAACATGCCTCCACACCTTGGGTTGTGATTTATGTTCATGACTAAACTATTCGGCCAAATTAATTTGTTGATAGTTGTAAGAAACAATATTGCCACCTTAACATCTTGCAAATAGATAATGTCCATTTCTAGATATTAGAGCCAAAAATATTGCACAACACACTTTCGATTTGAGTATGTGAGACCTTGCACATTCCATGAGAAGCAGTTCGTGAATTACACAAGTCAAGCCTTGACATATCCTCAAAACCTAAGCCATCGAAGGCACCAAACCTATTCTATAGAAATTATTGTTGATTACATAAAATCATTAATATGAAATGACAGTCAAGGTTTTGCAACACATTCTCCTTCCTCCAGACGACAAGGATGACTATGAGAGTGACAGGGTGATGCCCAATGTGTAGAATCATGGCAAAGACTCGATTGTGAATCTTGAGAGTTACCCTAAGATGAAATCGAAGAAGTAGATAAAGCATTTGTAGCTAGAGGTGTATTGAAAAATTAGGGTTTTTTTGCCTCTTTGAACGTTTCAACTTGATTATGAATGAGCTCACTAGAGGGTTGAGTAATTTGTCATATATCTTTAGATGTAGTGTGGTCCTAAGGATTTGGGCTCTGAGTCGATTTAGTGACTAAGTTGGTGGTTGTTTCACAGTGGGGTTAGCAAAAGCATCCTTATTATGACCATTCTTATTTACTCCAACATGGTCCACTCTTCTTCACCACTGGTCTAAGGGGTTTTAGAGGATGGCTTTGTCATGGTTTTATTGTGAGAATCAAATCACAAGGAATATCTAATTTTATGCTTAGTAGATTGACACCAAAAATAATTACGGGTAAATTAACATATAAATTTGTTTGTGAGTGACAGAAACCACCCACTTGAATTTCAACAAACTCCTTAGGGTCGCAAGAGAGGTCAATTTTGTTAGGTTGTGGAGCTAAAAGCTTCACTGATGCAAGCAGGGAAGGAGGTTGTGAAGGGTTGCGGAGTGTCACAGACACCGGCGTCGGTCAGGCCAACCGACGTCAGTCAGAAGTCGGTCGGCGTCGGCACCCCCAGACAGACAGGGACCGACATCGGTCACCTGTGTGGTTCAGACTGTATGTTATGGGCAGTTAGCTAATGAACCAAGTGTTTGCATGTCAAGAGCCAATTTTAGACTAGAAGCTGCGGATCTAATTATTGTAATTAGGTGTCTAATTATTGTTTGCATGAGATCTATTTAAGAGACTCATTGGTTGTATTGTAAAAGAGTGCTAGAGAGTAAGAGAGCAATAATATAAGCTCCTTCAGAGAGAAGAGAGCAATGGTATGTTCCTCCTAGTGCCACAGTACCAAGTGTGGGTGCTGGATTGGAGAATCAGCAGGGTTCTTCATGTATGTATGATCTTGGTCATCAGGTGAGCATGGCTACGATAGGAGATCTACATGGTAAGTAAGATCATTGATTTGCAGGTGTATGTGTGTGCAAGGTCAAGGTTCACAGGTGTGCAGAACCAGATTGATTTGCAGGTGTGCAAGATCAGATAGGATAGCAACACAACAGGGAGCAGAATCAGGTGGGATCTACTTGGAGTACAGTGTGTACTCAGATAGAGCAAAGAGGAAGGCAAGGAAGATCCTTCCATAAGTAAGGTCTGTTGAGGTGCAGGTTGTTGCAGGTTCAGGGGAGATCTACTTGAAGTACGTTTGTGTACTTGTGGAGTGCGTGGAGCACTTGTAGAGTGCGTGGAGCACAGGGGTAAGGTGAACACCAACTCTGTGTTTGAGTTGGGTGTTGGGACCTAAGAGAGAGAGCTTTGAGGGAAGATTTACTTTTTATGCCCTAGAGGTGTGGGAGCCCTAGAGGTGTGTAAGGAAGAAGAACTGTGGCAGCCTTCTTTGTTGTATTTCCTTCTGAAAGAGTTTTAATACAAGTTGTGTATTGTCTCTCATATCATGTGTTATTTCTGAATTCTAGTTACTTGTGTATTCTGGTTAATTTCCGCATATTAAGTTGCTTGGTAATCAATTGTGTGCTTCCGGTTATTTATCCCAACAAATTTCCACACAAACCATTTTTCGGGACAAGCTAAATAGAATTTAGAAGGCTCTTAACTTATAACATGGCCTATAGTGGCCACTCTTTGGTCAATAAAGTTCCAACAAGGCAATGAAAGTCCTAGGATTTCAATCTAGACCGGGACGTTAAGGGTTGTGTGTTTAAAAAACAACAAAATAATATCTCTAAGGTGATACAACTAAAAAAGAGCTACAAATATACTAAATAGAAAACTTAGAGTAAGCTCTACATGAATTGAGTAAAAAAAATGAAATAAAAAAAAAAACTCTTCAATCATATTTTGGACGCCTTCCAACCTAATGCCATGTTATGTCCGAGTAGATTGAACCTAAGTTTCGAAATTCTCCATCTAAATCCTAAATTTATCCCAATTTTTTTAACTAACTATCTGTAACCGTAATGTACTCCACTCCAAACCAAATTTACCATAAGATATAAGAATACATTCTGAAAAAGAAATCCTCCAAGATAACTAGGGCAAGTTACAAGTACAACCCTCTTTGGTGCAGGAATTGTGATTAAGCTGGAAGAAAGACAGTGCTGCTTTGAGTTTTATAAGCGTAAACTCCATTTTTAGCCCCTAATGTTATGTAAAAACTATTACCATCCCAACTATGACAGTGTTATAGACGAAAACCATGAAGAACATTAAATTGCACTTACCATGCTGGTGTGCGTCGCTTTGTTCTTGATATACAGTTTTCTCCGGCATAGTGCTCTGAATTTTTGCAATACTTGTAAGTAGGAGGGAAGTATATTTTCCCTTCACTCCATCCTTTGAATATATGTCCTGCTTTCTTCTCAATCTGAAGCTGCCATCACAATCTTCAATTTTCAGTCTAACTATAATACAACTCATCTAATGCAACTACACATCTTCTATGAAAATTATGTAGCTACCTGGTCTTTCTCCAACAGATTTTCCCAGTCATTTTTTTCCATCAGTTTTTTACTGTCAGCATAATGAAGTGCAAGACGATAATTCAAATCCCCAAGCCAAATAACTCGACTGCAAAATATAGAATTACCAGGTCAAATTAGATAATCAATATGCCAAAGAAAGCCAATACAAAACATTATAGAGGAAATTAGGAAGATCTCTTCCATTTTTTTCTCATTTGGATTTTTTTTTTTGGAATGAAATGGCTTAGTCTAGTGTTCATCTCTTTGATCCTGCATATTACTGTGAATAGTGATATATCATAACAATAAGAGACAGTATTTCCACAGTCTATATAGAATGGAGTGAATTGCTTCTGGATAAAACTCTGTAAACGATATAGAGTCGATCAATGCATTACAGCATGTAAGAATACATAATCGAAACTTACTCATGCTCCAAAATGCTTTCTGGAGTTTTCTGTACCAAAATCTTGGCAGATTGTGGAAAGTGCGTCTTCTTTATGATCTCCTCCACATCAGAATTCCTCCGTATCTCATCACCTTCCTTCTCTCCTGATGTCAAATGAGAGCAAACAAAGCAGAAGCTTGTCTGGTGGAATAACATGCTCATGGAAATAGAACCCTGTAAGCATGCACAACACCCATTAAAGAAGTGATTATCCAGTGTTCTTAGTTATAGGAAAATGTCAATAAAATTCCTACAATGTTTAACAGATTATTATTATGGTCGTATAAAGGAACATTTTCTCTCTTTGTAATGATGCTCTGTTCAGGGATTTTGAAAACGATTCCACTGAATAACAGACCTAGAAACTAATCAATAATGTACCTCTATCATAAATCAATGGTTTTCAACATTATGAGATACAATCAAAACAAATTGAAGTAACGAAATATGCATGCTTGTATGATTTAGAAGCAGCAGTAATAGAGTTTTATTTTCTCACCTTGTTGCCGAGGTAACCCATTAGCCCGCAACCAACACAAGAGACTTTTAAATCCTGGACGTGTTGTCTCAGATCACTACGCACCCAAACACAGAGGAACATGCCAACCATCTGCTTGCTAGCTGCCAAATAATATTTTGGCTGACTTGAATTGAATCTGTAATTTGTCTCACCTGACTCCGATCCCTCTGATGGAGAGGTGGAATTATATGACATTGGAGAGTGTAAAACAGTATAAGGTGAATCTCTGCCACTGAAACAACTTTCATCCTCTGATGAAACTGATCCAAACGAGGCGTTTATGTCTACTTTATTAATCATTCCCAAGGAGAGATGATCAGAAAGGCTGAACTTTTGCTTCGGTTTTAGTGAACTTTTAGGTCCAGCATTTGATCTGGAAAGCAGGTTTGAGGCCTGGAAGGAATTTCTGTTGTAAGGAACAGAATGCTTGTGCACTTGAGAACCTCCAATATCAGAATTAAAGCTGTAAAGTGCTTCTGATGAATCGGTTTTCCCATCCCAGCTACAAGGTGAGAAACTGCTACTTCGACTAATGTTCTTGTTCAATGTTTGGCGAATAAGGGCCAGCCATTTTGCAGCAGGGCCACTGTCTTCTACACCCAAGACATTCCTTGCATTTAAAGGCACAATTTCCTGAAACCTGTAAAAAAATCAGATGTAAAATCACATTATGCTTACAGTTATGGATACCTTAATCAGAATGATTAACATCCTGATTTCCCTTCTCAAACCCAGACAATCTATTATTATTTAGTCAAAAACAAAAAAAATTAATAATAGGTGTGTGCATGTTACTGAAATGAAATGAAACCTGGAGATTCAGATGGGAAAGCACATCATGCTAGCAGTTATGCACACCTTTATTAACATCCTACTTTTTTTTTTTCCAAGACCAAACGATCTAATTTCAATTTTTCCTAAAAACCAAAAACCTTCACAATATGTTTGTGCTATGAGAAGGATCTAGCGATTCTGTTTTTCTTCTTCAGAAGTGAGTATTCTGTTTTTCTTTGTGGAAGAACTCCCATGGTGAAAGGGGGGAAAGCTGAAGAAGATCCCATTATCCAATCCAAAGCAGAATGTATGAAGGATCTAGAAGATAAGTGGGGCAAGAGAGTGATGGCTTGTATGAGGGTCAGCTTTCTTCAAACAGGCTGGCTGAAGCTAAGGGTAAAGTGGGTTCTTATGAACCCAAGACTAAGGGACTAAAAACGACTAAGGGACTAAAAAGAGTTCTGGATTTCGGGATTTCGGTGGTAAATTTTCATTAGCTAATGATAATAGGGCACAAGGACACAGGCTTCGTGGAAAGGGCTTGAGGCTGTGGAGACTAATTAGGTAAGTTTTAGTTTACTGCAAAGCAGGACACAAATTTGGTGTATGAGACCCCTAAACGTGGATGCAATGATCACACATTTGCCAAGACCATGGCAAGCTGGCAACTGGGCAGTTCTTAGCTGGAAACAATTCTGCTTTTTTGATGAAAAAAACAGTAAAGGATATGAATTCTCATATGACAGCAAATTTCAGTGCTGTGATTTCTATCCATGAAAAAATGCAGCAAGGCTAAATTGTTGTGGAGAAGATACTTCAGCCACTTTTGGCTCATTCAGGCATGGATATACATCAGGAGAGGTTGAGACTTGAGCCCTGATAGTGTTGAGGCATAAAGAGAAACCCCATTGACTAAAAAAAGAATGATGCAGTTATGTTCATGTAACTGAATTGAATGGGATGAAGGGATTTTGTTTGTACCCCAAAACATAGATGTCTGCTGGAGCTGATGATGCATGTAGCCATTCATCCAAGTTGAGGCCATTGTTGGGTGCTTCACCTCCTACATTCCATGTCCCCACAAATACCCTGCAACCGAAAAAGCTTCAAGTTACCTTCTTTATCATGAAAAATGAGAGTTTCAAAAGTTAATTTTTATTGAGCATTTTATTCTGGCAGTGGCTGCATAGCTTATTAGATCTCAACTGATGCTAAAATCAGTTCAAATCTCAGTTCAATGGCTGATATACCTTAGACTTTGAACATCTGTGGCTTGGGATATATTTGACTCCTCCCTTACAGGCTTGAAATATTCAGTTTTGTTCAACAAATTTTCTGTCGTATTTGACAAAAACAGTGAGAATTACAGCTAAATTATAAATACATAATGCATTCGGCAACAGTTCATCAAATACTGAAAGAAGTTTTTGCTAGATTTTAAATTTGTTTCGAATGATTTATCAAATAGCAACCCAATTTATCATTTCTTTAGCACCTGCTAAGCTTTTCTTTGAGAACATGGATTCCACAGCCAAAAAAGAATAGACATTTCAATTTTCATAATGGAGGTGATCAGGATGATAAAATTTCCAAAAAGTCAATCATAAATTCTGCTCGCAATTTTTTCCAAAAGCTCTTTATTCATAATTGATTTTTTAAGTTGTTTGAATTCTTCAAAATATATCTAACAAGCTCTGTGTATATATATTCTACCATTAGATATGCAACACTCCATTTATCAATCTCTTAGGAATGGAAAACTAAGGAGAAAACAACAATGCTAGACTGTTCAGAAGAGTAAACTGAGCCATAATTGTTCTCAATAGATATGCAGGGATTACCTTTTAAAATGTCATCAGCATGGAACTCATCTGGTCTGGTCTTTATATTCAGCCATTTTCTGATCTCCATCCTAGGCCACTGATAGTGTACAAAATACTAGAGACAATTAACACACTGATTGATCGATATATTTCAGTACTGTTGTAGGAAAAGAATTAAGGATACCTGCTTCTTCTTGTCATTAGAAACTTTCATTATTTTACCCTCCAAAAGATTTTTTTTTTTCAAAATCTTTCTTGGACTAGACTGGACTGAACTGGACTGCACAGCCATCAAACAAACATATTTATAATATGAAAAGGAGTAAAATACAAGACCCCACTCATGAAGTCGGGTGGAGGGTGCCAAGTAATGAATATGAGGTCGTTGACAGATCTCATAAATCACCCAATTTGAAGTCTGACTTTGGGGTGCAAATTATATATATATATATATATAATTTTAACCAGATCAATGGATTCATAATGGTAATAATACTGTCTAGGAATAATAGAATACTTTGATTAACAAAATAAAATAAAATATACCTATAAAATTTAACCCTGTGACTTCCCTTTCAAAAATATAAATTCTTCATCATTAAATCAACATAAACATACACTTCAATATTATTTATATATTGAAAAATGCTTATGTTTTTCAAGTTTTATGAGGTGAGAGCATTCA
The DNA here is from genome assembly GCA_037957365.1 of Torreya grandis. Classification (NCBI taxonomy): domain Eukaryota; kingdom Viridiplantae; phylum Streptophyta; class Pinopsida; order Cupressales; family Taxaceae; genus Torreya; species Torreya grandis. Next base: position 4,866,474 of record JARHVA010000581.1, on the reverse strand, counting down.
CTAGTACAACCAAATTAGTACATTTTTTTAAAATATTGAAGCATGCAACACAATAATGAATACATGCCAATCAAAACTTAGAGCCCCAAGGGGCAAAAGCCACCAAAAAAACTACAAAACATGCAACAAAATTAAATTCGTTGCAATTCATACACAATAACAAGATACCCTTAACCTTACACATAACTATCAGTCGTTCAAGGCAATATAAAATGAATACCAAAGTTAGAAAATTTGAGTTTCCTTTGAGAAAACATTCATATATTTGTTGAGTTCTTCAATTTTTTGGTATAGCCTTTCAGAGTTATCCACAAGCCATCTCAATTGCACTTTCAGGTCTTCCATTTGCTTTGCCAGTTCCTCATTAGCAAGGAGAGTAGATTGTATGGCTTGTTGCATAGATAAGGTATGAAGTAAAAAATTAGAGTAAAGTCGATGAACAATTACAACCTGAGAAGTAGTGTTGTTAAAGAAACAAGAATGACATAAATATTTTTCCAAATATGCATGATTACAATATGTTTAAATGTTTCTGAAATCACATTGTTTGGTAATCCCATTCTAAGAAGAACTTTTTTCTAGGTCATTTTTCTTGTGAAGAGCATTAGTAAATCATGTTGAACCTGATTTTAGATCGATTTGACTAATTTGTATGACCAAAAGGTATGCATAATTTTTTTTTGTTATTGCAAAGGGGGCAAAACAACTTGACCTCCCTAAGAAACCCAAGTCTATTAGAAAAAGAAGCTTGTAATGAATTGACTCTCCAAGCAATGAGTTGAGCACTAAACACAACTTTTGATCTCAAAAAAATTGTGCAAAGTTGGAGCCCCTTACACTCAATCAAATTGCAACTCCACATTAGATTCAATCTTTTTTAATATAAATAGTAGGCAGGGAATTGAGATAGGAGATTTTAAGAGGGAATTAACCAAATCTAGCATCATTGGACCACATCCAATCTTTGATAAAGTTACAAGGAATCTTCATAGACATCCTAATAAGAAGATTTTAATTGACCAATGACATAAAGAAATCAATGATGGGCTTATCATTTTCAGCTAGCTGAAAATAGTTCTTAATAGCTGGCCAAGGCGACCATTCCATCACCAAGGAAATCCAAAATTCTTTAAAATTACAAATTCCTTTGTTGAATAGCTTTAACCCTTGAAGTGAATTCTCTAGAGCCAAGGGATAGTCATTAAATGTTATAAAAATATTCCACCAAATTGAGGATTTGGGGACATCTAATCCATGTCTAAGAGAGGAGTCTTTCAATTGAGTAGCTAAGAAGTTCCTTACCAAGCTTTCCACAAGCTAATCATTGGTGGAGAACCTTTAATTTTAAATAATTTAGCATTAAGGATTTTATCTTGTAAATTGGTATGCTCCCATTTTTCTTTAGCTATCTCTAGCTAAAGTTTATGTCTGATGAATACTTTCCAAGGTTCATTACGATACAGAGCCCTAATTATCCACTTGACGGCAAGACATTTCCCTTGGGTCCAAGGATCAATTATACCCAATCCACCCTTACATTTGGGTTGTGTACAAAGAGTCCAAGAGATCACATCCGCACATTTTCGTCTATCCCATGCATCCCAGAAGAAGTGTCTCACCTTTTGAATAAACTTAAGAAAGAAATATTTGATGGCATCTAACAAGAGGAGTAATACACATGAGTGGCTAGGAAGGTATTATTAAAGATTTGAACCCACCCATCCAATGCTAATAATTTCACCTACCAGTTGTCAATGTTTCTATTGAATTTATGAAATAACCATACCCACATATGAGAAAGGGTAATTCCAATCCCAAAAGGAATACCCACATATCTCATGACTTCCCTATGTTTCAATTGATTCCATTTTTTGGGAATCCAATCAGCAAGTTTTTCCATTCTTGTGAGAGTGGATTCAGTTTTGTGCATTGAAAGCTTAGGTTCTGAAACCATGCAATACAAATCTAACACTTCTAAAGCATTATTAACCTTTGATTTGCATTTTGTAAAAAGAGCATGTTATCATTAGAGAAGTAAGGATGAGAACAAATTGTGGAAAATTAATTCTTTTTATTATCCTAAGAGAACGTAATTTTTGAAACATGTACCCAAGAGCATCAGCTACTAAAACATAAAGAAAGGCAGCTAGAGGGCAACCCCATCTAATGGATCTTTGAAGACAAAAATATTAGCTGAGAGATCTATTAACCAAAAGTATGGCTAAGGCATCAACAAAGAGGAGTTTAATATGGTTGATCATCTCATTCCAAATCCAAGCCATAGAAGCATTTTGAGGACAAAGGACCATTTGATCCTACCATAAACCTTGTCAAAATCAAGTTTGATAAGCAGGGTGCTTTGTCCAGAATAAGAGGCCCAATCATTAGTTTCCCAAGCTAGGGCAAGATTGTCAAGGATGATTTTTCCTCCAACAAAGTTTGTTTGTCCATATTTAACAATATCTTTAGAAACTAGTTTTATCCTAGAAGCTATAGCCTTGGCTATATCTTATAAGTTAATATGGGACCTAGGAGGAGACCTGAAGGAAAACCTACTTAAACAGATTTAAGCTAGTTATATGTGGAAGTGAATTCAAACAAATTTTTAGAATTATAGGACATGTAATAGAATGTAATAAACATATGCGGAAATAACCATTACACATTCAACATAAGAGATTGGCATAATGGTGCAACTTATATTCAATAAAAATAATAGGTAAAAGTACATATACGTACAATGCACAATAAGACAAGGAATGCAAGTTCTTGTGATTAGAAAGGTATAAACATCTTGACTAATTCATCTATGTCATTAGACAAAGTGGGGAAAATAGGTTCTTGTGATCAAAGAGGGATAAACATCCTAACTGATTTACCTAGTCTAGGGAGGTATCACCTGATATGAGATACTCGAGGTGCTATGTCCTTAACCTATATTACATCTAGGGATATGTGTGGATGACTTGTGGGTTACATACCTTTCATATTATCTTATTTCATTTCTCTATGTTCTTAGTATGGTGAGCCTATGGAATAAATGTGGTTAAGTAGAGTATATATAGGAGGTAGCAGTCAGTTTATTATCATTGTATTGTAAATTATGCTCTCATTACATTATTGTGAAGGTTGCCCCTTCAAAGTGGATCAGTCATTATTATCAAGTGTTCTAATCTTCTGTCAATTATTATTGCGGATATGATTATTTTTCTCTTAATTTTTCAATATATTATTCCATTATTGCAAACATCTAAGTGTTATGTTGTGGAGCTAAAAGCTTCACGGATGCAAACAGGGGAGGAGGTTGCTGAAGGTTGTTGAGTTGCAGAGCAACCGGCGTCGGTCTGATCAGCCGACGTCGGCAGGATTAGTGAAGAGAAGCAACCGACGTCGTTCAGGTATCAGCCGGCGTCGGTCACCTCCAGGCAGATAGGGACCGACGTCAGTTGCCTGTGTGGTTCAGAACTGCAAGTTTTACGGGTAGTTTGTTAACGAACCAAGTGTTTGCATGTCAAAAGCCAAATTTAGACTAGAAGCTGCGGATCTAATTATTGTAATTAGATGTCTAATTATTGTTTGCATGAGATCTATTTAAGAGACTCATTGGTTGTATTGTAAGGCATTCTAGTTTGAGTTGAGCAAAGTTAGCTCCTTCTGTGTGTGAGGTGAGCAAGGGTGTTCCTCCTAGTTTCACATCAGTACCAAGTGTGGGTGCTGGTTTTGGAGAATCAGAAGGGTTCTTCAGGGGTGTAAGATCTTGGTCATCAGGTGTGCATGGCTACATTAGGAGATCTACATGGTAAGTAAGATCATTGATCTGCAGGTGTATGTGTGTGCATGATCCAGGTTTGCAGGTGTGCAGAACCAGATTGATTTGCAGGTGTGCAAGATCAGGGAGGACAGCAACACAACAGAGAGCAGGATCAGGCAGAATCTACTTGGAGTACAGTGTGTACTCAGAAAGAGAGCAAAGAGGAAGGCAAGGAAGATCCTTCCATAAGTGAGATCATTTGGGTTGTAGGTTGTTGCAGTTCAGGGGAGATCTACTTGAAGTACATTTGTGTACTTGTGGAGTGCGTGGAGCACTAGTGTACTGGCAGTAGTGGATACTGATTGGTTGGAGGTGAACACCAACTCTGTGTTTGAGTTGTGTGTTGGGACCGTAAGAGAGAGAGCTTTGAGGGAAGATTTACCAGTTTATGCCCTAGAGGTGTGGGAGCCCTAGAGGTGTGTAAGGAAGAAGAACTATGGCAATCTTCTTTGTTGTATTTCCTTCTAGAAGAGTTTTAATACAAGTTGTGTATTGTCTATCATATTTTGTGTTATTTTTGAATTCTAGTTACTTGTGATTCTGGTTTAATTCCACATGTAAGTTGCTTGTATTTGGTAATCAATTGTGTGCTTCCGTTATTTCCCAACAAGTGGTATCAGAGCTAAGGTTGTAGGGAGCAGGTTTTGTGTTTGGTTACAGGTCACTCTCAGGAGTTTCTGATTGAGTGGGAGTAGAGCAATGGCAGAAGAAAGTAAGCTAAGAATGGAGGAATTGAAAAGCACAAATGGTCACTTACGGTCCTATGGAAAGAAAGAGCAGAAAAAGAAGTCTTTCAAAACACATATTTTTAATATTAACTAAAAATAAAAATAAAAATATAACTAAAACTAATACTCATGGTATTGGTTGGAGGTTCAATAGAGATCCCAATGTGTGTCTTTAGAATCTTCGAATATGTTGAGTGTCTTCTCAATGGCATGAGAATAACATATGCACAAATAATTGTTTACAATAATAAATTATTGAAATACAAAAAATATACATGAGAAATTATGCATGTTGGTTGGTAGCAGATCAGCATGAAGAAGCAGATGTTGCAGGTGTTGCATAGGATGCTCTGGATAAAGTTGAGTCTTGGATAATAGATTCTGTTGCCTCTTTCCATGCAGCCCCAAGTAGAGGGGTTGGTGAGCCTTGTCAGATTGTTGGCAAAGGGGAAGTGAAGTTGAAATTGCAGGCGGCCAACACATGGGTGTTGAAGGAGGTCATGTAGGTCTCAGGCTTGGAGATGTGGCTAATTTCTTCAGGAAAGTTGGGTGATGAGAGATGCACAAGAACTCTCACAACGGATGCACTTGAATTAGCTAGTGGTAAGAAAGCAGGTACTCTTTATCTACTTGCTTATATTATTGATTCTTCTTCTGTTGTGAAGACGTGGCTTTGTAGGCTTGGTCACATGAGCAAGAAGGAGATGCATGTTCTTAAGCGGAAGACAGATGTGTTTGACAAACTTAAGAACTAGAAAGCCTTGGTGTTCTTGGAGGAGATGACGGATAGAGACCAGTGGATGGGGCTGGATACTTCTGAGTAGGGCAGTTTAGACATGGGTTTTGATTCAAAGGAGCTCATGGGTAAAAATTCATCACTCACAGGCGAGCATAGGTACCAGTGTCGGTCAGGGGGAACCGGCGTCAAATAGACAGGTGCCAATGTCAGTCATGTGCAGACCAAAGCCGGTGATGTCGGGCAGGGTAAGACCGACGTCGGTCAGGAGGACCAACATCAGAAATAGGTAAGACCGACGTCGGTCAGGAGGATCGACATTGGAAACAGGATTACCGACGTCGATAGAGTTGGTAGTCAGGACAGGCGCATGGAAATTGACGTCGGTCGGATGCAGACTATGTGGTGGCTGAGGTCAGTCACTGTAATGGATTTTGGGTGTACAGCACGCTGTTAAGGAGTCTCAAACACCCATATAGAGGAATGAAGGTGGTAAGTAAGCCTCAAATTTGTTGTTCCTCTTCTTTATACTAGTTGCTGACTGCAGAGCAGGAAGGATCTAGGAAACAGTGGGAGCATGGCAGGAATATGATGCAAAACCAAATGGGAGATTTGGTAGGGTTGCTAGCCGGTATGAAAGCACAGAGACAAATGGATACCTTAGTTAAAGAATAGAGAGAACAAACACGTGAGACAGAAGACCAGGTCATATGGTCTTGAGGAAGCTGCAGGACAGTGGTATAGGTTTGACAGGTGGATGACAAAGCATGGCTTTAGTCAATGTCAGGGTAACTACTATGTTTGTCTTACCAGGTGGATGATGGTCATGACATTATCCTGTTACTGTATGTGGATGGTATGTTTGTTAGTAGGTTTGTACATACAGGGTTTTGCTGAGCTAAGGGTAAGATTAGTTCAGTGGTTTGCCATGAAGGATTTAGAGCAGCGAAATTCTTTGGCATGGGAGACATGGAAGATCACAGATTGATTTTGTCTCCAGTGGGAGCTAATGTGAATCAGGTGTTGGTGAGGTTCAGGATGTAGAATCAGAGCACACTAAGGGATGGACAGTTTAGTGTCTGAAATCACATGAGGTCTGGTATAGACCTGAGTTTGCCCAAGTAGTGGGTGCTGTCAGAAAGTTTGGAGCCGATCTGGGAAAGAAGCATTGGAGGGCAGTTCAGTGGATTCTTAGGTATTTGAGAGGGACTAGCAGCAAGTTGACATGTTATGCAGGGTCAAGTTATTTTTTACATGTGTTTGTACATGCGGATGCGGCAGGTTACTTGGATGACAGGAGGTGCACCACATGTTGTGTGGTGGGTGGTCTTCAGGATTGATCTTGAAGAGGGATACAAGCCAAGAAATAGATTAGACGGGGTACAGGTACAGGTACAGTGTAGCTATTTATCTTCAAGTGGGAGATTGTTAGGTTGTGGAGCTAAAAGCTTCACTGATGCAAACAGGGGAGGAGGTTGCTGAAGGTTACTGAGTTGCAGAGCAACCGGCATCGGTCTGATCAGCTGACGTCGATAGGATTAGTGAAGAGAAGCAACCGATGTTGGTCAGGTATCAGCCGGCATCGGTCACCTCCAAGCAGACAGGGACTGATGTCGGTCACCTGTGTGGTTCAGAACTGCAAGTTTTACAGGCAGTTTGTTAACGAACCAAGTGTTTACATGTCAAGAGCCAAATTTAGACTAGAAGCTGTGGATCTAATTATTGTAATTAGATGTCTAATTATTGTTTGCATGAGATCTATTTAAGAGACTCATTGGTTGTATTGTAAGGCATTCTAGTTTGAGTTGAGAAAAGTTAGCTCCTTATGTGTGTGAGGTGAGCAAGGGTGTTCCTCCTAGTTCCACAGTAGTACCAAGTGTGGGTGTTGGTTTTGGAGAATCAGAAGGGTTCTTCAGGGGTGTAAGATCTTGGTCATTAGGTGTGCATGGCTACATTAGGAGATCTACATGGTAAGTAAGATCATTGATCTGTAGGTGTATGTGTGTGCATGATCCAGGTTTGCAAGTGTGTAGAACCAAATTGATTTGCAGGTGTGCAAGATTAGGGAGGACAACAACACAACAAGGAGCAGGATCAGGCAGGATCTACTTGGAGTACAGTGTGTACTCAGAAAAAGAGCAAAGAGGAAGGCAAGGAAGATCCTTCCATGAGTGAGATCATTTGGGTTGCAGGTTGTTGCAGTTCAGGGGAGATCTACTTGAAGTATGTTTGTGTACTTGTGGAGTGCGTGGAGCACTGGTGTACTGGCAGTAGTGGATATTGACTGGTTGGAGGTGAACACCAACTCTGTGTTTGAGTTGTGTGTTGGGACTATAAGAGAGAGAGCTTTGAGGGAAGATTTATTGTTTATGCCCTAGAGGTGTGGGAGCCCTAGAGGTGTGTAAGGAAGAAGAACTGTGGCAATCTTCTTTGTGGTATTTCCTTCTAGAAGAGTTTTAATACGAGTTGTGTATTGTCTCTCATATTCTGTGTTATTTTTGAATTCTAGTTACTTGTGATTCTGGTTTAATTCCGCATGTAAGTTGCTTGTATTTGGTAATCAATTGTGTGCTTCCGTTATTTCCCAACACTAAGTAATTTCATTGCAAGTGGTATTAGAGCATTGATTTGGGCTAGTTTCTATGATGTTGCTTTCCAAATATGGTGTTACGACTGTTTGAAGAGCTGAAGGATTGAAAAAACATAACTTTTAATCTGAGAATAATTTAATTTTTTTGCCACTTTAGTATTGTTCGAAGTCTTTTTTAAATAAAATAAAATAAAAGTATAGAAAAAAATTTCACACCCTTGTGTAAATTAGTAGTCATTGGATTTTTTCAGTGAGATGATCACAATGGTATAATCTATTGACACATTGTTTTGAGTCCGAAACCCTCCATCATAGGGTTTGTGCATGGCTAGTTCATACACTTGCAAACACAAGAAAGATCAGGACACCCCATAAACTCCTTATAAAGATGACATAAAGTGCATAACTTTAGATCCGTCAGTTTCTGAGGTGGTTCAACAAATCTAGTCAGATATTCAAATCATGCCAAGGAAGGATGATCTTGATGTAGTAAAAGGGGAAATGAATTCTCTAAAGGACCAATTTTTAATGATGAATTCTCAATTGAACTTGATTGTAGCTCAAATTTGACAAAATAATCCTCCATGGCTCCAGTCAAGTTCACCCACTCAAAACAATCATAACTTAAATATTGATTTGAATCACATGCTACCAAAAGTGGAAGTGCACAAGTTTGATGGTAAGGATCCACTCACTTGGATCAATCAAATATAAAATTTATTTGATCTAAATCAAATCCCATGCACATAAAATGTGATCATGACATCTCTTTATCTAGAACTTGAGTAGTTCATTTGGTATCGATGGTTGTGTGTTCAAAATAAAAAAAGAGATGTTCATATTACCTGGTCGATATTTATTAATGAGCTAAAGATACATTATCACAATAACATCTTTGAAAACTACTTTAGTTAGGTAGCAAAGTTTTGACAAATGGGTATTGTTAAGGATTATATTCAACAATTCCATAATCTATCCTTACAGTTGGATGACATCACAGAGAATTAACTTGACTGACCTATTCTTGGGGTTGGGGGGTCGGCGGCTAGGGGCTCAAGTATAGCATCCAACTTGAGGTTCTTTTGTTTAATCCATCAGCTATTTTTGAATCCATACCATTTTCACACCAAGTAGAGGAAAAAGAATTAGTCAAAAGAATGGCTTTCACTCATGGCTGCAAACACAATTTCAAAACACTATCATTTTCGTAAACCTAAAAGATTGACCCCTCAAAAAATTGAAGAGAAGCATTCAAAATGGTTATGTTTTGGCTATGATATCAAGTGGAGCAAAGGACATAAATGTGGCAAAAATAAGTTCTACATTTAAGGTATCAATGAAGATGAATACAATGATGAAGCCGCATGTGAGGATATAGAAGAACCAAAGGAGGAATCTGAATATTCTCACCCTATTATCTCTTGTCATGCCCTTTCAGGTATAATTACTCCTCAAACTCTTTGGGTGGTGGGCTTCCTCAAGAAACAAAAGATGACAATGTTGATTGCCTCAGAAAGTACACATAACTTCACCAACAATAAGTTGGCTACTCATTTGAACTATTTTATTTATCCAGCTCCATAATTTCAAGTCATGATTGTAGATAGTGGCATGGTCAATTGTTTTGGAAAATTCCATATCATTAATATTGCCATGGGTGACTACCTACTTAATTCTCCTATGTTTTTTATTCCCATGGGTAGGGTTGACATTGTTTTTTGTGTATAATAGCTCATGACTTTGGGCACAATAGAGATGAATTTATAGGAACTATTCATGTGCTTTCATTATGAAGGTAGGAATTTTGAACTATGGGGATTATGGGAAAATTATTCCCAATTGGTTAGTTAACATCAGATGAGAAAATGATTCTTAAAAATGGGGCGAAGGATTTATAGCACAGTTGTTTTCTTTAGAAGTTCAACCATTACATTACTCTACACACCCCAATTTACAAATGATTCTTGATGACCATCCAACAATTTTGGTGAAATGCCAAAAGGACTACCACCCAGTATAGAACATGATCATGCCATACAATTGATTTAAAGTATCACACCACTGAACATTAGAACATACAAGTATCCATATGCTCAGAAAAATGAAATTAAAAAATTGGTACATGAGATGTTGGAGGTAGGTATTATCCAACATACACAAAGTGAATATTCTTCCCTAGTGATCATGGTGTGGAACAAGGATGACACTTGGAGGATGTACCCTAGCTATAGGGAACTCAATAAATACACCATCAAAGATAAGTTCCCTATTTCAATCATTGATGATTTGTTAGATGAATTACATGGTGATAATTATTTTACCAAACTAGATCTTCGTTATGGGTATCATCAAATTCGAATCAAAGATGAGGATATCCATAAAACAACTTTCATAACTCATGAAGGTTGTTATGAGTTTATGGTCATGCCTTTTGGTCTCAAAAATACACCATCTACATTTCAGAGTTTGATAAATATTGTTTTTAGGCCTTTTTTAATAAAGTTTGTGTTGGTGTTTTTTGATGACATCCTAATCTACAACAAAACTTAGGAATAACATTTGAAGCATATAAAACAAGTACTCTTAGTTCTATAACAACATTAGATTTATCAAAAACCTTTCAAATATGATTCTGACATCCATGAGGTGGAGTACTTGGGTCATATTGTTTCACATGAAGGATTCAAATTCAACCCTAATAAGATCAAATCGATGATGGAGCGGTAAATGCCAAAGACCCTCAAGAACCTTCATTGATTTTGGGGGCTAACTGGGTACTATCACAGATTTGTTAAAACTTATGAAAACATAGCAAATCCACTCATAACCTTATTGAATAAAGATTCCTTCCATTGGACTAAACCAACTATTAAGGCATTTGAGTAGCTAAAAGAGGATATGTGCACCACTCCAGTTTTAGCAACCCTTAATTTTTATAAAACATTTATTGTTGAATGTGATGCATCAAGATATGGCATGGGAGCAATAGTTATACAAGAAGGAAGACCCATTGCATTTGAGAGTCATTAGCTCAAGGGGAAAAATAAGCTCAATCTAATATATGAGAAAGAGATGATGATTATTACTCATACAATTAAACAATGGAGATCTTATCTAATGGGTAGACATTTTCATGTAAAGATTGATCATGATATTCTAAAATAATTTTTTGGACAATGTTTGTCATCAGAAGAGCAACAAAAATGCGTGACTAAAATTTTGGGTTATGAATTTTGAATAGTATATAAGAAAGGAAAAGAGAATGTGGTCGTAGATGCACTTTTTAGGAGGTATGAATTAGTTGAGGCACTGTTATGCACAATGACCAGTTGGCAAGTAAATTGGGTGGAAGAAGAAAGTTTAGAATGGATGAATAAAAAGGGTACATACGTCTTGATTCAAAATTTTAGCATGGTCTGGGTGTTTCTAAAAATTTTGAGTGGAATTGAAATACATTATGTAAAAAGATAGATTTACTTGTGTAAGGATTATGTAGTCAAACAGAAGATCATTCAAGAGCTTCATGTATCTCTGATAGGAGGCATTAGGATTTTTGAAGACATATCATCCAATCAAGAAAGATTTTTTTTGGACGAACTCAAGGGAAATATACATAAATTTGTGGTATAATGCATGATTTGTCAACAAAACAAAGGGGGGGAAATTAAGACACCAAATTTTTTGCAGCCATTATCCATCCCTAGCCAGTAGTTGGAAGAGGTTTCCATTATTTCATTACAAGGCTATCGAGATCTGAAGGTAAAAATGTCATTATGGTAGTTGTGGATAGGCTCACAAGATATGCTCACATTGTTTTCCTCATTACAACCATTTTTAGCTATATACACCCTAAATTGGTCAAGCAACCATGTATATCTTGTCTTTTCACAGTCCTTTCATAGGAAACTCTAACTAGAGAATATGAGCTTTGTTCACATTTAGCCCTATCTTTTGTTTTACTCATCTTGGTCTCATTTATGCTCTAGACACCTTTTTGCCTATTCCCAATCATCTCAAGCCTTTCAAATAGTCATTCCAACTCAGCCAGGTCAATTTTTGTGTCCTCTTTCCATCCCCCTAGGTCCCAGGACTGTAGGACATGAGCGTTGGACCACAGTGCCAATGCCACTAGTGTCCATTTCCAACGCTCTTGTCCATGGCCATTTTGAACTCCAATGATCAATTTATTTCACTAGTTAGGTCCCAACCCCTTTTTTAACATCATCCTTATGTTTTCCAATGTCAGCCAAATGTGATTAAAGCTCCCAAATTTTAAATAAAGAGTCTCCTATATAAAGGACTACACAAGGAAATTTATATCTAGCACTTACTACTTTGGCACATTAGGCATAATAAAAAATCAGTCAATAGTATAGCTCAACATTATACATCACACATAGACTTGCATGCTTGATCAAGGAAAGGCCTAAGTGAAATTCATTCTTGCATCTATCATGTACATTGATTATGCACGTTCCGTAAGGGAGAACTATATTTGATCTAAGACCCTAGCTTGAGGGTTAATATAGTTAGTGATCAAGACAAAAGGGGTTTTAGATCATTCGATCATTCTTCCTCTAACCTAGATTTTCCCCTTTTGATTTTGATATATTTGTTGTTTACATGTGTGTAGATAGTTATAAGGTTTGGAGATTGAAATGGACCTATAGTGATCTTTTTTGACTTCCAGCCTTTGAAATTTTGTACACAGGCTCACACTAAGGTGGCAAACAAAACCCAAAAAGATTAGATCCCTAGGATAACAGTGGTAGAGATGGACTTTAGTATTGGTGCCATTCCTATCCACTTTTGGTGCCCCTGTTAAATCATAGAACGAAGGCTAGATCTAGATTCTAGACAGTGTCCTAGTCTTGCATCTCAATTTCCAGCTCTTGAATCATTTGCTTCAGCCAATTTTTAGATAAGTTTATTTTTCTTCCTCATGTAAATTACTTGATAAAAATCTATACTTTACCCTATTAAATTAGATTTTTTCCCTTACTCCAGACCCCTTATTATTTAGGAACTAAATACTAGTTTTTCCAAAAATAATAAAACAATTTGGTGAACCCGATTTACTTCAAACAAATCTAAAACCCTAGGTACCCTTAGGGTTTTTCCTTCATATTTTATACAAAAATTTAATTCAATTTTTTTAATTTTTTGTATAAATTTTTGTGCATTTATTCTATTCAAAACTATTTTTATAATTTAAATTATTGACATAATTTTCAAAAATTCTAAAACCCTAGCTCAAAACCCTAGATTTTCAAACTAGGTCCTCAAACCCCAAGCCTTACTTGAAAATTTTAGAAAAATATTTTGGAATTTTTGCAAATTGTTTACTTTGTCAAAAATAATTTCAAATTTTCAATACTAGCAGTTTTCTTATGCAAAAATTTAATTTCTAATTTTTTGTATAATTTTTTGTGCATTTATTATATTCAAAACTATTTTCAAAATTTAAATTATTGGCATAATTTTCAAAAATTCTACCCTAGATTTCCAAACTAGGTCCTCAAACCCCAAGTTTTCTTCCCTTACAATTTTTAGATAAATAGTTTGAAATTTTTGCAAATTGTTTACTTTGTCAAATGTAATTTCAAAATCTATATGTTCATAGTTAATTTTGCATTTATTTTCTTAATAGTACTTTTCAATATTCTCTTTGGTGAAAGGAATAAAATGACCACTAAGGCACTTCTTCCCTCTCATCCCATAGATCAATTTCTAAAATTTTATCATAATTATGACAATGAATGGACAAAATTGCAAATTAGCTAAAAATGTGGAAAATAATTTTATTTACAATGAAGATAATTACTATTGTTGTAATGAGAAATATGATGATATACATGATAGTGATAGTGAATTACAAATAGACGCATCTTCTTCTCTCAAACCTATCTCTTTTATTCCTTCTTTTAAATAAAATAATTTTAATAAATGGGAAAAATACTTTTCACCTCATTCTCCTATGCACAATGCACCAAATGAACAAATTAGTCATGCACTTCCAAGTGAATCTCTAGTTGGTGATAATTTGCTTCCTGTGAACCTAATCTCTCTCTCTCTCTTTTGCTACTTCAATGTTCAAATTACAACAATATAAATGCAATAGAATCAAATTGTCAATGCATAGTCCAATTGATACATCTCATGTTCTTAGCTCTATTTTGTCAAAGGATCTAAATGATAGATCTCTTTCTCTTACTTCTCATGAAAATAATGCATGCATTCTATCTATGGATAACATATATGCACATGATATTCCAATTTCAAATGATACTTTATTGCATATTAGAAAAGAATTAAATTATTCTCTTACACCTCTCCCTAGCAATGATGGAAGTGATAATGAATATGATAGTGAACGTGCAAATGAATTTGAAAATGAGAGTGATTATGAACAATATTCCAATGATGACAATGCATGGAATAGTGATGATTATTATGCACATAGTGAAGAATAATATGCATCTCATGTTTCTAACTCTTCTCTCACTCCTCCTCTCAAACATAATGCACTTCCAAATGTTGTTTCTACTTCTATGAATGATTTTATTTCAAATAATGCACATGTTAATGATAATAGCACATTTTCTACTCAATTAGAATGTGATTCACTAAAATATAAAGATACCAATGAATCTCCCATGCCACCCCTCACTACAGTAGAACCCAGTTCTCACTCTTCACCTAAAGAGAATGGCAGCCCACATCCCTCTAGTAAGGTCCAAGTTACCATTACTCCCAAGGTTCAAGTGAGCACACCCCATCTTTATGATCCAATTACTAAATGTAGCATTCCCATGGTTGAAATTTATAATCAAATTCAATGATTAAATGAACCACTTTAAGATGTTAATGTACCATCCTAGGAGATTCTCTCTTTGATGCATGCAGTTGGTGAATTAAAACACCAAGTACATCTCCTTACCTTGGAAAACAAGGCTTATAAGTCTTGGATGGATGCCAATGATCTACATGGTAACCCAATTTTGAAGACATTCATAAAATCTTCATTGCCTAAGCATTTCCAAATACCATCATTGCCTCACTTTGATAGAACTAGAGATCTATTGGTACACCTTCAGGCCTTTCGAAAGGCTTTGCCATCTCATGTGAGTTCTTTGCTTATACTCAAGTTATTCCAGTAGACATTAGTGGGGGAAGCACATAATTGGTTCTTTCATCTACTCCTCGTTGGCTCCTTGCACACATATGATGACTTAGAGGAGGCATTTCTCAGACATTACATAGCAAACAGAGACCCTCGTGCCACCTTTGAGAAACTTAAAACTTTACATCAAAATACTTCAGAGCCAGTTAGTGATTACATCTTATGATTCAAGAATCACATGTTTAGATTGATATACAAACTTGCAGATTTAGAGATTCAACATATCTTTATTAAGGGCTTCATCAAACTCTCCTTGAGCATCTACTATATCAGATAGAATCTTCTTTCAGGCACTTATGCTATATAGTTCTAGCTTTGGAAAATAAATTGGGATTGATTGAGGCATATTCAATTGATCAAATTACTCTATATTTCATAGCAGTATCTATAGATCCTAGCATCTAGCATCCACTATGTCCTAAATGAGATAAGAGACCACAACTAGAAAAACAAGTAGTTAAGAATAAAAGCTCATTTCCAGAGCACAACCTACAATATGCATTATAGAGAAAAACATCAAGGCACCATTATAGTTTGATTCAGAATAGGATAGCCCATCTGTCATATTATCAGCACTACTAGATAAGAGGTTAATCACATTACCTTCTACTCATCAATGACATCCACGTCTCTTACATAGATAGCCACATCGGCTCTTTTATAACTATCATCATATCTGTGGACATAGAGATAATGATTTTTATGGACTTAGATATTGCATTACTAGGTATGTTGATAATGGCATCATAACATTCACACAGAGGGCACCAAGATCTCCTCCATCATAGAACCATAGACTTCATTCATCCATGATTGAGTTATCCCAAGACATTCCTTAATAAGAATCATTGGTCACTAATCATGAGATAAATGTAGGTTTTAGGACAAAGCTTCACAAGAGATCTCATATTCAACCTATTCATAATGTTTGGAAACCTATATAGCAAGAATAACCTACATATAACATTGTAGTCTAAAGAGTACATAGTGTATTTCCATATACATATCCAACAGAGTCATAGGCACCACAATAGAGTACTACTCATGAGAAATATTCACTACAGCTAGATTTTTTGGGTCCTATATCATGTAACAATCCACTGTGGTTAAGATTAAATGAACCCACATCAAAAAGTACTGCTCGTGAGAAATATTCACTATGGCTAGTTTTTTTGGGTCCTATCTCACATAGCGATCCGCTACAATTAAGATTAAACAAGACCCCATCACAGGTTTCAACTCCATCTTGATCTATTGTTCAGTCTTACACATCACAACAGAGGCCATAGGGTATACAATTATAGACAGTATCAGATATAGAGCATATTCTTACACAACATGAGCAGTATGGACACTTGTTCAGTTGGCCAATAGAGTTCAGATAGTGATATAGCATAGAGTGATATGATACACATTCATACCAGCATTGGTTCATAGCTTCACTTAGTGGACAATGATAGAGCCAAAGGTCTAGTTAGCCTTTGTATTCTTGAGCCACTCTAAGGGAAGTAATACGCACAACATGCTATCTTACATCCCCACATACTAAAAACTAACATTCCTAATTCTCAATAACTATCCATAACCAAAACCAACTTATCACAAATCCAAATCTTACCAAATCCTATTATCCATATTGTGCTTGGTTGTTAATCATGTAAAATGACTATGTTGTAATCTATCAAATAAAGAAGGTGGAAAGAAATAGTAACTATTTTAAAAATACTAACAAGAAGATGATGTATCGATCTTTGATTTTTTCTTGGTAGAAAATTTATGTCCTTGGGAAGAAAGTAAACAAAATTAAATTTATGCAATGATCCTTCTTCACAACACATAGTTTCTATTGCACATCCAATAAAGTTACATTTTGTAGAATCTCCATAGCCAACTATATTTAGTACACAATAGATAGTATTAGATACATAGCATATTCCTACACAACATGAGTAGTATGGATACTTGTTTAGTTGGCCAACAGGGTTTAGATAGTGATACAACACAGAGTGATATTATGCACATTCATACCAACATCGGTTCATAGCTTCACTTAGTGGACAACGATGGAGCCCAAGGTCTGGCTAGCCTTTATATTCTTGATCCACTCTCAAGGAAGTAATATGCACAATGTGATATCTTACATCCCCACATACTAACAACTAACATTCCTAATTCTCAATAACTATCCATAGCCAAAAACAGCTTATCACAAATCCAAATACTACTAAATCCTATTTTACCAACATTAATCCAATTCAATTTATCC
The DNA here is from genome assembly GCA_037957365.1 of Torreya grandis. Taxonomy (NCBI): domain Eukaryota; kingdom Viridiplantae; phylum Streptophyta; class Pinopsida; order Cupressales; family Taxaceae; genus Torreya; species Torreya grandis. The sequence continues at coordinate 4,849,160 of JARHVA010000581.1, read as the reverse complement.
AAACAATTTACAAACCTCAAACCAGCTCAATTTATCCCAACAATTTTTTTGCTCACATATAATTACAAACCAAATAAATTTCTTTACTTACATACAAATCAAAATAACAACCTAGCATCACACTTATCAAAATAATCAAATCACATATCCCGAGTAACATTTTACCAAACATATGCAACCTCAACATCAATACCAGATCAACTACTTTTAATCAACAAATTGCACTAAATATACCAATCTATTCCAAAATCCATAACACAATATGCTTGAATCAAAATCAACCCAATATCCATATATATATATAACCAAGTTTTCAAATACATATACATCATATCAAGTTATAATCAATCATGAATGGGTGCCATGCCCTCACTCTCAATCTCACTCTCTCCTCCAGTTTTAGTCCCATAGTCCACTCTCGCACTCAATGCCCCCACACCTCCTCGAGCTCTCGAATGACTCTTACATTGGCTCTCTCACTTCAGTAACCGTCTATGTTCCTCATGAAAATCCACATAGTACCTCTAAAGCTCTATATACTCATCCATGATCCTAGTGCTAATAGAAACATAATCGGGTGGAGGCATCCTATGCCTATCTAGCTTAGCCCTCAACTCATCTCTCTCTCCCTTTACTCTAACATATGTAACTATCACCATATAAGCTCTATCAAACAAATGAGCATAAACACTGACTATAACTATTTCTCGCTCTATCAAACCCTCCTCCACCGCATCATTAGAAACATGTTGTGTGAGCTCTCAGAATGTCGACTCAATGGTGGTCTCCTAGAACCCATCATCTCCACCTCCTCCCCCAATAGGTGCTTCATCTTGAGCACCTCCCACTCCACTTGCATGCAAAATTAAAACACTACATTAGATTTACATTTTACAAATATACTAAAACAAGCACAAACTTGTACCTAATTTAAATATAATCAATGCTTACCTCCCATCATCTAGATCTGAGTGAGATCCTCATACTTAGGGGCATCCCCTCTATCAACAAGATATAACGAAGCCTATTTAAGCCTCATCCACCATGAGGTATATAACTTTGTAAATCCAACATCATCTACATCAATAATATCTATAGATGTATCTCATGCATCCAATGGTAATGGTGCTAACTCAGCCTTAGTAGGCATCCCATGAGCTCCTACCCTCATTGGTGCCCATGCACTCCTCACCCACACCCATGCTACAAGGGGCACATCTTATGGAACCCCAAACTATCTAGTCATGTGCTCATATTGAAAGTGCTCATGCACTCCAACCCAATGGTCATGTAACCAACAAATAACCTCATATATCAAAACTACACTCCATCCTCGAGCCACCCAGGGAATCCTCTATAGGGCCTCCATATGATATCTTGAGCCACCAGTATGTCTAATTTTTTTCTATAATGATCTATCCCAAGATATTATATAGCCAATATACTCATCCATCACTCACCAAATGGTTGTGGAGGTGTCCACCTCTCCCTCGGTAATCCTATCATCCACATAATCACTCTGTGCTCATAAGCTTAACAATGTAATAAAATAGCTACATTCACACCACCACTAAATGCTTCTAGAGTAAACTTGTAAAGATCCCTGTATAAGTGGGAAAGAATAGTCCTACCCCATAAGAACACAGTGTTATACACATCTACCTTGTGCATGATCTTGTGCATCCTATATGTAATTGATACCCCACTCCCATCCATAACAAAAAATGAGGCCAACAACATGACCAACCACTTTTATAGGCACAAAACATTAGACTGTACTATAACTAATAGCAACACATCACTATCACTACCTATTCGATTTATGCCTAAGGGTATACCAGCAAAATATAAGGATGCATAGTTAATAACATCCACACCCATGTCATCCTGCAATGTCCCCTAACATCAACTAACCAATAAATGTAGAATATGATACACATCCTCCAAAATAATCATAATCTCCCTAGTTGAAAGCCAAAAAGTACACGTATCTACATTCCACCTCTCATAAGGTAGTAATCAGATACTTATCCCATTACACAAGGCTTAGGTCACATACATGACCTAACCCTGATCTATCCATCACAATTCTCTCATTAGTTGATAAAGGTAACAATCTTAGTATCTCCATCACCTGGACTCTACAAAACTCCCTCATTTGTACCTCACCCTATAAAACACTAAAAAATAGCATATACATCAGTTCATAATGCCAAATCAATAACCAAGCAAAAATACATCAACTAAACTAAGCAATAAGTCAAAAAATATAGCCTTTAAGACAACAACACTGGGTATAAGACAACAACATTGGATAGGAGCGTTGTAACCTAGATAATAGCGTTGAAGGAGGGATAAGAGCATTGAAACTAGTTAAAAATTTATTAAGCTACTTAAAAAAACTCAAAAGCATAAAAAAAAGGCTTCCAAACAAGCAAAAATAAAACATTAAGCTTACTCACCAGGTTAACATCACCTCCAGCCTCCACCTGGGCTACCAACTATTCAAAATGGATCATGGCAAGTGCTCATCTCCTCAGCATATCTCTCACCCTAGAGCTCTGAATCTCAACCTAGTTAATGTGCAAATGAATCAATAATAAATCCAATTCTCCTATATCAAACAAATTTCTCATTCAAAGCAACATACCATTTTCCCCATAACTAGAACCCCATAGCTCTATTTTACAAACCATTTTGTTCCACAAAATTGTGACAATGATATCTTCAACATCACACAATCCTTAATCTCTTACTACATCATCCGTTTACTATGGCACACACATATATATACCTCTTTTATATCTAGATATACAACTTGGTCTTAACCAATCAAAACTCATTCAACTATCAAGCAATTCAGCCTAATCAATCAAGCAGAATTTCAATCTCCTCACAATAATCCAACCTTATTTCTACTTATGCCACTAGTCATCACTTTTGGCTCAACCTCCTCTATCACAAATCTCATCCCTATCCCCAAAATGGGGGCATCATTCCTACTATTCCTATTCTTACACTTATCCAACATAACCCATCTGCTCTCATAAGTGGATACACCATGGTTCTTATACCTACAATAGTTAGATTATCAGATTTAGCTCAGATCGGTCAAAATATTTAATGATTCAAACTACATGGGTCAATCAACATGGTTTTTACACCTCTAGTATTTAGATTATCAGATTTAGCTCAAATTGGTTAAATTATATAGTGATTTAGATTTTATGGGTCACTCAAGATTACTCAAGACATTTAGAGGGATATACCTTTAGTTTACAAATATAATGGTTCAGATCATATGGATCCATAGTTATTTTAGTTTGCAAATACATAGATTAGTCAGATACAGTGGTTCAAATTATATGGATTCACAGTGACTTTGATACAGATTTAGACTCAGACACTAGATTTGGGGGCATGTACATTACTACACATCTCATACATATAGCTTCATACAACATGACATAGTTACAAGACCAAATAATAGATTATAGACATAGTACATAACACAATGTTTGGATATCTAGTTTTGCACATGGGGCATGGAATGATAGGTCATATCACATGTGGTTATATAGATTACCAGACTATACATATGCATCACTCACATACCAGATTGGGGGTATGGCATAGATGTTCATGTTCTTCATCATCCAAGATTATATAGATTGGAATAGCAAGACATGCCATTCTCTTCTTGCACATTTACCAGAGTTTCACATTATACCTAGTTGTACCTAGGTTGTCACTAGGTTAGATCGTATGATCATCTATAGTGGTTAGTCCATAGCATTACCTAGACCCAAACTATATGAGTTTGTGTGGGACAGAGGGTAGACATTGGTTTTGGACCTTCGAACACTTCTTAGTTTCAGTTTAGATTATTCAAAGTGGGGGCATGATAGATTTTACTCTTCATAGCATATAGATTCTATACACACATTCTAGATTACATGAGTTTATGTGGGATAGAGGGCAAACATTAGTTTTGGGCCTCAAAGCATTCCTCATTTCCAATCAGTTTTAGCATAGGGGGCAAGCATTGCCCTCCTTCTCCATGTTATATAGATTTCACTTCTAGGTTCAGTAGAGGGAGCATCCATTTTAGTGATTCCTTTTTTCTCTAGGCACTATTTGGCTCTCCATCCACTTCTGTGGCTAGGAAGTGAATTGGACCCTTTTTCAGCACACTTATCTCCACGTAGATAGGTTCAGGTACGCATTTTTTTTCTTTTATTTTACTCTAGTAATTCATTTCATTGCATCACTAGAATAAAAGGGAGGCAAATGTAGACACCCTAAATTGGTCAAGTAACCATGCATATCTTATATTTTCACAGTCCTTTCATATGAGACTCCAACTAGAGAATATGAGCTTTGTTCACATTTAGCCATGTCTTTTATTTTACTCATCCTAGTTTCATTTATGGTCTAGACACCTTTTTTCCTATTCCCAGTCATCTCGAGCCTTTCAAATAGTCATTCCAACTTAGCCAGGTCAATTTTTCTATCCTCTTTCCAACCCCCTAAGTCTTGAGATGTAGGACATGAGAGTTGGGATTGGACTACAACACTAATGCCACTAGTGTCCATTTCTAGTGCTCTTGTCCAAGGTCTTTTTGAACTCCAACAATCAATTTCTTTCACTAGTTAGGTCCCAACCCCTTTCTTAGCTTCATCCTTAAGTTTTCCAATGTTAGCCAAATGCAATTAAAGCTCCCAAATTTGAAATAAAGAGTCTCCCATATAAAGGAATACACAAGACATTTATATCTAGCACTTACTACTTTGGCACATTAGACATAATAAAAAATCAATCAATAGTATATCCCAGCATTCTGCATCACACATAGACTTACATGCTTGATCAAGGAAGGGCCTAGGTGAAAGCCATTCTTGCATATATCATGCAAATTGATTATGGACATTCCCTAAGGGAGAACTACATTTGATCCGAGACCCTAGCTCGAGGGTTAATGTAGGTAGCGATTAGGATAACATGGGTTCTAGATCGTACGATCATTATTTCCCTAACCCAATTTTACCCCTTTTGATTTTGATGCATTTGTTGTTTGCATGTCTGTAGATTGATATAGGGTTTAGAGGTTGAAATAGACCTACAACAAGCTTTGTTGACTTCTAACCTCTAAATTTTTTTACATAGGCTCACATTAAGGTGGCAAACAAAACCTAGAAAGCTCAGATCTCCAAGACAACAATTGTAAAGGTAGACTACAACATCGATGCCACTCCTATCCACTTTAAACACTCATGTCCAATCACATAACGAAGGCTATATCTAGATTATATATAGTGTCCCAGTCCTGCATCTCAATTTCTAGCTCTTGAATCATCTACTTTAGCCTGTTTTTAGATAAGTTTATTTATTTTTTATTGTAAATTACTTGATAAAAATATATACTTTACCCTATTAAACTAGATTTTCCCCCTTACTCTAGACCCTTTATTATTTAGGAACTAAACACTAGTTTTCCAAAAAATAATAAAACAATAGCCAATTTAAGAGTTATTGCTTTTCAATATAGTTCAAAATTTGCATGGTAGCTAAAAATCATTGTAACTGATCATGATCTTATCTTCACCAGTAACTTTTAGACTGAGTTATTTGTAAGTTTGGGTACCCAATTGGCTCATAACTTGTATTATCATCCTCAATTTGATGGGCAAACAAAGGTTGCCAACAAATTCCTAGAAGGGTATCTTTGTTGTTTGGCATTAAATAAACATGAATGTTGGATCCATTGGCTACCATTAGAAAAATGGTGATACAATACTTCCTTCTATACCTCTTCTAAAATGTCTCCCTTTGAGGCATTTTATGGCTATCAACCCCCATCCATCACTTCATATTTGAAGGTACAACCCAAGTTTCGAGTTGTTGAGGAACACATTCAACATCAAAAAGAGGTACCAGCTAGTTTAAGGGAGAATTTAGAAATAGCCCAAAATAAAATGAAGCAACAACCATACAAAGAGGAATTTTGATATCAGTGATTGGGTCTTTGTGCGCTTGAAATCATATAAGTAGATGTCTTTGAATCAACAGAAATAGGATAATAATCTATATCCTAAGTATTATGATCCTTATTAGACCCTGTAGAAAATTGGTGATGTGGCATACAAATTAGACCCATCCCAATCCACTCGCATACATCCTAGATTTCATGTATCTTTCCTGAATAAGGTTATTGGATAGAGAGTTTATACCTAGATTGAGTTACTTAAATTGGATGAAGGGAAAGTCATTTTATAACCTGAAGAGATCCTTCACACACACACAAAAAGGATAAAAATAAGAGAGCTTAAGGATTGTTTGATCAAGTGGAAGAGTCTGAATCATGAAGATACAACATGGGAGCATGAAGATTTCCTGAAACAACATCCAGAGTTGATTCAACATTGAGGGAAATGTTGTTTTGAAGGGAGGGGCATGTTATGCCCTTAACATATAGTGTGTCTAGGGATATGTGTGTGTGACTTGTGACTTACATACCTTTCATATTATCTTATTACATTTCTCTATATTATTAGTATGGTCGGCCTATTGAATAAATATGGCTAAGTAGAGTATATATATGAGGTAGTGGTTATTATTTTATCATCATATTGTGAATTTTGCTCTTATTGCAATGTTATGGAGGTTGCCCCCTTGAAGTGGCTTAGTCATTATTATCAAGTATTCTTCTCATCTATCTATTATTATTGTGGATATGATTATGCTACTCTTAATTCTTTGATATATTATTCCATTATTGTTGTTGATAAGATCCCTAACATAGCATAAACCTAGGGAATGCCACCTTGCATGTCACATGTTAGAAGAGTTATATAATGTGGATGTTGATTCATACACTAAGCTAGATTGATTGCAATATGATGCAAGGTGTTCCAAAAACACTTAGGAGCTTCACGTATATGTGTGCTTGGCATGAGATGTTGTGAAGGTATTAAGTCATGTGCATGACCAAAGTATTGTGTGATGTTCATCTTAACATTATAGAAGTACATAAGGATATTGTAAAGGTTGTATGAGCGTCACACATTACTGCAGTGATTCATTTTGGTGTTGTAGAAGCATGCAAGAGTGCAGAGAGTCCCTATGAGTGTTGTAGAGATACATAAGATACACGGGTCACGCAAACATGCATGGAATTGTGTGATGCACATAAATTTTCCATAGTGTTTTAAGTCAACTTGGGATGAGCTAGACAAGTTGAATAATTCACAAAGAGATACTGCACATTCTAAAGCAATCCAGTTTGCTTGGTGTGACCTAAATTTTATGGGTATGTACAGATTATAGACCATAATACATTTTATAAAAGCTCGTCTCATCGTCTAGAGGTTCAACAAGCTAAAGTTGTATAGGGAGGCATGTTGAGCCCCCAAAACACTCTTAAGGCCTTCGAAGCTACAGTACAAGGTTTGTAGAGCTGAACTATAAGAGCTATGCAGTAACATAAAATATGCATAGGATCTTGTGTTTTGGCACATGGGTATTGAACTTAATGCAAAAGATCTTGATGTTAACACAATGTTAGATGAGCAACACTCAATAACTATTGTAAGATCTAGTGTCTTTGATCTTCATGGATCATAAATGGTGTTAAGCAGTATGATAGGGTGCCAACCAATGTTAAGTCATTATTATGTCCTTTAGGTACTAACTGGATGAGACCACTATTGATTGCCTTCTCCAACAAACTAAAATTTTCAGCGTCCAAATAAAGTCAATAGAAATCATTGTGTATGATTGGCCATAAGGCTTAAAAGAATTCCACATGAATTTCATCAGGTCTAGAAATTTTGTCTTTGGCCATTGAAAATAAAATTATTTCAAGTTCCTTAGGAGTTAGGAGGAAATCAAGCCCTTTGTTGACTTCTTGAAACACTTTAAAGGGGATGTAGTTTCAAATTGATTTATCGAGATCAAACTAAACAATATCTTTAATCGGTGAATCTTGGAATAGAGTCTGATAATGTGAGGATAGAACATGTTTAATACCATTAGTGGTGGACTCTAGTCTACCCTCTAAGTCTTGAAGTGTAATAATATGCTTCCTTTTGTGTTTATGTTTGAGGAATTGAAATGAGAACTTAATATTTTTATCTCCTTCCTTGATCCAGTTTAAGCGAGATGTGATTTTAGCTCATTTGCTTCTATATAGTTCAAATTCTCTAAGATTTGTCTCAATAGAAGATATATTTTTCTATAGATTGAGATTTTTTTTGGATTGATCAATTAGACAACTTTATATTAGAGAGTTACCCCCTTAAACCATGTTCTTTCCTTTTTTTGTGTTTAACTATCAATTTTCCAAACTGTTTGAGAAAAGTAGTTCATTTGAAAAGTATAATGCACCACTATTTGATCCACCTTTCAACATGGTTGGGTTTAAATTCTGAATCCCAAACTAAAAAGAATGTATGAAGACAAATAAATTTCTTGAAATAAAATACAATAAATTTTAAAAAAAATATCACAAATAAAATAATTATCAACAAACAAAGAAATAAAAACATTTACTAAAATATGATCGCAAAGAATAGAAAGAAATTTTAAACAACTACAATTCCCTAAGATGAAATGGTAAAGAATATATTGTAGCTTAAATAAAAGCTATCAAATACTAAGTATCCTACTTGTAAAACCAAACATCAATATGATGTTTACCCTTTTTCATTTATTTATTTTATTGTTAATAGTTATATTCAACCATTGAAAAACATATACAACCAACTCCAACTCTATCACATTTTAATAGCAGGGACATGTTACCATGTGGGTACATTTAAATGTGAGAATGCATATGCATATTTATTTTTTAATGAGTGGAATAAAACATGCCATACTTTGTTTGGAGGTTATATATTTATTTAACTGCCCTTAAAACTTTCGGTTCGACAATCGGGGGGAAAATGAAAGCATATCCATATCATTTATTCGATGAGGTAGCGTGGGCCCTTCACCACTTTCGAAAACGTACGGAAATTTTAAAACTAGAATTATTGTGTACGGCTTCTAGAGACATTTTCATCTTTCTCGGAATTGTTTGGCCTTTTATTTTACTTTATTTTTATTATTTGGTGAACTACTATTGATTTTTTTAAAATTAAGTTAAGAGGCGCTCTACAAAGGCATCTAATCTAGGTGGTGGGGCGTTTTAATATCTGTGAACATGTACATTTTTATTTCAATTTTTATAACAATAAAATATGGGACCCCTAACTTATTTGATGTTATGCATTATTTAATATAAATTTAATATTTTATTATGTTTTATAGGTTTGAATTTGGGTTTTATATTAAATATATATTTATTTTTATTCAATTTATATTTATAAATGATTTATATAAAATGATTATTATGAATTTTATTTTCAATTAATTTATATTTATGTATAATTAATATGGTATGAATCAAATTTTATTGGTATTATAACCAACTTTCATATCTTAAATTTTCTATTTTAATTTCTGGAAATATTATTTATGCTATTTTTTGAGTCTTCATTCTTTTTAGTGGACAATAATGTATGGTCTTAATAAATTCTCAACATTGTATTATATGGTCATGGGAGTATTTTTATGTGTTCTCTTTAATCAAATGAGTCCATTCCCTCTTTTTCGTGTATTCGTTTCTCGCTATTGAAATTTGACATTAATATTACCAAATTCAAATTCCATGTCACTTATAAATAGACAATTGTTGATATTCATTTAATACACTAATTATTGATTGGGCATCAAGCATTTGAGCATACTCTTGTTACATGAGAAGTATATTTGTTATTCCAAAGTTCCTAATGATTTCACTATTTTACTACATGAATTATGATTGTTAGAGGGCTAGTTAGTGGATACTAGCCACCCAAACCCTAATGTATGACCTCAATCCTTATTTTCTTTACTATTATGTCAGAGATTCATTAATTGTAAATACACAAGAGTCGCAACTCACAAATTGAGGGCAAAAAAGCAAAGAATTAAACTAGGGAAGCAAAACTAAAAAAATATATTTCAGTTAAAGATACTTTGCTAGGATTATAAATTTACACTCCAAACAAGTCTACCATGAGCGAAGTATACATTACTGATAACCTTACCTAATCATATTTAAATTTTAAAACGACAGTCCTAAGAACTATGATTGCATGTTCCCGTGTTCATATTTATACGACATATCTTCTACAACTTTCTACATCAGATATACCACTTGTATCCCTCTATATTTAATGTTTAGATGTTACATTTGTTAGTTACACATTCTTATTGTATTGTACATGCAATGTGGATGTATTTATTAAATGTAAATCATTTATTTGATTACATTTTTGGTGAACCCACATTATCTTACACCTCCAAGAATTAGATCTATTCATGATATTGCCTATATTATGTTCAATCTCAATTGCCTCATATTTCATAGAGTTCATTTTATCGCATGCTTATAAATTTATTTTTTTAGTTATATTTTATGTTTGATATGCTATATCTCACACCTTAGGTTGTTTCATTTTTTTTTTTTAAACATTATAAATATAGTGTGCTTGTATGGTGTGTTTGTTCAGTTTGATTTATGACACCTACTTCATTGCTATGTGCATAGCTCAAAGTGGGGTAAATTATAGTTATTCTAATATAGCCTTAAGACAAAAATTTTTATGTCAATTATGCTAGTTTTGTATATTTGTCTACTTATATCTAATTTTATCTAAATCAAGCATATCTAATTTCATCTAAATCGAGCAATATTGGCACTATGGTCAATTTTTGAGCCTTGAAACCCTCTTTTGAGTTCCTCATAACAACCTCCATTCTATCTTTCTAAGCCTCAAATCTCCTATTTGGGTTGTATTATATAGTATTGGAAGTGTTTTCTTTTTCCCTCCTTAACTAAATGGGCATGTTACTAATTTTCTTCTTCTTTTATTTCTCATTGTTAGAAGTAGATATGCATTCCAATATTTACAAATTTGAATTCAATGTCACCTATAAACAAACAAGTGTTGGGATTCATTTGACACACAAGCATATTCTATTATTCTAAGGTTTCCAATGATTTCATTATTCCAGTACATGAGATATGACTATCAAATGACTAGTTAATAGATAATAACCAACCAAACCTTAATGTAAGCCTTTGATTTTTTTTTTAACTTACTATTAAGTCAAATATTCATCTATTATAAGTATGCAAGTTGTAGTATGTAAATTAAAGTAGGGAAACAAAGAATAAACATAAAAAATCATATTTGAGTTGTAGATGGTTTGACAATTATAAATTTACATTTTAATTTATCATTTTTAAATTCATATTTTTAAAAGGTGTCTTGTACATACTTTTACATCAAATACACTACACACATACACATGGCTAACCCAAATAACTTGAGATGACATGCCACACTATTAATAATGACAATCACTTTTTATTTTAATAAGAATAATTTCTATAATCATCTAGATAATGTGCAAATATCACATTCTACATGTCATGGTTTGACTATCAACCTTATGATTAAATAATCATCAATATAATGGTTTAGTGTTAAGGCATAACTTTAAAAATATATGTATATTTTTTTATTGGATCATTAATTTAGATATAATAAATTATTTGTAATTCATTAGTTGGTTAAAGGTTTTGGGTTTTACTTATATAAGTTTCGAAGTCGATTCTCGCGATTTGGATTATAAAGGTTGTCCGATACGTACGAATTCCATCGAAAACTCCGAAAGATTAATCTAACCTTTACTTACTCTAATAAAAATCGTTGAACAAAATCACAATATTCCAATTAAAATCGAAAATACCTTTAAATTAAAAAAAATTGTAAATACATCATTAAATGTTTATTCTAATATTTTAATATAAATTTATAATTAAAATTATTAATCCATTATATTTAAATATTAAAGTAGAACTCACCAAAACATAAAAATAGATTTGAATATTTGATAACACTCGCCTCCTATCCCATGATTCCTATTAAAGGAAAAGGAAAAAGAAAGAGAAAGATATATAAAAAATAAATTTTAAATTTTAAATATTTAATAGATATCATTTGGACCGCTTAATTATTTTAGGGTTCATCTCGAACCTTTCCTCGTATGATTGCATTAGGTGTGCATCCTAACAAATAAAATTTAAATACTCAACCCAATTGTATACACAATGGATATATGTCAAAGTATCCCATGGCGTGGGACGTTTGGATAAGAGTGGAAACATGAAGCTCACAAAATATGTAGGGAAAAAGACATGGATGAAATGAAGATTACACGTAACCTCATGATGTGCACTTCAACCAAAATTAACCCCCATCATCTAACCGAGAGAGAACACGTTGGGTTTATTTTTATTAGATTTATTACATTAATACCCAAAAGATCAATGTGCTTTTGGCATATAGATATATTGAAAGGCATGAAATGGGTAATAATTGAATATAAAAACATATTATTATGTTTTCAAGGCTTTTTTATTTTTATATGAATACAGATTAATATTTATATTTTTAGGAATTTGAATTTGGGTGGTATTAATTACAATCAAATTTTTTAACTAATACATTTACATATTATTTATTTTATTTGAAATATAATTTTTCAAATATATAAAGATAATTATTGTGAATTTTATTGGTAGAAATAATTTGTTAATTAAATAGGCTATTTTCAATTAATAAAAATAATTATTTTTATTTGGTCAATGAAATCATGACATGTGGATAAATTTGGGTGAGCTATATTATTTTAGGGAAAAAAATTATTTTTTGTATAATGCTTGTTACTATGTAATGACATGTTTTAATATATGACCACTTTCACATTCAATAAGTTAAAGACATCATTTTGTTGCCCCTTCATTGCATTCAATAGTGATGTATTCCATCAATGTACACTATTTTGTAATTTTATTGTGCAAAGAAAAATCTAAAAGATTTTAAAATAAAAGAGATAATTGGTAATGTGTTTCTCATTCCTTTTAAGCATCTTCACCCTTTGAATGGGTGTAACCTACAAGTCTTTGTTGTTAATAAACACTTCTCCCTGTCCCTTAATTTTTTTATTAAAATAAAATATAAGAAAAATATATTTATTGTATATATGTTTTTTTTGTGACAAAGTGATGTGGGTATCCCTAAATAAACATACATTTTTGTTTACAAAATACCTACACAATTTATATTTTATATTAAAAAAATATAAGATGGATATATTCACTGTGTATATTGTAAACAAACCATGTATGTGCCCATATAATATGTATTATAAATGTTTGAATCAAACCAAAAATACAAACTTTACATAATTTTTAATCAATATATTTTATTCAATGAATGATATAAGTTGAATATATTCATTGTCTATATATGCTATAAATGTAAACAAGTTGTAGATATCAAATGATAGTTATATATTTTGGTTTGGAGAATACTTAGAAGAAAGTTTTGAAAAAAAAATTACAATTTGTATTTGTTAATGAAAAAATAATATAAGCTAAGTATATGTATTGTATAGATGTAGTCACTCTAAAACCTTTCATAGATTATGATCTCTCCATAAATGACTAATTTCATTTTAGACATTTAGATTATATGGAAGACATTTTTATAAGGTAATCAAATCAAGGGATTTTAAATACAAAGAAAAATAAGGTGGACCATTATTTAATGTTTAAGTCATGTATTTAGTATCTACTTATGTGTCATCATTTGATTGGTTAATTGTTTTATTTCATTTTTTGTGATGTCTAATTTTTATTCAAATTTTAATTTTCAAAATGATATCTACTCACTTTTATATAAACAACTAATAGTACTTTACTTTACAAGGACCATCCCAACTATTGGTCCTTGCATAATGATTGGCTCCACTCCCTTATATATTTTGTTAAAATAAAAGTTCTAAGCCCTTAGGTGTACATATTTACTAATTATATACAAGTTAAAGGCATTGTAATAATAAACATACATTTTTATTTGGATAACACTTAGAAGAGAAGGTTTACACATTTAATAGTTCATATTTTTGCTTACAATTTAAATAATATAAGATGCATGTATTAATTATTGTAGACATTTGATTTTAGTACAAGCCCCTTTTTCATTAGGTCTTTTTTATGTTTTACCATACTTGGTCCATATGTACACATTTACATATTTTTGGTATACTTTTCCCTTTTATTGAGCTCCATATCAACATCCCATGACTTAGATCTTCCCCATAACTTGATTTTTTTTAGCCAATGATAATATTTCCATTAAATGTAGAATATTTGAGAACCTACATATTGACTCTTCATTTTATTTTATATGACTTTGGATTCTCTTGGAATGTCCAAAACACCATTTTAAGGTCTTCTTATAAGTCTTAGTCAGGCCTTATGATTATCTCCCTATAGTGGGTCTAGAGATACGTGTGGCTAATATGTGGCCTACATCACCTTTTATCTTATCTTGTTGCATTTCTCTATGTTTTTATATTATTATTAGAGATGATGTATGGTGTAACCATAGCCTAAGTAGGGTATATATAGGAGGTAGTAATTAGTACTTGAGCAGCATATTATGAATTATATTCTTATTGCATGGTTGTGGAGGTTTACTCCTCGAAGAAGTTTAATATTATTTATCAAGTATTTTACACTGTTATCAATTATTATTATGAATATGCTTATTTTACTCTCATTATTGTATTATATTATTATTAATCTACTCATGGTATTTAAATTTATATTCATTGTTGTGAATTATCTTGATCTATCTAAGTAATTTCATTACAAGTGGTATCAGAGCTTCAATTTGGGCAAGGTTCTACGACATAATTTTTGCTTTCTAGATTTAACATCTATGAGTTGAAGGACCAAAAAATATATAACTTGTGATCTAAGAATAATTTATTTTTTCACTAGTGTAGTACTGTTTGAAGTCTTTTTAGAAAAAAACTCTATAATTTTTTTGCACCTTTAAGAAAATTAATAGTCATTAGATTCATCTCGGCAAGACAATTGTAATGATATAAGCCTCTAGTATACTTTTTATGGACCCAAAATCCTTCACCTTAAACTATCGAACTTTAAACCTTAGAGTTCATGCATGGCCAATCCAAACACTCGAGGCCATGGAAAATGATATGTGACGCCAAGAAAAAAAAATATAAAGGTAGACATGGAGTCCAAAACATATGAATTAGGGGTTTTGGGGATGGTTACCCAACTCCAGGTAGATGTACAAAACACGGTGAAAAAATATGATCCAAATATGATCAAAGGAGACATGGATTTAATGAAGTTAGAACTAATCACCATGAATGGGACATTAACAACACTCTTAGATCATTTTATGACAACAACATCATCCAAGAATACTATATTGGGCCACATGGGTTCTCCCAACCAAAACAATTAAATCTCTAATACTGGTTCAAGGAACATGCTACCAAAACTAGAAGTGCACAAGTTTGATGGTAAGGATCCAATCACTTGGATCAATTAAAATGAAAAAATATTTGATATACATCAAACCTATGTGCATAGAAGGTGGTAATGGAAATTTTATATTTGGAACTAGATTAATTCATTTGGTATATATGGTTATGCACTCAAAAGAAAAAGAAGGGTCTCACTATTACCTGGTCAACTTTTACTGATGAACTATATATGCAATACCACAACAGTGTTAGAAAAAATTATTTTGGCCAGTTAGAAAGATTCAGACAATTGAGAATTGTTAAGGATTATTTTAGAAATTCCAAAACATATCTTTACATGTGGATGACACTACAAAATATAACTTGAATGACCTATTCTTAGGTGGGCTCAAGGATATCATCCAACTTGATGTTCACATGTTTAATCCAAGTTCAGTATCAAAGTCCATGGTCTTTGTACACAGGGTAGGGGAAAGTGATATAGTCAAATGATGGAATTTAACTACCAATAAAGAGCACATTACTCTAGCACAATCATTCCCTCAACTTACTAGATTGATTCCTTAGAAAATAAAAGAGAAATGAAAAAAAGGGTTATGATTCAATTGTAATAGAAAATACAACAAAAAATATAAACGTTTTCATGATAAATTGTTCTTCATTGAAGGGGCCAATGAAAATGAAAAGGATGATGAAGTATCTTATGAGGGTGAGGAGGAATATAAAGATTTTCAATCAATTATTTCATGACATACATTTTAAGGTATTAGTACTCCATAAACCATCAAGGTTGTGGGTTTTCTCAAGAAACAAAAGGTGACGATACTAATCAACTTAGGGAGTACACATAAATTTACTAGCAATGATTTGACAACACTTGAATTATTTTGTTTATCTAGTTCTAAAAATTTAATGTCATTATTACAGATGGTGGCATAGTTAGTTACTCACAGAAATGCCACAATATCAAAATTTCCATGGGAGATTACAGGCTAGACTCTTCCATGTTTTATATTCCCATGGGTGGGGCTAACATAGTTTTGAGATTCTAATGGCTCACAACTTTGGGCATAATAGAGATTAATTTCTATGGGTTGTTCATGTGTTTTCATTATGAAGGTAAGATATATAAACTATGAGATATTACATGTAAAGTATTCGTAACTAATTAATTATCACTAGATGCAAAAGATTCTAAAAAAAGGGTAGATGGGTTTGTAGCACAATTATTTTCCTTAGATGTACAACGAAAAAATATGTCTACACAACACATTCTACAAAAGATTACTGATAAACACTATATTTTTTTGGGATCAATGTCAAAAAGACTACCACCCCAAAAGGAACATTATCATGCCATTTTGACTGGTATTGGCAAGTCAACTACCAAACATCAGACCAAATAGGTATCTGAAGAGTGAAATTGAAAATATGGCATAAGAAATGTTGGACGCTGTTATTATCAAGCATGAACAAAATGCATATTCGTCCTCTATGCTAATGGCACGTACTAAATATGATACAACATCAAATAATTACCTTATTCTGGTAATTGATGTGCCTAGATTATAAAGAGCTTAATAAGTACAACATCTAAGATAAGCATCCTATTTTGGTAATTGATGGTTTGCTATATGAATTGCATGATGTTCATACTTTTTAAAAATAGATATTTGTTTATGTTACCATCAAATTGGGATCAAATATGAGGATATACATAAGACACCTTTTAAAACTCATGAAGGCCATTATAATTTTTTGGTAGTGCCTTTTGGTCTCAAAAATGCACCATCTACATTTTAGAGTTTGATGAACACTATCTTTAGACTTTTTTTGTAAAAAATTGTCTTGGTATTTTTTGATGATATACTAATACACAATAAGATATGGGAAGAAAAAATTCAGCATGTGAATCAGGAATTGATAATTTTGGTTCAACATCAACTTTACTCCAAACCTACCAAGTGTGATTTTGGAGTACAAGATGTAGAGTATTTGGGTCCTATTGTATCACATGAAGGTGTCAAAGTAGACCCTCACAATATAATGGAAATGATAGAATTAAAATTTATAAAACCCTCAAAAAATTTTGATGGATTTTAGTGATGACAGGTTACTATTATCTATTTGTGAAGAATGAATCCTTCCATTAGAATGAAGTTACCACCAAGGCATTTGATAAACTAAATAACCATGTGCTCCACTCCAGTTTTGTCTACCTCATATTTTTTGAATACCTTTATTGTTGAATATGATACATAAGAATATATAATGGGGCCAATACTCTTTTAGGAAGGGTGATTCCTTGATTTTGAGAGTCATTAACTCAAAGATAAACCTTTTATAAAGCCTATCTATGAGAGTTAGATGATGGTTATTCTTCATGCAATCAAACAATGAACACCTTATTTGATGCATATCATTTTTTCAATTTTTGAAAAATAGGAAACTAATTATCTAAATGTGAAAAACTACTATGTAAAATTGGAATGCTACAGTTATGCAATAAGTGACAAAAAATGATTTGGAACATACTAAATTTGGAAATATACTAAATGATGAAAGTACTAAGGAAAACATAAACTTCACTGTAAAACTAGAATGCAATACTATATCTGAGACTAAAAATAACTAAGAAGTTGTGTTGACTAAGTGCAGATCTAAAACATGGTTTTACAAGGTTTATAGATAAGAGCATTCGTTTCTAGACATGGGTGCAGGGTATTTTCATCTTTAGGTAGTGATGATGTCTAGTAGGTGTTGGAACTCTGAGATTTATGTGATAGGTTCACCTTCACATGTGTGTTCCATGGGTTGTGCAAGATCATCTGATCTGTCACAAAAAATATTATGTATTTTCTCCTCCACTTGTGACCCAATACTTCGAAGAGGGATAAAACTCCATGTAGTTATCCCATGCTATGGTGGTGTGTGTGAAAAATTGCTAAAAAATGATAGATGATGGTGCAATCCTGGTGTGATTAAGTGATTTAACCTTGAATTGTGACCTTGGAAGTGTATTCAGACTTTAGCTCAAGGCTACTATGGCTATATGTATTCAGAATTGTGAGAAATAAGGAATTTTATCTCAATATATAATTATAATTCTAGTGCTTTTCAATGTGGAAGCCTCTTGTGTGCAAAATGGTTTGAAATGTGACTTGATAGTGATTTTTTGAATTCATTTGGATGGGGATCAATAAAACTTGTAGAACAACATGTTACATGAATTTTAAATTTATAAATTAGTCGTTATTTTATGGGAGGACTAGAGTAGTAGAAATAGATACTCTCAAGTATCACTATTATCCAAACAATGCATTGTTATCCTAGGATCACAAATAAATGAATTGGGTGTATAGAGCAATATTTATATAGGCACAAAATGTTTTGCATAATGAATAGGGACATTTTGGGACCATTGGTTTGCTTATATGAATGGGCCATCTGTGTGTAAAATGAAATAAAGTGGTCAAAAAGCCTTGTAATAAGGCATGAGTTAATTGTGTAAAAAATATGTCACAAGTACACTATTTTAGCTTTAATGTCAATTTATATGTCTACATTCCCCAATTTTATTACATAAATACAGTAAAATTAAAGTACAATTGTAAAAGGAAAAATGCATACTTGAACTTACCTATGAAGTGTAGTCTTGAATGTATGTAATAATGTTGAATTATGTTTCACACAAACCTGTAATGAAACATGTATGAAATAAATAATTACTCAAGATAAAAATCAAGAAGTAAAAGAAAAGAAAATTATATATCTAATAAGAAGGATAAAATACACCTGATTGAGTACATAAATCATTATGTTTTTTGGTGAAAAACTAGTGATTGTAGAGGGTGGAACCCTTGGATATTTAATTTTCATTGAAAATCCTGGATTGGAGTGTGCATGCCACAATACTCATTGATATGGAGAGTGTGCTTAAGAAATCAAGGTGTGCTTGACTCCATCATTGCATACTGAAAGTAGTGAATTAGTTTGGAATCCCTGTATGAATTCTAATAGATTATTCTAGTGCAAAAACTAGTACAAAATGGTGAACCAACCACTATAGATAGAATAAGGTTCATTTATGGTGCAAAACTACGACATAATTGGCGAAGAACTAATGCAAAATGATATTATGATATGGGTTTGGTGTATACAATATGGATAATGACAAACATTTCCATTCCATCTATGAAACTAGTGATAAATGAGCAAGGAGGAAGTCATATGCCACACACATACTCCTAATCTGATATCTAGATGTATATTTATTATGAGACTAAGTAATAACTATTGGAATTCTGAGAAGAAACCTGTGTGATAATGTGGAACACATGTCATGCATGATGCCCCCAAACTAAGTAAATATGAGACAAACCTAATTATTTTTATATAAATTGAATATATATACATGTTACTAACTATTATGTACTGTCTGTGATTTTGAAAATTTATGAAAGTGACTATTTTATACCAGTTGGGAAAATAACACACTTCTTTGGATAGATCCAGGGTGCACCCTTATCCAAATGGAGTGCCCCTATCAAAATTAGATCTCTGGGTATTTAATGACTATGAAAATTGACTTATTGTGTAAAACCTAAAAAATCCTATTTGTGTATTATACTATAAGAGTTTAGTCTCTCTAGCAAGCCACTATGTATGCCATCCCTTTTGAAATGAGTTGTGAAGCCTACACAATAACTTATATCAAAATAAAAAGTTACATGAGATATGTTATGAAAAATAGGTATATATAAGTATAAATGATAACATGGAGGATCATGGCATCATCAAATATAAACTAAGCAAAATAGTAATATCAGATGCATGTAGAAATAGGCATACATAGTGAGATTGTCAAGATAGATGTTAACAATTAGGCACACAAATAAGTGGTCAAAATTAACTACTAAATAGAACTAATTTTTAAGGGATGTATGATATCCATTATGACATCAAAAACTGTGTAAACAAGTGTCATGGCCATGATGTGCACACATAAAGAGTACATGCAAAGCACATAAAGCACACAATATAAGGCCAAGGGTCCATGTACAAGGGACGTGTTCAAATGTCACTCACACACATAGAAACATATAATTAAGGCTTTGAGCCACACACAAGGACATGTTCAAATGTCCACAAGCCAAATAAATAATACACACAAGACATGAAATGAGAAAGCAAACATGCAAACCATGCATGGATACATGTAGTTGATCGACACAAGCCATTTTTAACACTAGTGTATTCAATAACTTAGGTAACCACTAAGATATAAATGTGTGAGTAAGTGAGAAATATATATAGATATTATGCAATGTAAATAACCAAGATAATAAAAATAAGGGATAACCAAATAAGGATAAAACTTGTATATAAGATCCCTTAGTGATCTTACTAATTCATATTGTTGGACCGTAAATTTTGTATCTATTTACCCTAGGTACTTTTTAAAGACAACAATGTAGAAGGAAACATAAGCGTAGAAGAGAGACAACATAGAAAAGACACTGATGGAAAATCATGGCATGGAAGAGGCAAGTCGTGAAGAATAAGGACACATGAAACATAGAGGAACTGAGAATGTAGGACTCAGATAAATAGAGAAATACTTGGACAAGGGTGCATAAAGTGGATATGGTTAGGGAACACTTCGTGTAGACATCAAAGGAGAATAGTCAAACATGAATCTAACACTAATCTATGAGAAGATAGGAGCACAAAAATGAAGATACAACATAGAAAGAGTATATAGTGGTAGTTATGCCTGAATCATTATGAATTCAATGTAATGGCTTCCCGTGACTCATTTATATTAATGGTCATTGACAAGTCATCACTGTGTTATTATTTATGTAACTGAATGGTCAAGGTGGAACCCTATATAAATACCCCCTAGTTTTCCTAAGTGTGTTGGTTGGTTGATTGGTAATTATAATCTGCAGCCATTATAATTCTAGATGTGACTTATATATGGAATGAGAGAAAGAACTTGTGTTGATGAACTACCTTATGTAATCTGGTTATGATTACAATGGAATCAATGCTCTTTTATTCTCAATTTGCACCCATTTTTTTATGTGATTAGTTAAGTAGGGAATGAATGAATACTTAAGAGTTAGCCATGCAACCAAGTATATATTTAAATCTAAGTGCTTGTTCAAGCACCCTAGCATAAGGAATTGAATGAATACACCATCACACAATAAAACCAATAGGAACTAGTCTTAGGTTACGTGCTTTAGCTAAATATGCAAGAACATATCTCACATGAGATGCCATCATGCTAGCTCATTGGACCTCTTATTCTCTTAAGTGAATGACTATGAAAAGACATACTAGACTAAAATAAAAGAGCCCAACATTTTGGTTCCATTACCAGGAGTTGTTACGCTTGTTCACATAATGGTGGGAAAATGTTGAAACAACTATCTTTAGAAAATGTCAAGCATTGGGTTATTATTATATAAGAGAATTTTGTGCTTCAATATCTTGAACCAAGATTTTATATGTGCACATGGGTAGAAAAACACCTTTATAACTCAATCCATGAAACTTTCTTTGTATAAGTGCCTATTCACTTACATGCTTGGCTTTCGACGTATGCATAATACTGTTCAAGGAATTACATATGAAATGTCTCCTATTCAGTAGAGTGTCAGTCAACCTTCTCAAGATTGAAAGCACCATGGTTTCATGTGGTGGACATTTAGTGGTCAAAAACACTTAATAGTTATATTTTAGAATGTGTGATCTCTACGTACTCTTATCTAGAAGAAGCTCAATTTAACTTCCTTTGAGAACCACATAAAAGATATATCAAGTAGTGTTTGCTAGAAATTAAGAAGTTTATAATCAACTCGATACTTGAAAACTTCCACATGGATGGCTAAACTCTCCCATGCATGAGAAACATAATTGGTGTGGAAATGAAGGGGTACATATTGGCATGAGATTATTGGTTCAACATGGTAGCCAGTTAGTGGGGTTACATAAGTATAAATATGATGAGGCTAGGCAAAGGGATATGGTTGGAACTGATCCAAAGAGGGAACAAGAGGAATATGGAAATGCCGTAAGGATATGCATGGAGGCAAAAAGTCATAATGAGGACTCCCCAACCACAAGACTACACCCTACATTAGAACATGTATACATAGAAGAAAGAAGTCAAGTATTGGTGATTGTATAACCCAATATAGATAGGCCCAATTCCCCACCCATAGCGCATGATCATGCATTTGAGCTGGATGAAGTTTTTATAAGAAATTGGGACATATATAGTGTGGAGTCAGAGTCTAAACCTGTAGAATAAAATTTTGAAGTACAAAATCAAGATAATAATTTATCATTAATTTATTTTCCATTACAAGTAAATCCTATGGCTCACTTTGGAATTCCTGGTGGAATAAATATAGATAGTGAGAAGAGTATAGGTCCATCAACAGTTAATCAACTTGCTTTTACACCCAACATATCATATACTTCTATTGCCACAAGAGGCATGGGAGGCGATATCAATGGTGGTTGTATTAGAGGATCCGTAGGTGGCATAGGAGGCATTGGTGGACCTCCCCCACAAGGTCCAAGAGGAAATAGTTGGGTATCACAACATGCTCCATTGCCAACACCCAGTATGCCTATAGTATTTTACGAGATGATGCTTCATCTGCCTAAATATCATGGTGTTGAAAATGTAGTGGAACATGTTCATAAGTGCGAACTCATTTGGTGGGTTTAAGGCATCAATTCTACTAAACAGAAGGCAAACCAGTTTGCCACTACCCTTTTAGACTGCACACATAAATGGTACTATAAATTTGATCTGTAACAAGCTATGGTAAACTATGAGCAGTTGAAGGAAGATTTTCTTTAAGAATTTGAAATTCTAGAGTTTAAACAACAAAGTATTGCTTCCCTAAAGGATATTAAACAAGAAATCACTAAGAGTGTGCCTAAATATGATGCACATTTTAAAATGCTTCTTTCTAAGTTATCATTTGAGATAAATGCAACATAGCATGCCCAGTGGTTTTTAGGAAGATTATTACTTCCTTTCTAACGTGCCTTATCTTAGAAGACTTTCACTGACCCACATAAGGCATTAGAAGTTTCCCTTTGTAATGAAGCTATTAGAAGTATAGATTCAAGGATTAGTCCCTTTATGAAATCTCATATTAATGCTATGGCATTTTAGTTGGAGAAGCTCATTGTGAATAGTGCTCAAGACACTCACAACGGTTTATGGTGTGTTGACTATGAAGTGGAAGGTCATAATATAAATAATTATCCCAAGAGGAGTATTCACATAGTGGTGAAGCAGTCTTGTGAATAGTGCTTAAGACACTCACAATGGTTTATGGTGTGTTGACCATGATGTGAGAAATTGCCCCTTGATTTAATGTACTAATCAAAATAAAGTATCATCATATTGTAAAATATGAGATGCATATACACATGATACAAATGATTGCCAAGTCATTAGTGAGATTCATGAAAATGGTGGAGGTCAGTCTTATAAAGGTTGTAATCATGGTAATGGATGTCGAGGTGGTTGTTATCTACCTAGAACCTACTATAGGTGTAACTCTCTAGATCATTACTAATGCGATTGCATAGTCTATCCAACCTATGATTTTTGTAAGAATGAGAATCATTTGGAAGAATGCCTAGACTTGTATGCCACCATCACCAAAAAGTAGAACGAGAAGGGTATTGGGATGATACAGGTTGAAAAACTCCAACTATTTAATGGTGATCATGCCCTACCACTTCAATAGAAATTTTTCAAATCATGCATGTACCTGAGGAATTGGAAGAGATCATAGCTTTCCTTACCATAGGTTCAGTGCCAACCCACCTCAATGCTCAATATAAAAAGCAATTGGTTATCCACACTTCTCATTTCCAGCTAATTATAGGTGACATCTTTAAACTCAAATGGGATGAAGTATTATGAAGATGCATGATACAACATGAGTGGACTAAAATTATTTAGGAGGTTCGTGAAGGTGTCACCATAGGACATTATGTTGGTGATGCTAAATGTGGAAGGTTCTATTAGCATGGATGTGGTGGCCCACTTTATTTAAGGATGCCAAAGCTTATGCATGCCAATGTGATATCTGTCAACATGTGGGTAAACTGAATCGGAGGGATGTTATGCTCCTTCATTAGATACTCATAAACCTTTTGATAAATGGGCTATTGAATTTTTTGGGCCCATTAATCTTGTTATGAGGCATACTGGCATGCACTATATCATTACTGCCATTGACTACCTTACCCATTAGGCTGAAGTAACACCCACATGAGATTGAACTGTTGCAATTGCTACTAGGTTTCTTTGGGAGAATATCATCACAAGGTATGGATGTACTTTAAATTTGAATAGTGATCATAGAACTCATTTCCTTAGTGATACAATACACATCCTTTTAGATGAGTTCATGATTAAACACCTCAAGACTACACCATATCACCCCCAAGACATTAGTATAACTAAAGCTTTCAATAAAATATTGGGTCATACATTGATGAAGATTTTCAATATTGGTCACATTGATTGGGATGATCGAGTTTTTGCATTATTATGAGCATATTAGACCATGTATAAAAGGTTAAACAAGAGCACTCCTTTTAATCTAGTCTTTGGTGTTGAAACAGTTCTCCCAATTGAGTTCCTTGTATCTTCTTTACATATTGCATGCATTGGTTGGTTGGACAATGAATAATATATAAAAGCACGTCTAGATGATTTGATGCAACTAGATGAAACATGTTTTCTCATGTATTGAATTCAAGGAGTGGAGAAATAGAAATAGAAAGCTTGGCATGATAGACATCTTAAGAATACAACTTTTTCTCCTGGTATGTATGTATTAGCCTATGACTCCAAGTTCACACACCATTTAGGTAAAATTCATGTCCATTGGGATGGTTTGTTCATCATTCATATCATATATCTAACATGCATGTGTAAGTTAAAGAGGTTAGATGGATAGTTCCTTCCAAGCCATTTCAATGGTAGTTATATTTGACCTTACCATTATGAATGATACTTTCCTTTTATTAATAAGGCATATGTCATTATATTAGTTTAGGATTTTGGTTTGTTTTTGAATAAAGTTTGGCACACCTTTGGACACTAATGAAGTAGATGCTAGCATAAGTCTCCAACAAGATGATCCAGACATTGAAGTATTTGAGTGCAACCCCAATAAGGGGGAAGATCATATTAATGAATTTACGTAAAAACAACCACCATCTACTAATGCAAACCTTTATATTCATGCCCATTTATAATAGAACATCCTAGATGAGGAACTTTATATGTGGAAGTATTTCCCCAAGAGGACTTGACCAATCAAAATCAACACGAGCTTTCTTTTAATATGGATGTTTTTAATGAAGAACATCGATTTGAGCTTCTTTTAGATAGTATTATTTTGGTGCTAGGAGAGATGAAACTTCCTAAGACATTTTGGGTGGATCCTTGATAACGTATATCAACTCAAGTGAGCATGGCCCTTATTAAGTTTCTCTTGAGATCACCAGGCAAGCAAAATGCTCTACAATATTTTGATGTGAATCAGCTTAAGCGAAAGCATCAAGAGGTCATTGCTCTATATTACCACAAGTGTGTTGAATGAATAAGCTTGAAGAGGAATTAG
This sequence comes from Torreya grandis, assembly GCA_037957365.1. Lineage (NCBI taxonomy): Eukaryota > Viridiplantae > Streptophyta > Pinopsida > Cupressales > Taxaceae > Torreya > Torreya grandis. The sequence goes on along the minus strand of JARHVA010000581.1, from coordinate 4,823,015 downwards.
ATGAGCTAAAGCACCAATTAGAAGTAGCAATGATGTCTAGAGTAAAGAGTCTAACACTTTACAAGAAAATTTTGCAACAAGAGTTGGCACTTGTTGATGGAGTTCCCTAGAAGGAAAAGCTGCTGATAAACTAGAGACCCTAGTATAAATTTTATTGAGGAAATGTAAAGACTGGGTAAATCCCAAACGTGAGTAGACTTGGGCCATAGAGTAATTTTTTTAGTCTATTGAGGTCTACAAAATATTTTTGATTAGATTTGGTGCTATGATTATTATTGTTGATGGGTTTTTTGTCAAATTAATATGGCCTGCTAAAGTTTTAGAAGATAGGCTTCAGGTGGAGGAACTTCAATGCTAATAACTAGCTAAGAACACACTTACAATAAGGGATAGAGCAAAATGTGCCAAATCATTTCAAAATGTGAAGGCACTCAAAACTCAAATAAGTGCTAATCACTAGATCTTAACACCAATTTTGTGGCACTCTGAGGATAAGGTTTGATAGAGGTTACCTCGCTTGAAGACATTTACAAGGATGCCATGACCAGACTTGATATTTTAATGGCTCAAGTGTGTGACTTTATGGAATAACCTGAGGAGACCAAATGGATAAAAGGCAAAGTAGTTTAGATTATCTTCATGTTGCAGACTGCATTAAATCATTTAGAGGAAGTCAAGTGCTAGGTCGAGCAAATAGGTCCTAAATTTTTGATATCTAATAGCCTTGAGGATGATGCATAGTCTGAGACAGATTATTGGCTTAGCATGGGGTGATGTTGGACCCTAAATTGGAAGAGAGATGATAGAAAAGACACGACACAAAAGACCATGGCACAAAAGAGGTAAGTCATGAAGAACAAGGACACATGAAACACAAAGGAACCAATAGTACAGGACTTAGACAAATAATGAAATACTTGGATAAGGGTGCAGAAGTATAGAAGGTTAGGGAATAGTTCATGTGGACATCAGAGGAGAATAGTCAAGTACACATCTAGCATTGGTTTGTGATAAGATAGGAGCATGATAATAGAGATCCAAAATAGAGAGAGTATATAGGGGAAGTTAGGTCCAGATCATTAGGAATTCAATGTAATGGTTTCTCATGAATCATTACTATTAATGGTCATCGGACAAACATCACCATGTTATTATTTTTGTAACTAAATGGTTAGGGCAGAACCATGTATAAATACTCCCTTACTTTTATTAAGTGTATTGGTTTGTTGGTTGGTAATTGTAATATTGAGTCATCATAATTTTGGCTGTGACTTATATATGAAATGAGAGAGAGCACTTGTGTTGATGAATTGCCTTATGTAATCTGGTTATGAATATAATAGAATCAATACTCTTTTATTCTCAGTTTGTGTCCATGTTTTTCTATGATTAGTTAAGTAAGGAATGAATTAATAGTTAAGAGTTAGCCATGCAACCAAGTATATATTTATAACTAAGTTCATATTCAAGCACTCTAGCATAAGGAACTAAATAAATACACTACCACACAATGAAACTATGTGCTTCAAGTGAGTACGTGAGAACATTTATCATGTGATATGTTGGTGTGCTATCTTGTTGGACCTCTTATTCTCTTAGGTGCACGACTAGGAAAATTCATGCTAGACTAAAGGAAAAGAGGCCAACACATATACAAGTTGTAAGAGGTCTACGTGTTTTTTGGATCAAAGAACTAATAGCCTATGCTTACTAGGGCAAGACTAGTGGAATAAGAAAAAAACATAGGGTGCTCTTGTCTGAATAGAGAACTCTTGTCTGTTTGTAGTCTCTGAGTCTAAGATAATGAAATGACCTACAACTATGTCTAGAAATTGAAATGTGTATGCTTTGAACTCACTCATGTACACTTGTGAATCATATATGATATAAAAATTGGATAAAAATAAGTACTAAATAACTGTACACAAATTAACTGATCTAGATGAACTAAACACAAGCATGCATATTTATAATTTTAATTTTTTATACAATATTTATTTTTTTATATTTTTTAATATATGAAATATGATAAGTAAAAACCATATATACAAGGAATGCTACTACTATAGGGTAAGGATATAATCAATGGGATTCCTTGCTATAGGTTCTGTATCATTGCCATATTCATATTCTACATAATTAACATCATCGAGATCATACCAATATGTAGTATTATAATCATTATCATCTCAATATTGAAATTGTAGAATGTCATTACTGTCTTCGTTTGTATTTGGATATGTCAAACCAATTACCCCATATTGTGTAGTGACTTTGTTGATTTCTCTTGTGCAATATGTACTGTATCATTTTCCTGTACTGTTATTCTATTACTTGTATATGTTTGTATGCTAGCTGAAGACATGCTTTAAATGTGTTGCTTTTGCTCCAAAGAGGTTCCATCTTGTCTTGAAATTGTAATTGTTACACTTTCATGTTAAAATGTGACATGGTTATGATCTTTACCCATTTCCCCCCCATAGCTGTCATCTAAGATCTTCCCAATTTAGCATTATATTGGGCCAAACTATGACATACATGAAATAACACTGAATATATTTTTGGACTAACTCTGAAAGGTAGCTCAATGGATACGAGAAATGATTTAGATACAATAGTCTTACTCAAATGTTCCTTATCATATCCAATAAATTATAAGAGTGTCAAGCTACAAAAATTCATTTCAATAGTGGTATTGATCACAAATTTGGTACATTGCTTGCCATCTATGAGGCTATGTGCACCACTCCATAGAGTTTATTTTATCGCATGCTTATAAATTTATTTATTTTAGCTCTATTTTATGCTTTATATGTTATATCTCACACCCTAGGTTGTTTTAAATTCTTAAATAAAATCTTATAAATATAGTGTGCTTGCATAATGTGTTTGTTCATTTTGATTTATGACACCTACTTCATTGCTACCTACACAACTCAAAGTGGGGCAAAATGTCATATTCTAAAATGGCCCCAACACATTTATTTCATGTTAATGATGCTAGTTTTGTATATTTGTCTACGTATATCTAATTTCATCTAAATCGAACATATCTAATTTCATCTAAATCAAGTAATATTAGCACTATGGATGATTTTTGAGCCTCGAAATCCCCTATTCAGTTCCTCATGACAACCTCCATTCTACGTTTATAAGCCTCAAATCCCTTGTTTGGATTGTATTATATAGTACTGGTAGTCTTTTCTTTTTCCTTCTTTAACCAAATGGACATGTTCCTCATTTTCTTTTTTCTCTGTTTCTCATTGTTAGAAGTTGACATGCATGCCAATATTTCCAAATTTGAATTCAAAGCCACCTATAAACAAACAAGAGTTGGGATTCATTTGATACACAAGGAATATCGATTAAACATATAACATTTGAGCATCCTCTTCTTATACGAGAAACATATTTTGTTATTCTAAGGTTCGCAACGATTTCATTATTCTAGTACATGGGGTATGACTATTAAATGATTAGTTAGGAATTAATAACCAACCAAACCTTAATGTAGGCCTTTAATCCTTTTTTTAAACTTACTGTCAAGTCAAATATTCATCTATTGTAGATATGTGAGTTTTAGTGTGTCAATTAAGGTAGGGAAGCAAAGAATAGAACTAAGGGAATGAGCATAGAAAATCATATTTAAGTTGTAAACAATTTGACAGTTATAAATTTACATTTTAATTTGTCATTTTTAAATTCACATTTAAAAAAAATATCTTATACATACTTTGACATCAAGATACATCACACATATATGTACGCCTAATCCAAACAATTTGGGATGACGTGCCACATTATTAATAATGATAATTACTCTCAATTTTAATAGAAATAGCTTCTATAATCATCTAGATAATATCCACATATCATGATTTGACTATCAACGCTTTGACTAAATGACCACCAATATAATAATAAACTATTGAAACACAACTCTAAACATATATATGTATATTTTTTTATTAATCATTAATTAAAATACAATTAAAAAAATATAATTTATTCATTAAATTAAAAATTTTATTTAAAATTTTTAATAAAATTTGATAAATTATAAATACCTCATCAAACACTTGGTTTGATATTTTAATATAAATTTATAACCAAAATAATTGATCCATTATACTTAAATATTAAAGTAGAGCTCATCAAAGCACGAGGATAGATTTGAATCTATGAGAACATTCACCCCCTCTATCCAGTATCCCATCACTGCTACCAAAGGAAAAGGCAAAAGCAAGATATATAAAAAATAAATTTTAAATTGTGAAACTCACGGTCCTCAATACTTTGCCCTAAATATTTAATAGATATCTTTTGGACCTTTTGTTTAACTATTGTTTGGCATAATTATTTTAGGGTTCATCTGGTCCCTTCCCTCCTATGATTGCATATTAGGTGTCCCAACTGACAAATAAAATTTAAATATTCAACTTAATTGTATACACAATGAGTATATGTCAAGAGTATCCCAGTTGTAAATGGCGTGGGACGTATGGATAAGCGAGTGGATGACCAAAAAAGACATGGATGAAAGGAAGATCACACGTAACCTCATGATGTGCACTTCAACCAAAATTAACCCCTATCATCTACGCTAGAGAGAACACGTTGGGTTTATTTTTATTAGATTTATTATATTAAAACCCAAAAGATCAATGTGCTTTTGGCATATAGATATATTGAAAGGCATAAAATGGATAATAACTGAATAAAAAAATAAACGATCATGCCCTCAAACTTCATGCTATACGACGAATATGGACCATTCCAAGGATAGAGTGGCCCGCTTCATTTCCTTTTTACTCACCTAGGAGTACAACATTTATTTAGATTAATACTTAGATTGTGTTATCACTAATATCACATTAATGATCGTCACTGATTTAATATGTCATACTGAGTTTATAATTTTTTGGAAAAAAAATATTTTATTTAAAAATATCATTTTTTTGTGTAATACTTGTTGCTCTGTATTGACATGCTTTAATTATATGACCACCTTCACATTCAATAGGTTAGGCACATCATTTTACCGCCCATTCATTACATTTAATGGCGATGCCTTCAGTCAATGCCCACCATTTTGTAGTTTTATTGTGCAAAGAAAAATCTAAGATTTTAAGATAGAAGAGATCGTTGGTAATGTGTTTCTCATTCCTTTTAAGCATCTTCACCCTACGAATAGGTGTAACCTACACATATCTTTGTTGTTAATGAACACTTCTTTTTGTCCTTAAATTTATCTATTGAAATATAACATACGAAACATATATTCATTGTATATTAATTCTTTTTGTGACAAAGTGATGCGGGTATCCAAAATAGACATACATTTTCGTTTACAATATACCTATAAGAAAAGTACTCTGTTTTTGCTATTTATATTTTTCTTAAATAAATAAAAAATGGATATATTCACTATGTATATTGTAAACAAACCATGTGTGTGCCCCAACAATATGTATTCTATATGTTTGAATCAAACTCAAAAGATAAAATTTATATTATTTTCAATATGTACATTTTCTTCAATGAATAATATAGGTTGAATAGATTCAGTGTCTATATATGCTATAAATGTAGACACGTCATGGATATCAAAAAATAGTTACATACCTCAGTTTTGAGAATACCTAGAAGAGAAGCTCTGAACAAATTACAATTTGTATTGATTAATGAAAAACAATATAAGCTAAATATATGCATTGTATAGATGTAATCACTCTAAAACCTTCAATAGATTATGATCTCTTTATATCACTAATTTTATTTTAGGCATTTAGATTATGTAGAAGACACTTTTATAAGGTAATAAAATCGAGTTTTTAAATATAAAGAAAATTACGATGAACTATTACTTGAGGATTAAGTCATGTATTTGGTATTAACTTATGTGTCATCATTTAATTAACTAATTGTTTAATTTGACTTGTTGTGATGACTAATTTTTATTCAAATTTCAATTGTGAAAATAATATCTACTCACTTTTATTTAAATAACTTATAGCACTTTACAAGTACTATCCCAACTTTTGATCCTTGCATAATGATTGGATCCACTCTCTTGTATATTTTGTTAAAAAAAATGTTCTAGTGGGTGTACATATTTAGTGATTGTATACAAGTTGAGGGCATTGCAATAATAAAATAGACATTTTAATCTGGAGAATACATAGAAGGGAAGCTTTAAACATTTAATAGTTTGTATTTTTACTTAAAAAAATAATATAAGATGCATGCATTCATTATTGTAGACATCTAATTTTATTAAATGGCCCTTTTTCGTTAGGTCTTTTTTATCTTTTATCATACTTGGTCTATATACACATATTTAGATATTTTTGGTACACTTTCTCCTTTCATGGGGCCCCATATCAACATTCCATGACTTATATATTCCTCATAACTTGAGTTTCTATTTAATTTTAACCAATGATAGTATATTCATTAAATGTAAAATGTTTGGGAACCTACAAATTAACTCTTCATTTTATTTTATATGACTTTGGATACTCGTGAAATGTCCAAAACACTATTTCAAGGTCTTTTTCCAAGTCCTAGTCATCGTCTATAATGGGTTTAGAGATATGTATGGATAATATGTGGCTTACATCACTTTTTATCTTATCTTGTCACATTTCTCTATATTCTCATATTTTTAGTAGAGCCGACTTATGATGTAACCATAGTTTAAGTAGGGCATGTATAGGAGGGAGTGGTTAGTACTTGAACATCATATTATGTATTATATTCTTATTGCATGGTTGCGAAAGTTTTCTCCTCAAAGAGACTTAATATTATTTATCAAATATTCTGCTTTTTACTCTCATTATTATGCTATATTATTATTAATATGCTCATGGTGTTTAAATTTATATCCATTGTTGTGAATTGTCTTGATCTATCTAAGTAATTTTATTACAAGTGGTATCAGAGCTTTAATTTTGGCAAGGTTTTATGACATAATTTTTACTTTTTAGATTTAGCCTCTGTGAGCTAAAGGGAAAAAAACACAACTTACGATCTAGGAAGAATTTATTTTTTTGTTAGTGTAGTATTATTTGAAGTCTTTTTAAGAAAAAATATATAATTTTTTTCACACCCTTATTAAAATGAGCAATCATTAGATTCATCTCAATGAGACAATCAAAACGTTATAAACCTTTAGTATAAATTTTTTTTGGCCCTAAAACCCTCCACCTTAAACTCTTGAAACCTAAACCTTAGAGTTTATGCATGGCTAGCCCAAACACTCGAGGCCATGGAAAATGATAAGCGATGCCAAGAAAAAAATATAGCAAGGAGGACATAGAGTCTAAAATATATGAATTATGGGTTTTTGGGTTAGTTACCCAACTCCAGATATATGTGAAAAATATGGAAAAAAAGACTATCTAGATGTGGTCAAAGGGGACATGAATGTAATGAAATTAGAATTAATCACCATGAATGGGACATTAGAAACTCTCTTGGCTCATTTTTTGATAACACCATCATTTAAGAATACTATATTGGGCCACATGGGTTCTCCTAACCAAAAAAATCAAAGCTCTAGTATTGGTTCGAGGAACATGCTACCAAAAGTATAAATGCACAAGTTTAATGATAAGGATCTAATCACTCGAATCAATCAAATGGAAAATTTATTTTATATACATCAAACCCCATGTGCACAAAAGGTGACATTGATAATTTTATATTTGGAAGCTTAGTAATTCATTTAGTATATATGGTTATGCACTCAAAATAAAAATAAGGGCCTCACTATTACCTGGTCAATTTTTAGTGTAAAGTTACATATGCACCCCTGCAATGGTGTTACAAAAAAATATTTTAGCCAGTTATCAAGATTCATAAAATTGGGAATTGTCAATGATTATATTTAGTAATTCTAAACTTGTCTTTGCATGTGGATGTGCAATGGCCCTTACTTAGGGGCTCCTTTTTTAAACAAAAGCTCTGATACCACTGTAATGGCCCTTACTTAGGGGCACCTTTTTTAAACAAAAGCTCTGATACCACTATAATATCCCCAACCAATAGGGAATATGAAAAGACAAAAGCTCCGAACAAAGATACAATTTTGTAGAATAAATTCAAATAAACAAATAAACCACAGTAAATCTCTTAACTCGCTAATCAGTGATCTTATTTATTTGTCCAAATGATTACAGTAGATGTCCTCTATCATGTATATAAAGGAATATTCAAATATGGTCTTAAAACCTTGATCTTTTACAAAACTGAAAATAAAACCTGAATTTTGGAATGGCTCAGGTTTTCTATGTCGACACACAGTCACCGACGTCAGTTATTATGCCATCATCGGTCGATATACTATCGACATCGATCACTGTCGGTCAGCTACTATGCCGATGTCAGTCTTCAGTCGGATGATGTCGGTCACTGGACTGCCGATGTCGGTCTCTGAGTTGCCTGCGGCTCTGCACGACCTGATGCAAAACTGTACGAACTTGCACAGATCGCTACGGATTTTGTACAAAAACAAGATAATATGCTATGGCCTCTATGCTAAATACCAAATCTCAAGAAATATGGAACTAATACAAAAAATCTAATCTGTATAATTATTTAAATCATAGCGTATGAATTAAATACCTGGAATACTATGATAACTTCTGTATGAAGTTATCTCTCAAACCTATAAACCTCTGTGATAACTTCTGTATGAAGCTATCTCTCAATTTGGCAATAAATTGGCTGATCTCTCACAACCTCTGAATCGCACACACTGAAGAGTTGACGTTCTCCAATGCAAATGGAATCCTGGAACCCTTGGCTCAGTCTTCACAGAAGAATTCTTAGCAATCAATAATCAATAAACATATTCAATTAATGGCCTCCTCCCCATAAGAAACCCTTATATCCTCCAAAAAGATGCACTTGCCCTAATTAGGGTTTCATAATTAAGAATTAGGGTTTCTCAATTAAAATATGCTAAATAATTAATATTTGATTAAATCAATCAAATATTAATATCTCCCTCAATACATGTCAGATCCTTGAACCGTCTGAAGAAGGTGAATCAGGGAATGATTCTGAAATGACCATACCAAAATAAGGGTGCTCCACTGCGTGTCAGAAGTCCCTAAATAATAGGAGCTCAGGCAAAATGTGTCTGAAAGAGCCCGAATGAAAGCCAACTATAGAAATTCTGCTAATCAAAGCCAAGCCAATCTCCATCATGACCCCCTATCCATCCTCTCAGCCTAAGAGGGTCGCATAATAGGCTAATCATCAAGTCTATCGATGTCCACTAAAAAAGGGGACATGACAGGATGACATCACAAAAGACAACCTGAATGACCTATTCTTAGGCGGGCTCAAGGATATCATCCAACTTGATGTTCACATGTTTAATCCAAGATCAATATCAAAATATATGGTATTTTTATGCATGGTATAAGAAATTAATCTAATAAAATGATAGGATTTAACTACCAACAAAGAGCATATTACTCTAGCACAATCATTCCCTCAACTTACTAGATTGACTCCTCAGGAAATTGAAGAGAAATGAATAAAAGGGTTATGTTTCAAATGTGAAAAAAATATAATAAAAAGCATAAATGTGTTGAGAATAAATTGTTCTATATTGAAGGGGCCAATGAAAATGAAGAGGATGATGAAGTATTAGGTGAGGGTCAAGAAGAATCTAAATATTCCCAATCAATTAATCACTACACAAACCATTAAGGTTACAAGTTTCTTCAAGAAATAAAAAGTGACAATACTAATTGACTTAGGGAGTACACATAACTTTACCAATAATAAGTTGATAACACACTTGAATTATTCTGTTTATCTAGCTCCACAAGTTTAATGTCATGATTATAGATGGTGGAATAGTCAGTTACTTAGGGAAATGCAACATATTCAAAATTTATATGGAAAATTATAGGCTAGACTTTGTAGATGATAATTTATGATTATATAGCACTTTAGTCTTGTACACTTGACAAACTTACACCCTAGTTGTTCCTCTTCATTTTACATATACCTTGGTTCTGAAAGCCCTACATCTACTCTATATTTTTGTCCTTGGCCTATATCTTAGTCCAACCAACCTTATATTGATGATGTATACATCCCATCTTGTCCAAAATGCTTAAAATGTACTTATCTTACACCTCTACAAGTTTTGAGCCTATGCCTACTCTCCTTCTCCTTAGACACTAATGTCTGGGATAGACAATAGCATCAACATTACTATCCTAACTTTACACAAGTGTCTAATTCCCTAAAGTCATCCATTTTTCAAATGAAACATATCATAATGGTTGGCATAAGTGATTCACCTAGCAATCCATCCAAAAGAGCACTCAAGAATCACTTAAGTTACTAAAAAATTTCCTACTATGATATCAGTCAAAGGAACAACCCAGCTATAAGTTTGAAGTACTAAAAGAGCAATCATAAGGTCATATTTTCCAAGTTATCAGCTATGTCAATGTTGTACATTAAAAGATTGACACACAAGCCAACACGTAGGGGAAAACTACATGAGTCTGAGGCCCTCTTCTGGAGTATTGGATATGTAGGCAACACCCTTTGATAGCGGGGTCATTATGGGTCAACTCAACATGTGTGCCCACTAACCCATTTTCCCCCAAGGTCACATTAAAGATGAAAATCTAAGGTTTTACCATTTTACTAAGTGCGATAGCCCATGACTTAGATATGAATGCACAAGAGCAAAGGCAAATCAAAACCCAAAAGTATCCAGGTGGTTGCATCCTATTTGAGCATATATTACATACAATACATTAGCATTGAACTCAAACACTAGCATCGACGTAACTGTCTTAGGATGATACAACTATCCAGAGAGCTAAAGGCACCAGATACAAAATTTGACGATTAATCTAGAACTATCTTCCTACTTGCTTTCTTCCTATATATATGTAGACCTACATTAGCATCTGAACCAACTAAGCAATCTCTTTTTTTTTCATTTATATATATAACATAGTTTTACTTTCCATTAATAGCCTATCTCAATTTAATAAATTTAGCATATGGTACATCCGAGTTTAGCACATTAATTAGCATACTATAGATCTGATATTCACCCTTGTGCCCTATCATTTGTATATCCTTAACCCTATCTACCCAAGTGAGTGGATCACCAAATATACAAGGAAAAAAGACATGGATGAAAGGAAGATCACACGTAACCTCATGATGTGCACTTCAACCAAAATTAACCCCCATCATCTAACCGAGAGAGAACATGTTGGGTTTATTTTTATTAGATTTATTATATTAATACCCAAAAGATCAATGTGATTTTGGCATATAGATATATTTAAAGGCATGAAATGGATAATAATTGAATAAAAAAATAAATGATCATGCCCTCAAACTTCATGCTATACAATGAATATGGACTATTCCAAGGATAGAGTAGCCTGCTTCATTTCCTTTTTACTCACCTAGGAGTACAACATTTATTTAGATTAATACTTAGATTGTGTTATCACTAATATCACATTAATGATCATCACTGATTTAATATGTCATAATAAGATTTAAATTTGGGTGATGTTGAACACAACTAAATTTCTTAATCAATATATTCATATATTATTTATTTTATTTGAGATATAATTTTTCAAATATATAAATATAATTATTGTAGATTTTATTAATTGAAATAATTTTTTAATTACATGAAATATTATCAATTAATAAAAATAATTATTTTTGTTTGGTTAATAAAAATGTGATATATGGATAGTATTTGGGTGAGTTTATATTTTTTTGGAATTTTTTAAATTTATTTAAAAATATTATTTTTTGTGTAATACTTGTTGCTCTGTATTGACATGCTTTAATTATATGACCACCTTTACATTCAATAGGTTAGGCACATCTTCTTGCTGCCCATTCATTACATTCAATGGTGATGTCTTCAGTCAATGCATACCATTTTTTAGTTTTATTGTGCAAAGAAAAATCTAGAAGATTTTAAGATAGAAGAGATCATTGGTAATGTGTTTCTCATTCCTTTTAAGCATATTCACCCTACGAATAGGTGTAACCTACACTTGTATTTGTTGTTAGTGAACACTTCTTTCTGTCCTTAAATTTATCTATTGAAATATAACATAAGAAACATATATTCATCATATATTAATTCTTTTTGTGACAAAGTGATGTGGGTATCTAAAATAGATGTATATTTTCATTTACAATATACCTACAAGAAAAGTACTCTATTTTTTCTATTTATATTTTTATTAAATAAATAAAAAATGGATATATTCACTATGTATATTGTAAACAAACCATGTGTGTGCCCCAACAATATGTATTCTATATGTTTGAATCAAACTCAAAAGGTAAAATTTATATTATTTTCAATATGTACACTTTCCTCAATGAATAATATAGGTTGAATAGATTCAGTGTCTATATATGCTATAAATGTAGACAAGTCATGGATATCAAAAGATAATTATATACCTCAGTTTGGAGAATACTTAGAAGAGAAGTTCTGAAAAAAATTATAATTTGTATTGATTAATGAAAAATAATATAAGCTAAGTATATGTATTGTATATATGTAATCACTCTAAAACCTTCAATAGATTATGATCTCTTCATATCACTAATTTTATTTTAGGCATTTAGATTATACAGAAGACACTTTTATAAGGTAATAAAATCGAGTTTTTAAATAGAAAGAAAATTATGATGGACTATTACTTGAGGATTAAGTCATGTATTTGGTATCTACTTATGTGTCATCATTTAATTAACTAATTGTTTAATTTGACTTGTTGTGATGACTACTGTTTATTCAAATTTTAATTCTTAAAATGATATCTACTCACTTTTATTTAAATAACTAATAGCACTTTACAAGTACCATCCCAACTCTTGATCCTTGCATAATGATTGGATCCACTCCCTTATATATTTTATTAAAAAAAATGTTCTAGTGGGTGTACATATTTAGTGATTGTATACAAGTTGAGGGCATTGCAATAATAAAACATACATTTTTATTTGGAAAATACTTAGAAGGGAAGCTTTAGACTTTTAATAGTTTGTATTTTTTTCTTAAAAAAATAATATAAGATGCATGTATTCATTATTTTAGACATCTAATTTTATTAAATGACCCTTTTTTGTTAGGTCTTTTTTATGTTTTATCACACTGGGTCTATGTACACATATTTAGATATTTTTGATACACTTTCTCCTTTCATGGGGCCCCATATCAACATCCCATGACTTATATATTCCTCATAACTTGAGTTTCTATTTAATTTTAGCCAATGATAATATATTCATTAAATGTAAAATGTTTGGGAACCTACAAATTAACTCTTCATTTTATTTTATATGACTTTAGATACTCATGGAATGTCCAAAACACTATTTCAAGGTCTTTTTCCAAGTCCTAATCAGCCTCTATAGTGGGTTTAGAGATATGTGTGGATAATATGTGGCTTACATCACTTTTTATCTTATCTTGTCACATTTCTCTATATTCTCATATTTTTAGTAGAGCTGACATATGATGTAACCATAGTTTAAGCAAGGCATGTATAAAAGGGAGTGGTTAGTACTTGAACATCATATTTTGTATTATATTCTTATTGCATGGTTGCGGAGGTTTCTTCCTCGAAGAGACTTAATATTATTTATCAAATATTATGCTCTACTATCAATTATTATTGTAGATATGCTTATTTTACTCTCATCATTGCACTATATTGTTATTAATATGCTCATGGTATTTAAATTTATATCCATTGTTGTGAATTGTCTTGATCTAAGTAATTTTATTACAAGTGGTATCAGAGCTTTTATTTTGGCAAGGTTTTATGACATAATTTTTATTTTTTAGATTTAGCCTCTGTGAGCTCAAGGGAAAAAAACACAACTTACGATCTAGGAAGAATTTATTTTTTTATTAGTGTAGTATTGTTTGAAGTCTTTTTAAGAAAAAAATGTATAATTTTTTTTGCACCCTTATTAAAATTATCAATAATTAGATTCATCTCAACGAGACAATCACAATGTTATAAACCTTTAGTATAATTTTTTTTGGCCCCAAAACCCTCCACCTTAAACTCTTGAACCCTAAACCTTAGAGTTTATGCATGGCTACCCCAAACACTCGAGGCCATGGAAAATGATAAGCGATGCCAAGAAAAAAATATAGCAAGGAGGACATAGAGTCCAAAATATATGAATTATGGGTTTTTGGGTTAGTTACCCAACTCCAGGTAAATGTGATAAACATGGAAAAAAAAAGACTATCTAGATGTGGTCAAAGGGGACATGAATGTAATGAAATTAGAATTAATCACCATGAATGGGGCATTGGAAACTCTCTTGGCTCATTTTTTGATAACACCATCATCCAAGAATACTATATTGGGCCACATGGGTTCTCCCAATGAAAAAAATCAAAGCTCTAATACTGGTTTGAGGAACATGCTACCAAAAGTACAAATGCACAAGTTTAATGGTAAGGATCTAATCACTAGGATCAATCAAATGGAAAATTTATTTTATATACATCAAACCCCATATGCACAAAATGTGACAATGACAATTTTATATTTAGAAGCATAGTAATTCATTTAGTATATATGGTTATGCACTCAAAATAAAAGTAAAGGCCTCACTATTACCTGGTCAATTTTTAGTGTAAAGTTACATTTGCACTCCTGCAATGGTGTTACAAAAAAATATTTTAGCCAGTTATCAAGATTCATAAAATTGGGAATTGTTAATGATTATATTTAGTAATTCTAAACTTGTCTTTGCATGTGGATGACATCACAAAAGACAACCTGAATGACCTATTCTTAGACAGGCTCAAGGATATCATCCAACTTGATGTTCACATGTTTATGTCAGGGACCTAGAACAATAAACATGCTCTGATCCCTACTGAGTCAGGATCTTGCTCCTCAATTAGAGCACATATGATTACTTCTTGTATTAGCAACTAAACACGGAATTATACCAGAATCAATAAGTAACTAGAAATATGAAACAACACAGGAATTGAGAGACAATACACAATTGTATTAATAATCACTCAGAAGAATATACAATAAAGAAGATGCCACTTCTTCTTCCACCTCAAAGGTTCGCCACACCTCAAGACCTTCTTCCCTCTCTCTCTTGGTCACAACAATCAACTCCAATATAGAATTCTTGCTCTGCCAGTAACACGCTGCCAGTACACCAAGTACACAATCATACTCCAAGTAGATCTCTTGCTCTCTGCTGCTACCTACAAATCACTAGACCTTACTCACCATGTAGATATCTCTACACCCCTGAAGAACCCTTGTCCTTGCCTCACCAAGTCCTTATTATTATTCAACCAGTACCCCGGTGGATCAACTCCTTGACCTTGCAGACCTTGCAACTCTCCCTGATCATACACACTCAGCACCCCTTTGGAACTAGGAGGAGCTAATCTAGCTCTCTCTAAAAGCTCTATGGCTTTCTAGCACACGTTTTACAATACAACCCATGAGTCCATATATAGATCTCATGCTTACAATAATTAGACTAACCTAATTACAATAATTAGACACGCAACTCAAGACTAAGACTAGCCTTCAACATGCAAACAAACAATCCAAAAATAGACTCTCCGAAATCAACATGCGAACTGCCTGTTCACGCACAGGCTGCCGACGTCGGCTCCTCCATGACCAATGTCGGCCGACTGGTAACCGACGCCGGTTGCTTCCTCACTGCCATCTAACCGACGTCAGCTGATCATACCGATGCTGATTTCCCTGCAACTGATTCTGTAACTCCCCGCAACTCTGCATCCTCCATAACTTCTCCTATTTGCATCCTGGTGAAGCTTTTAGCTCCACAACCTAACAATCTCCCACTTGGAGATAAATAGCTGCACCTGTACCTATACTTGTACACCGTCTAAATTATTCCCTGGCTTGTATCCCTCTTCAAGATCCATCCTGAAGACCAACCACCACACAATCTGTGATGTCGCACCTATCATTCAAGTAACCTGCCACATCCGAACCTACACATCCATGTAGTGAAGAACTTGACCCTACATAACAAGAATCCCTGCTGCTAGTCCCACTGAACTGCCCTCCAGTACTCCTTCCCTGAATTGGCTCCATACTTTTCGACAACCCCCATTGATTGGGAAAACTCAGGTCTACACTAGACCTCATGTGATTTTGAACCCTGTTTCAAGCTAAGCTTGAACTGTCTAGCCATTGGTGTGCTTACCGATTCTGCATCCTGCGTAATGAACCTCGCCAACACCATCTTCACATCAGCTCCCACTAGAGATAAAATCTCCATGTCTCTTATGCCAAAGAATTTTGCTGCTCCAAATTCTTCATGACACACCTCTGAACTAACCTTACCCTTAGCTCAGTAAATCCCTGTATGTACAAACTTGTTAGCAAACCATCCACATACAGTAACTGGATAATGTCATGACTCATCATCCACCTGGTAAGAACAAAATCACAATAGTTACACTGACATTGACTGAAGCCATGCTTAGTCATCCACCTGTCAAAACCTGTACCACTGTCCTTCAGCTTTTTCAAGACCATATGCCTTGGCCTTCTATCTCATGTATCCGTCCACTCTCTTCTTTAACTATGGGAATCCATCCGTCTCTCAGTGCTTACTTCCAGCTGACAACTCTACCAACAAACACCTATTTGGTTTTCCTCCAAGGACTCACACTCTTCATCCATGCCAAACTCCCACTGTATCTGGATTCTACCTGCATTGCCTCTTCACATCTTCCTGGTTCTCGACCATCAGTAAGCAATATAAAGAAGGTGAACAATGAATATGAGGTTCACTTACCCTTTCTGACCTCCATATGAGCGTTTGAGACTTGTTGACAGCTTGCTGTCTACCCAATATCCATTTTAGTGACCGATCTCGGCCATCTCCCAATCTGCTCCCGACTGATGTCAGTTTCCTGCAGTGACCCTGACTGCCGACATCATTTCCTTGGCCGACGCCGGTATCATTTCTATCGACATCAATTTCTTCATGACCGACGTCGGTCTTCCTATTGTCGACATCGATTACTATCTGACCGACGCCGGTACCTGTGTTCATCTGTGAGTGATAGCTTTTTACCCGCAAGCTCTCCATGGATCAAAATCCTAATCAAATCAACCCTGCTCTGCTCAAAATAATTTAGTTCCCTCACCTGATCTCTATCCATCATCTCCTCCATGAACACCAAGGCTTTCCAGTTCTTTAGCTTGTCAAAAACATCTGTCCTCCGCTTGAGAACCTGCATTCCCCTCCTACATATGTGACCAAGCCCATGAAGCCACATCTCTACAATAGAAGGTGAATCAGTAATATAAGTAGATAGATAAAGGATACCTACTTTATTACCACCATCTAATTCAAGTGTATCCGTTGTGAGAGTTACAGTGCATCTCTCATCACCCAAATTTCTTGAAGAAATTAGACTCATCTCCAAGACTGGTACCTGCATGACTTCCTTCAACCACTGTGTGTCATCCATCTGCAATTTTAGCTTCACTTCCCCTTTGCCAATTCTTTGGCAAGGCTCACCAGCTCCTCTCCCTGGGGCTGCATGGAAAGAGGCAACATAATCTGTTATCCAAGATTCAAATTTATCCAAGAAACCTCCCAAAGCATCCTGTGCAACAACACCTGCAACATCTGCATCTTCAGTTTCTTCATGCTGATCTGCTACCAACCAACAATATCTTTTTCCTTGCTCTTTCTTTCCATCAATCAGACCATTCATGCTATTCATTTTCTCCATTCGTAGCTTACTTCCTTCTGCCATTGCTATACTCCCACTCAATCAGAAACCCCTGTGAGTAACCTATAATCAACAAACACTACCAGATCTGAAACCACCTGTTAGTAACCCAACCAAAAGCTCTGATACCACTTGTCAGGTACCTAGAATAATAAACATGCTCTGATCCCTACTGAGTCAGGATCTTGCTCCTCAATTAGAGCACATATGATTACTTCTTGTATTAGCAACTAAACATGGAATTATACCAGAATCAATAAGTAACTAGAAATATGAAACAACACAGGGATTGAGAGATAATACACAATTGTATTAATAATCACTCAGAAGAATATACAATAAAGAAGATGCCACTTCTTCTTCCACCTCAAAGGTTCGCCACACCTCAAGACCTTCTTCCCTCTCTCTCTCGGTCACAACAATCAACTCCAATATAGAATTGATGTTCACCTCTCCAACCAGTCAGTAACACGCTGCCAGTACACCAAGTACACAATCATACTCCAAGTAGATCTCCTGCTCTCTGCTGCTACCTGCAAATCACTAGACTGTTAAGGTGTGGAGCTAAAAGCTTCAACTATTTGCACACACATGAAGAGGATGCTGAAGAACCAGAGCCACCGGTGTCGGTAGTATGACCGACGTCGGTCAGATGCAGTGGAGAAGGAGACCGGCGACGGCAGGGAGTCGACTGACGTCAGCAACACCAGACAAGTAGGGACCGACGTCGGTCGCCTGTGCGGTCCAGAACTGCTGTTTACGAACAGTCAGTTAGTTAAATCGAGTGTTTGCATGCTAAGAGGCTATTTTAAGTCGCGAGCTGTGTGTCTAATTTTAGTAGTTAGATTTCTATTTTTGTAACCATGGGATTCTATTTAAAGACCCATGAGGCATGTATTGTAATTATCAAATTGATTAAGTAAGAGCATTGAAGCAAGCAAGGTCAAGGAGATCTACAGGTGTAAGGTCAAGGAGATCAGCTGAAGCATTCAAGGAGGGATAACAACTCAGGTTGTAGAGTTGGGTTTGTGTTGAGCAAGAGAGAGAGGGAAGAAGGTCTTGAGGTGTGGCAAGCCTTTGAGGTGGAGGGAGAAGTGGCATCTTCCTTATTGTATTTTATTCTAGTATTATCTAATACAAGAGTGTGTATTGTCTCTCAAATTCTTTGCTGTCTCATGTTTCTAGTTTCTTAATCATTTTGGTATAATTCCGTGTTCAATTGCTCATATATAAGTAATCAATTGTGCTACCGTTGGATAAGGGGCCTCCTAACAGTTGGTATCAGAGCTACGGTTTGCAGGAAGTAGGTTATTGTTTTTGATTACAGGTCATTGACAGGGTTTTCTGATTGAGTGGGAGTTCAGCAATGGCAGAAAAAAGCAAGTTACGAATGGAGAAGTTTAACGGCAAGAATTATCAACACTGGAGGATGCAGATTGAGGACTATCTGTATCAGAAGGATCTATACTTACCATTGGGTGGGGTTGCATGCAAGCCCATAGATATGAAGGATGAAGAATGGAGTGTTCTTGATCAGAAGGCTCTCAGTTCCATAAGGTTGAGTCTTGGAGCGTCTGTGATTTCCAGCTTATCACAGTGCAAAACAATGGAAGAGTTGATAAAGTCCTTGGCAAATTTATACGAAAAGCCCTCGGCTTCTAATAAGGTATACCTTATGAAGCAGCTATTTACTTTGCAAATGCAGGAAGGTGGTTCGGTACATACTCATCTCAGTGATTTCCATGGTTTGGTAAACCAATTAGCTTCAGTCAACATTGTTTTTGATGATGAGGTAAAGGCTCTCTTGATTTTATGTTCTTTGCCTGAAAGTTGGGACGGTATGGTTATGGCAGTAAGTAACTCTGCATCTGCTTCTAAAATCTTAAAAGTTGATGATGTTGTGAGTGTGATCTTGAATGAAGAAATACGCAGGAGAAGCACAGGTGAATCATCAGGGAACGCTCTAAGTGCGGAAAGTAGAGGAAGGCAAAAGGAGAAGATTGAGCAAGGGAAATCAAGGTCGAGGAAGGAGATCCGAGTCCAAAGGTATTACCTGCTGGTTTTGTGGAAAGAAAGGACATACAAAGAAGGAGTGTTGGTTGAGAGATAAAGAGAATCAACATGCAGGTATTGAAGAAGCAAAGGATGCAAATATTGTGGTACAGGATGCTCTCATACTTTCTTTGGATAGTCAGGTAGGATCATGGATATTAGATTCTGGTTCATCTTTTCATGCATCCCCAAACAGAGATTTGTTTCATGAGTATGAACAGGGAGACTTTGGAGTGCTCTATTTAGGGGATGGTACGCCTTGTCAGATAGTTGGCAAAGGGAAAGTGCAGCTGAGATTGCAGATTGACAACACATGGGTGTTGAAGGAGGTCATGCATGTTCCAATTCTGAAGCAGAGTTTGATTTCTATAGGAAGGTTGGGTGATGAGGGATGCACAATAACCCTCACAGCGGATTCTTGGAAGGTCACCAAGGGAGCACTTGTTTTGGCAAGAGGTAAGAAAGTAGGTACTCTTTATCTATCTACTTGTACTACTGATTCCACTTTTGGTATAGATTCGAAGATGTGGTCTAATAGGCAGGGTCACATGAATAGGAAGGGAATGGAAGTTATTGATTCAAAAGGTATGTGTTCAAATTCAGAAGGCATAGATAGAATTCATTGCAGGAAAAGGAAATTTGAGGCTTTTGACAAGAACAGGGATGTCTTGGTGTTTATGGAGGAGATGAAGGCCAGAGAACAGTTACAGGCACTAAATAAATCTGAGCAGGGCAGCATGGATAGAGATCTGATCCAAGAAGAGCTCGCGGATGAAGAATTCATCACTCACAGGAACACACAGGCACCGATGTCGGTTACTTGGAACCGACATCGGTCATCCAGACACCGGCTTTGGTCATGTGCAGACTAGCAGGGTCGGTAGGTCGGGTAGGAGAAGTTCAACGTCGGTCATTAGGACTGACGTCGGCAGGAGGGACACCAGCGTCGGCCAGTGGTAACGACATTGGCAGTCAGGGTCAGTGCAGGGAACCGACATCGATCAGGAGCAGACTGGGAGATGGTCAAGATCGGTCACTGGAACGGATGATGGGTGGACAGTTAGTTGTCAAGGAGTCTCAAACACCCATATAGAGGTCAAAAAATGTATGTGAACCTCATATTTGTTGTTCACCTTCTTTATATTGCTTACTGTTAGTCATGAACTAGGAAGATGGAGGAAGCAATGCAGGTAGAATCCAGAAACAGTGGGAGTTTGACATGGATGAGGAGTGTGAGTCCTTGGAGTAGAGCCAAATAGGTACTTGTTGGTGGATTTTTCAGCTGGATAGAGGGATGGATTCCCGTTTTAGAGAAGAGAGTGGATGGACATCTGAGACAGAAGGCTATGGTATATGGTCTTGAGTTAGTTGCATGGCAATGGAGGTTTGACCATTGTTTTTTATCTTTACCAGGTTGGATAATATTAGCTACATTATCCTGTTACTGTATTGTGTTACTTTTTGCAGGGTTGCAAATACAGGGAGTTTTCTGAGCTAAGGGTAGAGTTGGTTCAGAAGTATGTCATGAAGAATTTAGGAGCAACAAAATTCTTGTGGCATAGGTGACAGGTATAAGCATCACAGGTTTGCATGGTGGTTGGTCTTCAAGAGTGACTTTGAAGAGGGATACAAGGCCTAAGGAACAAAATAGATGGTGTACAGATATAGGTACAAGTTGCAGCTGTTTATCTCCAAGTGGGAGATTGTTAAGGTGTGGAGCTAAAAGCTTCAACTGTTTGCACACACATGAAGAGGATGCTGAAGAACTAGAGCCACCGGCGTTGGCAGTATGACCGACATCGGTCAGATGCAGTGGAGAAGGAGATCGGCGACAGCAGGGAGTCGGCCGACGTCGGCAGCACCAGACAAGCAGGGACTGGCGTCGGTCGCCTGTGCGGTCCAAAAATGCTGTTTACGAACAGTCAGTTAGTTAAACTGAGTGTTTGCATGCTAAGAGGCTATTTTAAGTCGTGAGCTGTGTGTCTAATTTTAGTAGTTAGATTTCTATTTTTGTAACCATGGGATTCTATTTAAAGACCCATGAGGCATGTATTGTAATTATCAAATTGATCAAGTAAGAACATTGAAGCAAGCAAGGTCAAGGTCAAGGAGATCTATAGGTGTAAGGTCAAGGAGATCAGCTGAAGCATTTAAGGAGGGATAGAAACTTAGGTTGTAGAGTTGGGTTTGTGTTGAGCAAGAGAGAGAGGGAAGAAGGTCTTGAGGTGTGGCAAGCCTTTGAGGTGGAGGGAGAAGTGGCATCTTCCTTATTGTATTTTCTTCTAGTATTATCTAATACAAGAGTGTGTATTGTCTCTCAAATTCTTTGCTGTCTCATGTTTCTAGTTTCTTAATCATTCTGGTATAATTCCATGTTCAATTGATCATATATAAGTAATCAATTGTGCTACCATTGGATAAGGGGCCTCCTAACATAGACCTTACTCACCATGTAGATATCTCTACACCCCTGAAGAACCCTTATCCTTGCCTCACCAAGTCCTTATGATTATTCAACCACTACCCCGGTGGATCAGCTCCTTGACCTTGCAGACCTTGCAACTCTCCCTGATCATACACACTTAGCACCCCTTTGGAACTAGGAGGAGCTAATCTAGCTCTCTCTAAAAGCTCTATGGCTTTCTAGCACACGTTTTACAATACAACCCATGAGTCCATATATAGATCTCATGCTTACAATAATTAGACTAACCTAATTACAATAATTAGACACGCAACTCAAGATTAAGACTAACCTTCAACATGCAAACAAACAGTCAAAAAATAGACTCTCCGAAATCAACATGTGAACTGCCTGTTCACGCATAGGCTGCCGACGTCAGCTCCTCCATGACCGATGTCGGCCGACTGGTAACCGATGCCGGTTGCTTCCTCACTGCCATCTAACTGACGTCGGCTGATCAGACCGATGCCGGTTTCCCTGCAACTGATTCTGCAACTCCCTGCAACTCTGCATCCTCCATAACTTCTCCTGTTTGCATCTTGGTGAAGCTTTTAGCTCCACAACCTAATAGTTTAATCCAAGATCAATATCAAAATCCATGGTATTTTTACGTAGGGTACAAGAAATTAATCTAAGAAAATTATGGGATTTAACTACTGACAAAGAGTGCATTACTCTAGCACAATCATTCCCTCAACTTACTAGATTGACTCCTTAGGGAATTGAAAAGAAACGAATAAAAGGTTATGTTTCAAATGTGAAAAAATACAATAAAAAACATAAATGCATTGAGAACAAATTGTTACATATTTAAGGGGCCAATGAAAATGAAGAGGATGATGAAGTATCAGGTGAAGGTGAAGAAGAATCTAAATATTCCCAATCAATTATTTCATGCCATTCATTTTTAGGTATTATCACTACACAAACCAACAAGGTTGTAGGTTTATTCAAGAAATAAAAGGTGACAATACTAATTGACTTAGGGAGTACACATAACTTTACCAATAATAAGTTGATAACACACTTGAATTATTCTATTTATCTAGCTCCACAAGTTTAATGTCATGATTGTAGATGGTGGAATAGTCAGTTACTTAGGGAAATATAACATATTCAAAATTTATATGGAAAATTATTGGCTAGACTCTGTAGATGATATATTATGATTATATATCACCTTAGTCTTGTACACTTGACAAACTTAGACCTTGGTTGTTCTTAATTTTATATATACCTTGGTTCTACAAGCCCCACATCTACTCTATATTTTTCCCCTTGGCCTATATGTTAGTCCAACCAACCTTATATTGATGATGTATACATCCCATTTTGTCCAAAATTCTTAAAATGTACTTATCTTACACCTCTACAAGTTTTGAGCCTATGCCTACTCTCCTTCTCCTTGGACACTAATGTCTGCGATAGATAGTAACATCAACATTACTATCCTAACTTTATGCAAGTGTCTAATTCCCTAAAGTCATCCATTTTTCAAATGAAACATATCACAATGGTTGGCATAAGTGATTCACCTAGAAATCAGACCAAAAGAGCTCTCAAGAAGCACTCAAGAATCACTTAAGTTACTAAAAAATTTCCTACTATGATATCAAAGGAACAACCCAGCTACAAGTTTTAAGTACTAAAAGAGCAATCATAAGGTCATATTTTCCAAGTTACCAGCTAGGTCAATGTTGTACTTGATTTATACACATTACATGTTTCACACATAATCCAACACGTAGGGAAAAAATACATGAGTCTAAGGCCCTCTTCTAGAGTATTGTATATGTAGGTAACACCCTTTAATAGCAGGGTCATTATGGGTTAGTTTAACATGTGCTCCCATTAACCCATTTTTCCCCAAGGTCACATTAAAGATGGAAATCTAAGGTTTTACCATTTCACCAGGTGTGATAGCCCATGACTTAGATCTAAATGCACTAAGGCAAAGGCAAACCCAAAAGTATCTAGGTGGTCACATCCTATTTGAGCATATATTACATACAATACATTAGCATCTAACTTAGACACTAGCATCGACGTAACTATCCTAGGATGATACAACTATTTAGAGAGCTAAAGGCACCAGATATAGAATTTGACGATTGATCTAGAACTATCTTCCTACTTGCTTTCTTCCTGTATATATCTAGACCTACATTAACATCGGAACCAACTAAGCAATCTCTTTTATGTCATTTATATATCTAGAATAGTTTTAATTTACATTAATAGCCTATCTTAGTTTAATAAATTTAGCATATGGTACATCTAAGTTTAGCACATTAATTAACATATTGTAGATCTGATATTCACCCTTGTGTCCTATCATTTATATATATTTTTAACCCTATCTACCCAAGTAGGATTCCTCAATCCAAATTATGGTTAAACATTTGGTGAACCTAATCTGTGTGAATGCAAATTTTTCTAATTCCTAAGGTTTAAAGCTAATTAGGGTTTTATATTCCTATAATTTTTCATTTTCTATTTGTATGATTTTGCATGAAACATAAGTGTAGCCATAGATTTGGGGGTGTGTCTATTGCACATATTGAGCTTCCCCTCAACCCATCCAAGATATCTCAAACCAATGAGGGATCTCATACCTTGGATCATAATGATACCCATGTTGACAATGAAAAAATCCTGATATGGTTATCATAGAAGAAGATTCTGATAATGAAAGTTTGAAAACAAATGAAAATGACCAAGTAGATAATGACCAAGTGCATGAAATTGTAATGTTTTGTGAGTGCATTCGACAAAACCATGAATATCTTGATAAAATCTTAAAAACTATACTTGAAGCTAAAAATTCAAAAACTTTAGTGGATACATCCCTCCTCTTGAACACATTACAACTTAATACATCTAATGGGGGCATAGATTATGTTTTTCAACTTTTGTTCCCTAAAACTACTATTGATACATTTATTATGAACTTACCCATTGTTTCAAAAAAAATACCAATTTCAATGCCTATTATTTCTCAAAACATGTTTCCATCCCCTTTGGTGACTACTCAAATTGCTAATCGAAATCCCATTGGGCCTACAATTGAATCACTCCTTCAAGTCGTAAGGACCTTGTAGGATAAGGTTACAAACATTGAACAAAAGAATTCAAAGTGTTCACACGTTATAGATTTTCAAGATGTGTTGCATAATCCTTTTGCACTTGAGATATATTCACACCCTTTACCAACTAGATTTATTGCACATAAGTTCACTTTTTATGATGGCAAGGGTGATCTTGAGCAACATATTTTAACTTTATATGTGGCATGCCTTGATTATGCTTTAGATAAATTGTTTTTGACAAGATTATTCCCAAATATCCTCAAGGACTATGCTTTGAGGTGGTTCCATGACTTACCTCTTCAATCCGTGACAACATTCAAACCTCTTGCAGATAAATTTATAGTATATTTTTATGTTAACATTATCAAAAAGGTTTCTTGTGCTCAAATTACAAATATCAAATAAGGAACTAATGAACCAATCAATGAATATATCTTGAGATATAAGACAATGCTAGCCAAAATGACCAATCATACAACAGATAAAGAGTTACAATACATATTCAATAAAAGTTTACTTGTTCCTTTAGATGAGTTTATTGTTTTAAAAAAAATAAATCTTTTGATGACTTATGGCATGTTGTACAGGACCATGCAATGAAGCTTATGTCATTGAATAAGCTCAAGTATGTAGAAAACACACCAACTGCATCTACATCTAGTACAAAATTTACAATTAAATCAATTTATAAGATAAAACCTTTTAAGGCTAAAGAATAAATAACCACCATGGTTAACACATTTTCACAAAAACCTAATTGACTTATCCTATCTAATGCACTGAGGAGATAATTTACACATTTACTTGAGCTTCCTACTTCATTACTCCTATGGTTTCTAGTGTGTCATCTTATATCTCTCCCTCCTCCTATAGAGGTTGATGTAAATAACCTCTACTCAAAGGATATGATGCAAATGCTTATTATGACTATCACTAAGGCCCTAGGCATTATACAAACAAATATTTTACCTTAAATCATAAGATCCAATACCTCATCAATGACCAAAAGATTACATTTGATGATCCTTGAAAGGAATTAAGTTTCCAACCTAGATATCACCATAAATAGAATATATTTAATGATCCTATGCAAGACCATTCCAAGAAGGAACTAAAAATTCAAATCAAATATAATGCACATCCTTCTCCATCATATTATGGACACCTGATAGATGGGGTCATTGGTACTTACATGAGACATATACCTCCTATGGTTTGGAAACATACCATGTATTTGATGATAATGAAATTAAACATGATGACTCTGATCTTAATTCTCTATTCATTTTAGCATACCATAATAAACACCCCATATACAATGTTATGATTGATAGCGGTGCAAGCAAAAATGTTTGCTCCATGACATTATTTATGCATTTGGGTTATACTCATCATGATTTACACCCCTCTACTAGATCATTCAGATAATTTAATGGGACCTCCTAGAAGGTTATTGGTGATATTTATCTACCTTTATAAGTTAATCCTGCACATGTGGTTATTAATTTCTTAGTTATACCTTATACATGTGTCTTTGACATGTTGTTGGGATGACCTTGGATACACACTCTTGGAGAAATACCTTCTACAATGCATGGGTGTATTAAGTACATTCATGCCAATTGGGTAATTATAATTTCTAGTATTCTATATAAGCATCCTATTGAATAAGAGAAATTCATACCCAGGCAATTAATTATCAAGCATGTTAAGGCTAATATACCATAAAAGAGTAAGCAACAAACAATACCATTTATTAGGCGGCCAATACTTGAGATACCTTTACATCAAAGATAGATCATGGGTTACATGAAATCCTCATCTTCTATGCACCATATTTAGATATCTAGAGCACATCAACATGCTATTATTATTTCTATTCCAAAGAAACCATAAAGTACATAGAGATGGGTTTTAAGAATCCCTATTCATTCTATTGGAACTTCATGATCCCAAAGTCCTATTATACATATGCCAAGCATCACACAAACTAAAATGACATTTATTGCACCTATATATTCTTCTTGGTAGTGCCACAAATTTATTGCACTAGGTTCCTAGTGGGGAGATACCTATGATCACTATTTTGATGAGTTCATAGGATGATTTGTCTCTTCTAAAAATACAAAAAATAAAATAAAAAATGCATTAAAAAATCAAAAAAACATTTTTTGGCATCTACATGTTCTATTGGCCCCTTGGCATATATGTGTTAGTTCCATGTTGAGAACTAGCATAACATTTACTCCTACAAACACATACACATACATAGACAAACATACACATATACATAATACATTTATGGGTGTTGGGTTTTCTCTCTACTCACATCACTATGATGTTGGGGGCATCCATCTTCTATGATATTGATACACATAAGTTATATGATTCGGTGATCACTCTACATTATCATGTTTGAAATTACATATGTACTTACACATGCATATTATCCATGATTATACATTACACATGGTACTTTATATGATATGCACTTGATGTTTTTCGTTAACACATTCAATCCATGGGAAACTATGACATGTTTATGTTGGTTACTTATATTTTTCCTTTACACACTTCCTTGAGTGTTTTGCCTTGATATTATCTTGATTTTTTGAGCATTTGAATATGCTCTATTGTATATGGCCCCTGTTCCTATGTTTGATTTCTTGGACATTTAAATATGTCATTGCATTTTTTGACATTTGAATATGTAATTCTTTGTTATATGGACATTTAAATATGTCATTACTTGATTTTGTGGACATTTGACTAAGTCATGTACATTCAATTTTGTGGCATTTGAATATGCCCCTTATTTGTGGTCTTGTTGGATCATTACTTTTTGACTTGCTTTTGAGTACTCTTATGTGTGTGCTTATTTGCTTGTTGAGATTGTACTATTACTATCTAGATGTTGACATGATATTTATCATGAATATTAGGCTTACATGTGATCACATTGGTTCTATGCCCTTCAATGGTACATTTACCTAGACATTTTTACTTTTATATGCTACATGGTTACATTCATAAACTTACAATTGTTTTAACCTTTTGAGGTGAGGTAACTTCCAGGTACTATTTTTTCCTCACCTCAAAGGGGGGCATGCTTGGGAAGCATGTTATCCACACTTTACACCAATTCTCAGATATCAATGGGGGCATGCCATATGGATATGGTTTCCATACATTCATAGTTTTCATATTATAATAGGGGCATGCTTTAGATGCATGTTCTCCACATTTATTCAATATTTAATACTTATACTAGTTTGCATATTCAGTGGGGGCATGCCATATGGAAATGGATTTCACACATTAGTAGTTTTAAATTTAGTGGGGGCATGCTAGGGAAGCATGTTCTCCACATTCATTTAGTATGGTACTTACAATTACAATATTTAATGGGGGCATACTTTAGAAGAATGTTCTCAACACCTATGTAGTATTTAGCATCTCAAATTTATAGTGGGAGTATGTTTTGGAAAAATTTCCTCTACATTGATACTTATATCATTTTTAGATTTATCCATATATAGTGGGGTCATGCTTTAGAAGCATGTCCTCCACACTTACATAATTTTTTGAATTAGCCAAAGCACATAGTTATATGATTCTGATACACATTTTTGGTAAAATTTATACATGGTGTCATTGTTACACAAAATTTTAGCATAAAACATATCCAAGGTTTATATGTGATGCAACATGTGCTAATATTGAAAAATACAAATCAATCTCAGATTCTAAAACCATTGCACATATTGATACCCCACAGACTTTTATGAACTTTGGTAAGTCAATCTATTGTAGTAGTTGGTTTACCTTTTGGTATGGTTGGGGTGATTAAATCACTCAATATTTCTAAGTTTTTCAGTTTGGAATTGATCATTTAAGCTCATTAGGTTATAAATATAACTGGGCTGCATGGTATGTGTCTAGAAACTGAATC
Organism: Torreya grandis; assembly: GCA_037957365.1. Taxonomy (NCBI): domain Eukaryota; kingdom Viridiplantae; phylum Streptophyta; class Pinopsida; order Cupressales; family Taxaceae; genus Torreya; species Torreya grandis. The sequence goes on along the minus strand of JARHVA010000581.1, from coordinate 4,793,631 downwards.
ACAATCAGATATACTTCTCTTGATCAAAACAAACAAGGAGAGTAACCATGGATCTGTACCTTCTACCTCATTTAAATTTCAACCCAGGAATGTAGAATTATGTATACACCCTAAATTGGTCAAGTAACCACACATATCATGTCTTTTCATAGTCATTTCATAAGAGACTCTAATTGGAGAATATGAGTTTTTTACACATTTAGCCATGTCTTTCATTTTATCTATTTGGGTCTTGTTTTAAGCTTGAGTCATCTTTTTACCCATTCTCAGTCACCTTGAGCCTTTCAAATGAACATTCCACCTTAGCCAAGTCAGGTTTTCCATGCTTGTTCTATCCCCCTAGTCCCCAACCTATAGGATAGGAGTGTTGGGATTGGACTACAGTGTTGAAACCTAGGGTGTCCAATTTCCAGTGCTCCTATCCAAAGTCAAATTGAGCTCTAATGGTCAATTTTTTTTGCAAGATGAGTCTTACCCCTTTTATTTTATTTGTTCCTAAGTTTTCCAATGTTGGCCAAATGAAAATAAAGCTCCCAAATTCAAAATAATGAGACTCTTATATAAAGGACTACACAAGGCATTTTATATCTAGCACGTACTACTTTAGAACATGAGACATAATAAAAATTAGTCAATAGTATAGCTCAACTTCTCTGCATCACACATAGACTTGCATACTTGATTAAAGAATGGATTGTATTACATCTATCATGTGCATTGATTATGCAAATTCCCTAAGGGAGAACTACATTTGATCTAAGACCCTACATTGAGGGTTAATGTAGGTAGAAATCAAAACAATAGGGGTTCTAGATTGTGCAATCATTTTCCCCCTAACCTAGTTTTTATCCCTTTTTATTTTTATGTATTCATTGTTTACATATATGTAGATGGATATAGATATTTAATACTATAATGAACTTATAACAAGGTCTATTAACTTCTATCCCTTAAAATTTGGTACAGAGGCTCACATTGACTTGGCAAACAAAACCTAGAAATCTTAGATTTTGAGGACAATAGCATTAGGGAGGGACTATAGTGATAGACACTAGGGTGTCTTATCCTGGTGCTCCTATCCAATAAAAAAATGAAAGCTAGGTTTAGATTCTTGACAGTGTCTTAGTCCTACTTTTTAATTACCAACTCTGGAATCATTTGTTTTAGTTCAATTTAAGATAAGTTTATTATTCCTCTTATAAAATTACCTATTTAAAATATATATTTTCCCCCATTAATCTAGATTTTTCCTATTATTATAGACCCTTATTATTTAGTATCTAAACACTAGATTCCCAAAAATAATAAAACATTTTGGTGAACCTGACTTACTTCGAACAAACCTAAAACCCTAGTTACACTTAGGGTTTTTCCTTCATATTTTTGTACAAAAATTTAATTTCCAAATTATGATTTTTGTATAAATTTTTGTGCATTATTCCTATTCAAAATTATTTTATAATTTAAAATTATTGCATAATTTTTCAAAATTCTAAAACCCTAGCTAAAAAGCCTAGATTTCAAAACTAGGTCCTTAAACCTCAAGCCTTCCTTCCTTGCAAATTTTAGAAAACTATTTTAGAGTTTTTTCAAATTGATTACTTTGTCAAAAATAATTTCAAAATTTCAAAATTAGTAGTTTTCTTGTGTAAAAATTTAATTTCTAAATTCTAATTTTTGTGTAAATTTTTGTGCATTATTCCTATTCAAAATTATTTTTAGAATTTAAAATTATTGCATAATTTTCCAAAATTCTAAAACCCTAGCTTAAAACCCTAGATTTCCAAACTAGGTCCTCAAACCTTAAGGTTTTGCTCCCTTATAGTTTTTATAAAAATAATTTGAATGTTTTACAAATTGTTTAGATTATCAAAAGTAATTTCAAAAATTTGATGATAGAAGTTCTTTGCGCATGTATTTGCTTCATAGTACTTTTCAAAATTATTTTTGGTAAAAGATATAAAATGGACACAAAGGTAATTCCTCCTTCTCATCCCATATATAAATTTCTAAAATTTTCTTATAACTATGACAATGATTGGAAAAATTTGCAAAATTGCACATTAGCTAAGAATGTAGAAAATGATTCCATTTATAGTGAAGATAATGACTATTGTTGTAATAAAGGATATGATGATATGTGTAATGATGATGGTGAACCAAAAATAGATGAATATTTTTCTCTAAAACCCATTTCTTTTATTCCTTCTTCTAAAGAAAATAATTTTGATAAATGCGAAAGATACTTCTCACCTCATTCTCTTATGCACAATGCACCAAATGAACAAATTATTCATGCACTTACAAGTGAACCTCTTATGGGTGATAATTTGCTTCATTGTGAACCTAATCTCTCTTTATCTTTTTCTACTTAAATGTTCAAATTACAATAATATAAATTCAATATAATCAAATTACCAATGCATAGTTCAAATGATACATCTCTTGTTATTAACTCTACTTTATCAAAAGGATGTTCAAATGAAAAATATCCTTCTCTTACTTATCATATTGCACATAAAAATAATGTAAGTATTTCATCCATGGATAACATAGATGCACATGATATTCCAATTTCAAATGATAATTTATTGCATATTCGAAAAGAAGTAGATTCTTCTATTACACCTCTCCCTAGCAATGATGGAAGTGATAATGAATATGATAGTGAGCATGCCAATGAATATGAAAATGAGAGTGATTTTGAACAATATTACATATATGATAATGATGAAGATAATTATGCACATAGTGAAGAAGAATATGCATATCATGTTTTGAAGTCTTCTCTCACTCCTCTCAAACATAATGCACTTACAAATGTTGTTTCTAATTCTATTTCAAATAATACACATGTTAATGCTAATAACACAACTTCTACTCAATTAGAATGTGATTCACTAGAACATAAAGATACCAATGAATTTATCAAGCTACCCCTGACTACAATGGAACCCAATTCTCACTCTTCACCTAAAGAGAATGGTAACCCACATCCCTCCAGTAAGGTCTAAGTTACCATTAATCCTAAGGTTCAAGTGAGCACACCCCCTCTTTATGATCCAATTGCTAAATGTAGCATTCCCATGGTTAAAATTAACAACCAAATTCAATGATTAAATGAACCACTTTAAGATACTAATGTACCATCCCAAGAGATCATATATTTGATGCATGTAGTTGGTGAGTTACAACACCAAGTACATATCCTTACCTTGAAAAACAAAGCTTATAAGTCTTGGATGGATGCTAATGATCTACATGGTAACCCTATTTTGAAGACATTCATAAAAGATTCATTTCTTAAGCATTTATAGATACCTTAATTACCTCACTTTGATAGAACTAGAGATCCATTTGTATACCTTCAGGGCTTTTGAAAGGCTTTGTCATCTCACATGAGCCCGTTGATTCTACTCAAGTTATTCTAGTAGACATTAGTGGGGGAAACACATAATTGGTTCTTTCATCTACTTCTCATTAGTTCAATGCACACATATGATGACTTAAAGGAGGCATTTATTAGATATTACATCGTAAACATGGGCCATTATGTTACATATGAGAAACTTGCCACACTACATCATAATTCTTTAGAGGCAGTTAGTGAGTATATCTTAAGATTCAAGGATCACATGTTAATATTGATATATAAACTAATAGATCTAGAGATTTAGCATAAATTTATTAAGGGGCTTCACCAACCTCTCCTTGAGCATCTACTGTATCAGACAAAGTCTTCTTTTAGACACTTGTGTTATACAGTTTTATCTTTAGAAAAAACATTGAGCTTGATTAAGGTAAATTTAGTTGATCAAATCAATCTAGATTTCATAATAACATCTTCAGATTTAACTCCTTACACTCAACATCCACCATGTCCTAAATAAGATAGGAGACCACAACCAGAAAAGTAATGAGTCAAGAACAAAGAGCTAATTTCTAGAGCATAATCTACATTATGTACTACAAAGAACAAAAATAAGACACCACTATAGTTTGATTCAGAGAAGGATAGCCCATCTACCATATTATCAACACTACTAGATAGGAGGTTAATCACATTGCCTTCTACTCATTGACGAGATCCATGTCTCTTACATAGACAACCACATTAACCCTTTTGTAACTATCATCATATTAATAGACACAAATATAATGATTGTTATGGACTCAAGGATTGAATTATTAGATGTGTTGATAATGGCATCATAACATTAACATAGGGGGAACCAAGATATCTTACATCATGGAACCCTATACCTCATCCTCCATGATCGAGTCATCTCTGGACATTCCTTTACAGGAATCATCAGTCACTCATCATGAGCACAATATAGGTTTTAGAACATAATCTCATAGGAGATCTCCTATTCCACTACTTCAAAAGGTTTGGAAACTAATACGATGAGAATAACCTACATATAGAACTGTAGTATGAGGAATACATAGTGTAGTTCTATATACATATCCAGTAGAGTCACAAGCACCATAGCAGAGTCTTACTCATGAAAAATATTCATTATGGGTAGATTTTTTGGGTCCTATCTCACATAGTAATCCACTACAATTAAGATTAGATGACCCCTCACCATAGAGTACTGCTTATGAGAAATATTCATTATGGTCAGATTTTATGGGTCATATTTTATGTAACAACCTATTATGATTAAGATTAAATGATCCCTCATCATAGGTTTTAGCTCCATCTTGATAGATTGCTCAGTCATATACATCATAACAAAGGCCATATGGTATTTAGTTATAGATAGATGAGTCTTCTTCACAGCAAATAGTTTTAGTTACATGACCAATAAAGTTAAATTTTGTAGAATATTCACACACAACTACAATTAGCACACAATAGATAGTATCAGATACAAAGCACATTCCTACATAACATGAGTAGTATGGGCACTTATTTAGTTGGCCGATAGGGTTCAGATAGTCATACAACAAAGTATAATACAATGTATAGTCATACTAGTTTTAGTTCATAATCTTCACTTAGTAGGGAAATGATGGCTCCAAAGTTATAGCTAGCCTTTGTATTCTTGAGCCACTCTTGGGGAATTAATACACACAACATGCTATCTTACATCCCCACATAATAATAACGAACATTCCAAATTCTCAATAACTATCCATAACCAAAACTATCTTGTCAAAGTCTAGATATTACCAAATCAACTTACCCAAATCCTACTTTACCAATATTAAAACCAAATCAACTTATCCAAATAATTTACCAATCTCAAACTAGCTCAATTTATCCCAATAATGTACCAATTGTAAAATCAATAATTTTTTTGATCACTTATAATTGCAAACCAAATAAAATTCTTTACTTACATACAAATCGAAATACAAACCTAGCACCACACTTATCAAAAAAATCAACTCACATTTCCTAAGTACTATTTTACAAAACATATACAACCTTCAACATCAATACTAGACTAACTACTTCTAATCAATAAATTACATTAAATTTAACAATATATTTCAAATCCCATAACATAGTACGCATGAGTCAAAACCAAAAACTAATATCCATATATATATAATAAATTTTTAAAATACATAAACAATATATAAAATATAATCAATCATGAATGGGCATCATGCCCTCATTCTTAGTCTCACTCTCTCCTCCACTACTAGTCCCATAGTCTAGCCTCACGCTCGACATCCCCACACCTAATCGTGCTCCTGAATGCCTCTTATGTTGACTATCTTGATCTAGTAATTGACCATGCTCCTCACAAAAGTATGCATATTACCTCTATAAATCCATGTAATCATCCATAATCCATGTACTCATCTATCCATAATCAGGAGAAGGCATCCAATGCTTATCTCGCTCAACCCTCAGCTCATCTCTCTCTCCCACTACCTTAACATATGCAACTATAGCTATAGTATCCCTTTCAAACAAATGAGCATAAACACCAATTTTAAATATCACTTGCTCTATCAAACCCTCCTCCATAGCATACTTAAGAACATATTATGTGAGCTCTTAAAGTGTAGAATCAATGATGTTCTCCCAATACCCATCATCTCCACCTCCTTCCCCAGCCTATGCTTAATCTTGAGCACCTTCCACTCCATCTACACACAATATTACAACACTACATTAGACATACATTTTTCAAACAAGATATAATATGCATAAACTTGAACTTGTACACAACTCAAATATAAATGATACTTACCTCCCATAATCTAGATTAGAGCTAGGTATTCATACTTAGGGGCATCCCCTCTACCAATAGGATATAATGGAGCCCATCGATGCCTCACCCACCATGTGGTAAATGACTTTGTGCATCCAACATCATCTACATTAGGAATATCTATATCCGTATCTCATGCATCCAAAAGTAATGGTGGTAAATCCACCTTAGTAGGCCTATGATGAGCTCCTTCTCTCACTGGTGCCTGTGCACTCATCACCCACATCCATGCTAATGGGGGCACATCTTGTAATACACCAAACTACCTAGTCATGCACTCATACTAAAAGTTCTCATAGACTTTAGGACAATGGTCATGTAACCAACAACTAACCCTAATATAATGCAACTACAGTCCATCTATGGGCTACCTAGGAAATCCTCTATAGGGCCTCCATATGATATCTTAAGCTACCAATCTATCTAATACTCATCTATAATGATCCATCCCAAGAGACTTGATAGCCCATGCACTTGTCCACCACTCCCCATATGGCTGTGGAGGTGCCCACCTCTCTCTTAGTAATCCCAATGGCTGCAAAACCACTATGTACTCATAGGCCCAATAATGAATAAAGTAGACACACTCAAACCACCACTAAATGCCTCCTGAGTAAACTTGTATAGATATTTGTATAAGTCATCAAGTATAGTTCTACCCCATGAGAAAATAGTGCCATATACCTCTACACTGCATACAATCCTATATACAATCGATACCCCACTTCCATACACTAGAAGTAAAAAATACAATAACACTGTCAACCACTTCTATAAACATGAAACACTCAAATGAATAATAACTAACAATAGTACATCATTATCACTACCTCTATTATGTATCCTTGAGGGCACATCAACAAAATACAAAGATGTATGATCAACGACATCCACACCCATATCATCCTGTAAAGTCACACACACATCTCTATACCTATTTTGTACCTAGATACATACAACTTCATCCTCACCAATAACAACTTGTTTAAATTTTATACAACTTGGTTCTCACCATTAAAAGCTCATTCAAATTTTAAATAACTCAGTCTAAATAATCAATCAACTTCTCAAATCAATTCAAAACTATACCAACCTTGTTCCTAGAATTACGCCACTAGTCTTCAATTTTGGCTCAACCTCATCTATTACAAATTTTGTCCCTTTCCTAAAAAGGGGGGCATCATTTCTACTATTCTTATTCCTACACCTACCCAACACACCTATCCACTCTCATAGATGGATACACCATGGTTCTTACACCTCCAACAGCCATATTATTGGATCAAACTTAGATGGGTCAAGATATATAGTGATTCAAATTACAGGGTCACTTAGCAATGGTTTTTACACCTTCAACAATCAGAATTATTAGATTCAACTTAGATGGGTTAAGATATACAATGATTCAGATTACATGGGTCATTCAACATTACTCAAGACATTTAGAGGGACATAACTTGAGTTTGAAGATACATAGATTACTCAGATATACATTGGTTTAGATCATATGGATTCACAATGAATTTGATATAGATTCAGACCAAATATCAGATTTGAGGGCATGTATATCAATACATGTCTCACACATACAACTTCATACATCATGATACAGTTATAAACCAGATAGCATATTATAGGCATAGTATATAGCACATTGTTTTGATCTCTAATTTTTCACATGAGACATGACATGATAGCTCATTTCACATGTGGTTATATAGATTACTAGACTATATAAATGCATCACTCACATACTAGATTTAGGGGCATGGCATAGATGTTCATGTTATTGATCATCTAGGATTATACAGATTGGAATGGTAAGAGATGCCATTTTATTCTTACACATTTACCAAAGTTTTTAGATTACACCCATGTATACCCAAGTTGTCTCTAGGTTAGACTATATGATCGTCTATAGTGGTTGGTCCATAGCATCACCTAGACCCAAGAGTTTATGTAGGATCAAGGGCAGACATTAGTTTTAGACCTCTAAGCACTTCTCAGTTCTAGTTTAGATTATTCAGAGTGGGGACATAATAGATATTACTCTTCACAACATATAGTTTCTATACACAAATTCCATATTACATGAGTTTATGTGGGACAGAGGGTAGATATTGGTTTTGGGCTTTCTAGCATTTCTCATTTCTAGTCAGATTCAGTATAGGGGGCATCCATTTCAAGGATTCTTTTTTCTCTCTAGGAAATATTTAGATTTAATATAGTGGGCATCCATTTTAGGAATTCCTTCTTCCTCCAAGCACTATTCAGTTCTCCATCCACTTCCCTAGCCAGGAAGTTGGATCCTTTTTTTAGCACATTTATCTCCATGTAGGTAAGTTTAGGTATGCATCTTATTTCTTTCTTTTAATCTAGTACCTCATTTAATTTCATCACTAGATTAAAAGGGGGGAAAATGTATCAACTTTAAATTGGTCAAATAACCACACATATCATGTCTTTTCATAGGGGAATCTAACTGAAGATTATGAGCTTTTTACACATTTAGCCATGTCTTTCATTTTATCTATTTGGGTCTTGTTCTAAGCTTGAGTTATCTTTTTACCCATTCTCGATCACCCCAAACCTTTCAAATGGTCATTCTACCTCAGCCAAGTCAAGTTTTACATGCTTGTTCTATCCCATAGTCCCCAACCTATAGGACAAGGGCATTAGGATTAGACTACAGCACTGGAACATAGGGTGTCTAGTTTATATCACTCCTATCTAAAATCAAATTGAGCTCTAACGATCAATTTCTTATGCAAGATGAGTCTTACCCCTTTTATTTGCTTCATTCCTAAGTTTTCCAAAGTCAACCAAATGCAAATAAAAATCCCAAATTAAAAATCATGAGTCTCCTATATAAAGGACTACACAAGGCATTTTATATCTATCACTTACTACTTTGGCACATTTGATATAATAAAAATTAGTCAATAGTATAGTTCAGCTTCTCTGTATCACATATAAACTTGTATGCTTGATCAAGGAAGGGCATCAATGAAAGTCATTCTTGTAGCTATCATATTCATTGATTATGCATGTTCCCTAAGGGAGAACTACATTTGATCTGAGACCCTAGCTTGAGGGTTAATGTAGGAAATAGTCAGAATAGTAAGGGTTCTAGATCATGCGATCATTCTTCCCCTAACCTAGTTTTTCCCCCTTTTTATTTTGATGTATTCATTATTTTCATGTGTGTAGATGGATATAGGTATTGAAGACTAAAATGAACCTACTATGAGCTCTATTAACTTATAACCCCTAAAATTTGGTACATAGGCTCACATTGACCTGGTGAACAAAACAAAAAAATATTAGATCTTAAGGATAATAGAGTTGGGGAGGGACTATAGCAATGGACACTAGGGTGTCCTATTCTGGCACTCTTATGCAATCAGAAAATGAAAGCTAGGTTTAGATTCTTGACAGTGTCTCAACCCTACTTTTCAATTACTAGCTCTAGAATCATTTGTTTCAACCTGATTTAAGATAAATTTATTATTATTCCTCTTGTAAAATTACCTATTTTAAATCTATATTTTTCTCATTAAATTATATTTGATCTAAACATTAGATTCTTGAAAATAATAAAACAACCTGATAGGATGATGTCACTATATGTGCACGCCCAATCTCTAATTTGACATTCTACTAATTGTATCTAAGATGCTGAAGTGTAGTAAATGAAATGATTGAAATGAAACATAAACAAAGTATAATAAAATAAATGGTTATGCATGGGAAGCTTCCTAAATAAATATTAAACAAAAATATAAATCACATAATTCAAAAATGAAACACACAATGCTTAAGGAAATCAAATAACATACTTAACTAACTAGATGGGTTTGATTGTTGTTGTAGCCTTCCAAAGGGGGCCCTTCCTCCTTCTAACTCTAGCTTCAACCCTTCCTTTTACAACACTATATTGAACTCTGAATTGCTCACTCATATTAATCAAAAGTGTAGTAATGAATTGCTGCATGAAGTTACAATCATAATTGCTTAACACAATGTACTCATGATAATATCTATTCAACATGTACTATTTTTCATCTCTCTTAACTCTACTACTATGTATTTATATTCTATAGAGGAGATATTTTTATAAAAAATAATATATACATCTTATTCAAAGATACTTTCAAATTGGAATAACTAAAATTGGTTCTTTTCGCTAAAGACATTCTTCATGTGAATCTTGTGACTTTGCTATAGGATAAATAGGGCTATTTCATTCTTCAAATTCTTGTTTATTGAGATCCATGGAGGTTAGATTCATTTTTATGATTTGGTTAGAATAGAATCAAAATCTATTCATTTGTGGCTTTGGTCACACAATGGATGAAAGATGGTCTGTGTAATGAGATTTTTTTTGCTGAAGGATGCTCCATGTTAATATTTATTTATTAAAAACATCTTCAAAACACATACATAGAAAAATCATCCTAAAGTAATAACCAACCATCATATATTTAATTTCAATACATAATTTGAACTATTTAAAATATATTGAAAACATAATGCTATATAGTTCATGAAAGTAGGGAATTATATGGAAAAGTGTTTCAAAATCATGGTAAACAAGCAGGATGAGCACAATAGATGAACATAATAACATGACATTTATGGGGCTCATCACACCCCTCAACTTAATTTCTTGCTCTACCTTGAGAACTATACTTATTTATTCCTAATGCACAAAAAACTCTAAAATCCATGGGTTCTACAATGCCCTTGGCAAGGTGAGCATAAAAACCCCACCTCTGCTCAAATATTTGCCATCTTTTGGCTTCACAAGCTTTATCCATCAAGATTTTGTCCTAATCTAGAATAGGATACCAGAATAAGGGTGGATAGAACTTTAGGTTCAGTAATTTTGATCCTATGTCACCTACAAGAAGAATGTATTTTATAGTCATATTAAATGCTATATTTAAATTTAAAGGGAAATAGGGCTCCCTCTTATTCTATGTAGTAGTGAGCTCATTCTATCATTTGATACATGACTCTTTGGCTGAAGGACCAATAGAATTTCTCAAACCCAAATAAAAATATTGAACCTCATCACATTTCTATCCAAACCAAGTTCTAACTTCTTTCTTTAACATGATATTGTCCCATTCATCTAATACAACATCAGGTGTCATTGATTCACCCCTGATAAGTAATTAGCTTTCATCTTCCTTTGTCCTATATTCTACTATTTATCTTCCTCTTTTCTATTCAATTAACAAATATGATGAAAATGCTTGTAATTAGACATATCTAACATATAGAATGGGATTTCATTCTCTATCATATGGAACAGTATAATTGTGTAAGTAAAACTTGCGTAATTGTTCTTGTTCTTGCGAAATTTATAAATAGAAAAGAAGGAAAGGGGATTAATAACTTCATGGGGCATATCATAATAAATTATCATAAATCTAAACTTGTGCCATTATTATTTGAGATAAATTGAATAAATTTTTTTAGGAGGCCAGCAATCAAGGAGTTCTTGTGTTATACCGGACATGTCCTCAAATTTTTGTTTTAGTTTGGTGATGCTTTCTTCCTTTAACTTATTTTCCTCTTTTAATTTCCTATTTTCTTTCCTCAGTTCCTTTAAAGATTCAAATTGATTATCCATCTAATTAAATAGTTTATAATATATTGCAAAACATGAGTGATACCTGACCTCAGGGGTAGTTTTAGGTTCTTCTTTCTGATTGACCTCTATAGACGGTTGTGGAATACTAGTTATAGGGTGATCCTTAGCTAAGGACTATAGTTGATAAGCTGCTATAACAAGTACATCCAGACCTCCATTAGATTGATCTTGAAGCAATTTTATTAATTTCTCAATTTCTTGCAAGGCTTTCTCAAGAGTGGAAAATTCTACTTGTACTACATTTGGTTGCTCTAATTGCTCAGGTTATTCCTACATGGGTTACTCATGCAACTCTTGTTCTACTTCTTCCTTTACTAGTTCCTCATACAATTATTCAAAACTATGTTCCACTTGTTCTTTTCCCTCATGTATTTCTTTAATATTGTGTTCAACTTATTCTTCTCCTTATTGCATTTCCTCAAGACTCTGCTCAATTGGCTTTTCATGGAATTATTCAAAACTATGCTCAAATTGTTTTGCTTCTTCTTGATGGAATACTAGAGAATATTCTTCCCTATCTATTTCAGTCTCAATAGATTCATTTTTAACATTAGTCCTTTCTTCCCTAGATTCTTCATTTATTTGAATAATGGAAGAAGACTTAGTTCTTATTTTTCTTTTTAATCTATGAGATCTACGAGGAGTGGGGGTTACTTCGGTTTTCTTGGAAGAAGATGGGAATTCCTCCTCAGGCTCATCTGAATCAAGTCAAAGAATGAGTTTCCTCTTTTTATTTCTCTCAACCCTTGCTATAAGTTCTTGTGTTGCTATAGGAATACCTTCTTCTATAGGTTTTTATGTGGCTATAGGAAGGTTTTCTAATTCATGTTCTTGTGGTTCTGTAGGGAGGATTTCTTCTAATCTTTGTTCTTCAATCTCCAATTCTTCTTCTTCTCTATCATTCTCTTTATTTGCTTCTCTATCACTCTCTTCATTTCTTGGTCTATCACTCTCTTTATTTCTTGGTCTATCACTCTCTTCATTTCCTAGTATTTAGAAAAATTCTTCCCAACTGATGTTGGGTCTAATTATTTACAAATAGTCTTTAACAAGTAACTAGATGAGACAATGGTGGGAGAGAGCTTTAGAATTACCTTTTTGAAAAGTCTTTAACATCTTGGTGATTATATGAAGCAAAAAGTTTAGAATGTTTATTTCCACTCCATGCCATAAATGATTAAGGAACTTGAAGTGTATGCCATGTAGCATTGAATACCTTCCTTCATAGATGAAATATTTAGAGATAAACTTGGTATCCTTAGCCCATTTTCTTGGTAGAGTCAAGTTTTTAGTGCCCTATTTTGAGGTTTTTAGTCATTCATTTACTCTGTTAAACATCATATTTGTCTTGCCATTCCTCCCTTATTCCAAGTAGTTTAGTTACTCTATTGATGTCTATTTCCATCAACTTTACTTACATCCTTTTTACCATGGCCAAACTATTATGCAATGTACCAACAAATTCCTTCGCAATTCCTTCATTCATAGACTATATTTTCTAAAAATAGTATACCTATCCTATATGCTAGAATAAGGCTAAGATTTATAGGCTATTGGTCAAGGGGGTAATATCCAGTGGTTCATGTTTCAACAAATCACCTCCCATATTATGTGAGTTATAGGTTTGGGTATTTGTAGTAAGTGTTTTGGGTAATGGCAGAATGATTTGTGACTTATACATTGAGAGAAGAAATAATCCTTTTGAATTAATGAGAAATCTCTCCCCAACTTAATCTGTCACTTGTCCTTGAGGGTGAAGGTTGACATCTATAAAACACTCATGGGAAGAGTAAGGGGTGCTAATAGCGATTGTGTCAATGGGCACATCAATAATGACAAAGATGGTAAGTGGACATGATAAGGAGAGGATACATTGGTACATTGATAGAATTAAGTCTCATCATCTTTAGAAATAATTAAAATGTATGCTAGGAAATAAATATAGAATAATTACCATATTACCTATAGAAATACCTTTCATAAATATGCAAATGATGATGTGAAGTGATGATCATGACATATGCTAGCATTTAAGTGGTAGAAAATGCTTGATATAAGATGGAATGTAGGAAGATATCCTATAGTAAGATATGTGTCCTGTCGTAACAAGTTTTATCTTATATCCACAAGTTTTATCATATAGTATTAAGTTTTTCACCTGTAGTGATAAGTTTTCCATCCTATAGCAAGAAGGAAAATGTATTTCTGCTCTAAGGAAATGAATCTACAAGCAAAAGCAAGGGAAAACAATTTTTTTTTATTGTAATAGTGCCTTTTATCTCTCTCTCTCTCTCTCTCTCTCTCTCTAATGAATGTTGATCAACTAGTGACCTAGTTTTTAAAAATAACATCCATCAACAATGCTCAAAGGTTTTCATTACTAAATTTTCTATTTTTTTTTGATCTAAAATCAACTAAAATCACAAGAATCTAGAGGGTAGGATTTTATTTAGCCTAAACCAAGCCATTAGGAATGACTTATTCTTGGCTACAAGAAGCTTTATTACGCTTGGAAAATATTAGATAAGGGTCGACAAAAATACCCTTTAGCTATAGGAATAGGTTGATTTGTTTCATGAAGAAGAGATGGATGTTGTTCTTCAAGAAGTTGGCAAGTGAGAGTTTCCTTGGAAAATGGTTTCTTGTACAGCTTGAGCCTGTGGCCATTAAAAAGTAGTTGGAACCAAATAGAGTCAATGGTTGTGAGCTTTACAACTCCATTGTCAAAAAATCATATAATCTCATAAGGCCCAAGCCATCTAGACTATAACTTTCCTTTATGATTCTTGTATTTAGATTAAAAAATGAGTTCTTAGTCTCTTGGTTGGAAATTCGTAGTCTTGATGTTTCTGTCATGCCATCTTACATGTTGTCTTTACACTATTTCAATATGATGAAGTGCTTCTTTTATTAATTCATCAAGTGCATTCAGCTACATGATCTTATCTTGTTATTCTTGAGAGATATTTAAGCTCAAATCAAGTGTTATACTTAATGTTTTATGTTCAAACTCAATGGGTATAACATGGTTTTTACCATAAACTAGTTCATATAGAGTGAAACCAGTTGTGGTTTTTCAAGTGATTCTATAAGCCCAAACTACTTCTAGAAGATGAGTTGACCAATATTTTCTATGTAGGCTGATAATCTTAGTAAGGATATTTTTCAATTCTCAGTTTATCACTTCTACCTAAACATTTGACTGAGGATGGTAGGGGGTAGATTTCTTGTGTCTGATTTCATATTCTTTTACCAAGGTAGCTGTGAGGTCTAATGTGAACTATGGGCCTTGGTCTATGATGATCTCTCTTATAACTCCATAGTGGATGAAAATTTATTCATAGAGGAACTCAATTACCTTCTCATCTTGGGTATGGGTTAAGGCTTTGACCTTTGCCCATTTGGTGACATAATTAGTGCACACCAATATGTATTTCTTGATATTAGATTTATGATCAATGGGACCTACAAAATATAGTCCCCATTTGTCAAAGGGTTATAGAACTAGTTGTGGCTGTAATGACATATTATTAGAGTGAGTTGGTTTTTCTATACGCTGACATTGATCATATCGGTGGGTGTACATCATGGCATCCTTATGCAAATAAGGACAGTAATATACAATATTTAGTACTTTCATGGTAGTTTATTTGGTAGCAAAATGACCCCTATAGGGCTCACTATGATAGGCTCTAAGAATGTCATAAGCTTCATCTTCTCATAACTAAGTCTGATCCAATGACAAAGAGATATCCTACAATATAAGAATAATGTCTACTCTTTTGTATCAGGTGTTGTTTATCCTTAAGTGAGAAATGTTGTGGTAGTGATCTTGAAACAAGATAGTTAGAAATCTAAATCAAGGAGATTGAATTATTATAGAAAATAAATACTCATCAGGATAAGAATCATCAATAATAAGATTGTTCTCATCAGTTTGCAATTGAGATAGAAAATATGTTGCTAAATTATCTTTACTAGGTCTATCCACAATGGTAATATCAAATTCCTATAGAAAAAGTAACCAATGAATTATCCTATCTATTATAATAGGTTTGTTCATTAAATACCTTATTTCCACATAGTCAGTGTGGATGAATACTCGGTAACTTATTATGTAGTGTTTAAATTTGTTGATTGCATAGATGACAATGAGAAATTCATTTTCTATTACAGTGTAGTTTAGTTCATCCCCTTGAAGATTCTCACTAATAAATTGAATTGCATAACTTAAAAGATTTATATTTTTGGCTAAGTATAGCTCCTATAGTGGTGTTAGTTGCATCTGTATGAATGTGAAAAGGATTCTTTCAGTCATTTCCTTAGAACAGGTATTGTTATGAGCAAGTCTTTAAGTTGTTGAAAGGTAGATTGATAATCATTAGTCCATGTAAATTTAACATGTTTAGTAAGCAATCCAAAAAATGGGGTGGAAATTTTAATAAAACCTTTGATGAATCATCTATAATAACCAACATGTCATAGAAAACTTCTAACATCCTTTTGCTTATTTGGTGTGGGCAAATCCTTGAAGATACTTATCTTTGCTAGGTTAGAATTCTAGCAGGGGATATGTGATGTCATAACACAATCCCTTTAGTCATAAGCATGTAACACTTTTCATTGCTCAAAGATAATTGATGGTCCTGGTAGCATTGAACAAATTTTTTTAGGTTGGTCAGTGTTTATTCAAATATCTATACATAGACAGTGAAATCATCCATGTAGATTTCAACACAGTCATGGGAGAGATCAAAAAATATGCTCAACACAACCCATTGAAAAGTAGCTGGGATATTACAAAGACTAAATAACAAGATGACATAGGCATAGGTTCCCCAGGGGAAAGTAAAATTGGTTTTGTCTTGGTCTTGTAGAGCAATTCATATTTGATTATAACCACTATAGCTATCTAGGAAATAAAATTACTTCCCTGTTAACATATCCAATACTTGATCAATAAATGGAAAGGGAAAGTGATCCTTCTTGCTAGCAGTATTCAACTCTCTATAGTAAACACAAATATGCCATTTTACTCCTTTCTTAGGGATAATGACTAGGGGAGATACCTACTAGTTGTCTCAAATAGGATAAATGAATCTTACATCTAAGAGTTTTTGTAACTAAGTTTTGAAAATGTCTTTGATTGTAGGATTCATTCATCTTTGGGGTTGGCGAATAAGTTTTCATTCTTCTTTAATATAAATGTGATGCATACATAAAACTAGGGGTATTCCTCTCATGTCATGATAATCCTAGGCAAATGTTATTATGTGCCTTCTCAACATTGTAAGTAAATTTCTTACTAGGGTGTTAAAGAAGTGCTGATGCTGAGAGGTTTATTTGGTAGGATGTCTACTTGCTTTGTTAAAGAAAGCATGGTCTCTACATTGGTGATTAAATGAGCATAACTGCATTGTTAGGGAAGTAATTGATGGAATGCCTAAATGTCTCTTGTAATTTTACTAAAATATTTCTTAGAAAAAGTATTCTAAAGAGGGCATGGTGTACAATCTAACAGGTTGGTGGCTACAGGATCTTATCGATAGGTGTTTTGTAGGATACCAGTAAGGATAGTTTCTTATTCTTAGGCCTATAGAGATAGAATTTGGTCAATTATGAAAAGAGTCTATAATGAGATAGCTTCTTCAAGGTCATATATCTAAAGGATTGGTCTATCCTTTGGGGAAGATTGAGATGGTGGATAAAACACCTATTTATTGGTGTCATTTTCGTTAGAAATTAGTATTTTTCGTCACCTACAATCAATAAAGGCATCGATGGTAGCCAACCATGGGTGACCAAGGATGAGAGGATAACCCCCAAAATTGATCTTTGATTGTATGAATATAAAGTCTACTAGATATTTACAAGAATCCATAGTGATAACAAGGTC
The DNA here is from genome assembly GCA_037957365.1 of Torreya grandis. Taxonomy (NCBI): domain Eukaryota; kingdom Viridiplantae; phylum Streptophyta; class Pinopsida; order Cupressales; family Taxaceae; genus Torreya; species Torreya grandis. Next base: position 4,775,834 of record JARHVA010000581.1, on the reverse strand, counting down.
CTCAACAATTCCTTCAGGTTTAATAGTTGATCTGTCATCCATCTGGAGGATGGTAGGTGTTGGATGGAGAGTGGTAAGTTTCAATTGCTGCATGGTCTCCATGGTCATCACATTAATGGTTTCACCTAAGTCAATTAAAGTATCAAAAATAGGTTGGCCATGGATGCTAACATTAACTATAAGACTTACTTAATCATAATATTTTTGGGGAATTATGTTTCCCAACATAATATTTGCTAATTGGCCAATGACCTAGACTATTTTAGGATCCTTCTTTCTTCCCAATTTTTTTAAGCATAGCCCTCAAATAGATTTATTGTAGATAGAAATATCCTTTATTTCTTAAAAGAGTTGGATTTTGATGCACACATTCTTGATTTGTCCTAAGATATCAAATTTAGGCTCTTATTTAGGATTTGATATGCTTAATCTCTCCAAAGGAGGATTGCTAGTTTTTTTGATTTTCTAATGGACTTGGCTCAGGGTTGGCTATGGATGGTTGTGGATTAATATGGAATAGAGCTAGTTCAAATTGTTATATGATTATGGGTGAGGTGGGTTGTGGAAAAACATGACCTGAGTGAAGTTAACCTTAATTAATATCTAAAGTGTATGTTGTATATTGCATTATTTTAGTGGATTGTGTCAGTTGAACTGACTTATTGGCAGGATTGGGGATGGGCTAGGTGGATAATTGAGTGTTTAAAATAGGCTACTAAGTGTTTGGAATTATGGATTATTATTGTGGTTATTACATTTATTTGGGAAATCTTTTATTTCCTCTCCATTATTTTTGTCATGGATTAGAGGGATAGAACCATTATTAGTTTTAGAATTATCCCTATTCAAGTTATTGTCCGTTATGTTGCATCTATAATTGATTGTGGGGTAGTTACAAATTTGGATTGGGTGTTGGGATAGTTTAGTTAGTTATACTATGGCACTAAAGCTTCTCCCTAATTAGTTGGTGCACTGACCCTATCACATAAGAGGTAAGTCTTGTACACTCACTCGAAGCGTACAGTGAAAGACCAGTTCTCAAAGGATTTGAAGCACAATGTTAAATGTTTGTTAATCTCTTATAACACAAATCTTAAGTTATTTAATACATTAAATATATCATTATTATTCTTATTTTCCTAGACTTAGATACTATGATAGCTAGGATCACCATTACTATTCAATAGTAGAAATAAAAGGAAAAGATGCCCATGACTTAGAAATAAAACATGTTCATTAGTCAATAATTAGAATGTTCATGAATCATCACATGATATGACAAATGTTAATTATTTAATAATTTATTAATAAATTACAAGATAGAATGTTGTGTCTATTCTCCAAAGGTCCGCACACACAAATGATTACAATAGGGGTTTTTATACTTGTTTTACCCTAACCAAGTGTCAAGATTATAACTATCATGGATAAATGGCACATAAATTCAAAATAAGCTAAGAGTCATGGCTGTTACAACTATTTTTTCCTATAGAATCAAGCCTCTGCACCCCTAAATGCTTGCTCTATGTTATGTTCTAGAGGCCAAGTGTTCTGTTCCTCATGGGCTGGTACATAACCTTCGATTGATGGGGTCAAAGTGTCCTACTTGAGTTGCTCCCCTAATTTATCTGACATCTCTTGCACTCCACTTCCCTCCTACTCCCCTAGTCTTCTAATTATTATTCTAAGTCTTATTCTTGGGTCCCTTGTGACACATTCTTCCTTGACTAGGTCCTCTCATACTGGATATCCTACATTGTTGTCCTTCCATACTTGGTAATTTTTATGCCATAATACTCTTGTGTGCCATGGTATTCACACACCTTGGTCCTCTTGTGCCATGCCAATACTTGTGTCAAAATAGACAATGGTCCCTCCACATTGTGCAACAAAAATGGAATAATACTTGTACATAATTTAGGGGTCAACATCACCCCACACCAAGTCTTTAGTTCATTCTAAACTAAGTTGCACTATCATCCTCTAAAAATTTTGGCCCTTTATATTTGAGTTCCTTATTCAGTCCATCCCAGTGGGATAATGTGTTGAGGACTTTGGCAGTTATTTATTTAATGGCCTCCACTTCTTTTAGGTCCTTAGGCTGAGTCAAAGTTTTGATCTTTTTCACCTATTCATCAAGGGCTATGATGGCTTCCTTCTAGATGTCTTCTAACTCAGAGACCTCCTTGTCAACCTATCTTTAGAGTATGACAAAACTTATTTTTATTTGTTGATGATGATTATTAATGGTGTCTTCCATCATCTCAACATCCTTGAATGCTTTTTCATGATTGACATGATCTTTTATTAATAGGGCAACATTAGATGCTTATTGCCTCGAGACCTCCTCATCATGGAACTATGCTTCTACTATGTTATTCAGGCAAGCTAGGCATGCAAAAATGCCATCCAAAATTGGGATAACCTCCCTACTCTCTCTAAAGTACTTTTACATATATTTTCCACCGTGGTGTTTTGTTTAAGTATTTCCTTGCCTCATCTCTTGGCATTGGATGATCCTTATTTTTCTTGAGTAATAACTCAACCAATTTTTCCAATTTTTTGATGGTATCCCCATCCAATGGTACACCATCTGTAAGTGCTGAAACTTCTTTTAAAATTGTATTGCAAAGGTTTAAAACCCTTACCTTAGCCTCGGTGGCTTCTTGAATTTGTTGCTTCAAGGAGGCCACTTCCTTAACTAGCATTTGCTTTTTTGTATATGCTTTATTATACATTTCTACAACTTTGTCATGTTTCTTTTCTATCATGCATTGATCTAATTTTGACAAAATGTTTTAGTACATCATTTCTATGACTAGTTTAAAAAATGTGGCACTTGTCATTATTTTTGAGAGCCACTATGGATCAATCCTCATAAGGTCTGGTAGACCTAGAGCATTTGGTCCTTAAAAATGTAATCAAAAGGAATATCAAATTGAGGCTCTTCGCTATACATTTATAAAAGGAAGGAAAATTACTTATTTATTTTTGGGGTTGTGTCCTTGGGGTGGAAATGCTTCCAAAGATAGAGTTTCTTTTCACCTACACTGAACTAGTATCATTCACATAGAGTGGACAATGCTCTCTATTCTTGTTCCCCTTTAGCTGGCCCCTTTCCCCTTTTTAGGTCTCGATCAAGTTCACCCTCTTGATGGATTTATGTGGCCATCTTATCTTCTCCCATTCTATCAGTATCAATTTGATCACCATATGGGGCCTATTGCACTGGGGATGGAGTCTTCTTTGAGTCTGATCCCAAATTATGAATTTGCTCTTAAGAGGGGTCCCTTTTGGGTTCTTGACTTTGAGGTTGTTATGGTGCTAATTTGGTGGTAGTCTTTAAAGAAGGTGGAGGTGAAGGTGGAGAAGGTAGGGAAGTTAGATGAGGAGATGAAGGGTCTGGAGTAGATGAGTGGGAAGGAGTGGAATGAGAAGGTGAAGATGAAGTAGATGGTAATGAAATGTGAGATGGAGATGGAGATGGTTGAGGTGGTGAAGGTGAAGGATGAGGTGGAGAAGGTGAAGGGTGAGGTGGAGGTGGATGTCGTATGGATGGTTGAGAAGTAATAGATTAAAAGGGCTATGTATCCACCATATTCTATCATTTTTGAGGGGCCTACTATCTACTTATGCTGACACTTAGCTCTGGTTACTTCCTTTATTTTTGTAGTGCTTAGAGGAGCCTCTCCTTAGGGTCTCCTTATTGAGGGTACTGATGGGGGTGTAACATGTAAAATAGATTGTTGACCTACTCCACAAATTGGATATTCTTAACCTTAATATCAATTAAGTTCATTTCTCCCTTCTCTACAGAGGCCTTTTTGCTTGGATATATGAATATTTTTTGGAGGGTTTGGTTCTCTATATTGATGTGTTTTGGCTATAGATTGATTGGCTACACATCATAAATCTTGTTGATGAAATTGATGAAGTACCACACAAAAAGGCATATGGTAGTTTAAGCCATGCTAAAAGTTCTCCTAAAAGGTTCATTTGAATGTGTGTCAGGGAGTAACACTACTTCATAATGAATTTTGCTTGATCTACGACTAGGGGGGGCAAGCCCTTGGGAATGCATCATTCATTCCTGAAAGATACCTTCATTCCATCAAACTAGTACCTCATATTCAACTTTTATATTGGGGTAATGTACTAGGGGCATGTGAAAGATTTGATGTGCTCGATGGGGGACTTATGAGTGGGGGGTACACCCACTTCAATGATCTTGAGATGTAGTTAGGCACCTTGATCTCATAAAAAACTAGCAATAAGAGGATTGCTCCTCAAGGAAACCTTTACTTAGGAATCTTGTGCACCTTATACACATCTTCAATCATCCTCTAGGAAAAATAAAATGCCTATTTATATTATGTGCCCTAAAAAACTTGGTGAAAAATGTGCAGGTGGTCCATATCCACCTCTTTCCATCTATTAGTCCCTCTGACCTTGGTAGAAATGATCTATGCTACAACTCTGAGGGTAGGATCCTGCAAGTTCATTATATACATTACATGCCCTTGTTTTTGATACATTAGCATGATGGAAGTCTGCTGAATCTCCTTTGTATCCACCAGGTCATCCAACACATTTACCCTCAATCACTAAAGCCCCATGACTTTGCTTATCCTATTCATGGTGATTTTCATGTTTTACCCCATGAAGTGGATGGAGTCCTCATGGAAATGCGAGAGATGGAACTAAACTACCTCAGTAGGCTTGCCAAAGTATGGCTGTTTAAAAAGTTGGAAGAGGCTAGCCTTATCTAGTTGGTTCTTGATGGACAAGTCATAGACCATTTGGTTTCATATGTTGGTGGTCTGGACTTGATAGTCATCTTGAAACTCTACTTCATTACCCAAATAATGGTTGTTGTAGTTAAAAATTATTATGATTAATACCTTGGATACTAGTTCTCCATGTACAAAACTAACTTTGGGTATTGCATCTCTTCTATTAACAAAGATAAAGGAGGGGATGCTGGGGAATTTTGTGATGATGAGGTCTATCCCTGCTTTCTTTTCTTCACCATTTTTTCTTATTGTGTGATTTCTCTTCCTTCTCCTTCTGTGCTTTCCCTCAAGACTTCCATGGACTACACTTCTTTTGGTTTTTCTTCTGGGTCTCCCAAAACCTCTTCTCTTATGGGAACCAAGATCTTCCACACACCTCTTCCTCTTCTGATATGGTTGGAAGATTTTCAAGTCTCTTGGCCTTTTTATTTGACCACATTACCTTTCATGGCACTCAAAGGTTAATCTATGGCCATCCCATGTTTCCAAATGAGTACAAGGTGGTGATCCAACTTGCTTCAGCTTTCAAGCTTCATGCTTCAACAATGGTAGAACCTACAACTTGCAACTTCAATAATATCTACTTGTACACAAAAGTCCAAAATTAACAATATCTCATCTTGCCTTAGAAACAACTGTCATGTCTTCACCAATTTTACAATCACTTTGGTCTAATTGATATTGAAGGAATTTTATTGTATCATAATCACTAGTATGTCAGTTTGCTATTTGTTCTTAGCACTCAAAGATTTGAGCAAAGTAAAGTATAAAATGGATTTAACAAGCTTATTTATAGGTCATACAAAGGGGTTTACCTCCATTAATTCTTTTCCCTACCCTTATCACTTTTAGTCATTAATGCATATCTTTTAACAACCTTCATACTTTGAATCTTGTAGCAAGCATTTAGTACCTTAACCCATTTATCCCATCATTCCACCTGTACAATTCTCACCATCACTAACCTTGTCTCCTTAATGGTCCATCCCTTCCCCTGCCTTTCTTAGAAGTGGATAACAACTGTTCCACCTTTCCAATGAAGTAGAAGACAACTATTACCCAAATAGCAAGAACCTTTCAAAATGCTTTCAAAGTGTATTGAATGACTCACATGCCCTTAATCACTTACATGCCATACATGTCTCTTGTACCTTTAGAAATTTTGTACCCACTTGTCTTATGTCTTGTATTCATTTGAATGATGCCTTAACCCACACTAAAGGGGTTTGTGGTCCTCCATGAAAACAATCTAAATACATGAACTAAAAATTATATTAAAGAGTCATGCACCTCAAAGGTAGCACTTTTGATTGAATGCAGTAAATCCTAACCTAATGGCCTTAAGCCTTATTGATTACAAAACTTAAACTAAATAGAATCATAATATAATTGAAGTCAACTGCCATTATAGTGTCTTGAGAAGAACTAACCATCTATTTGCTTTAACCTATAAGCTCTGGTAGGTCGAATGCTATGTATTATGAATGGGCCATCCTAATAGACTCCAAACTTCCTAGGATGGCATGCAAACTTAGAATCATATAGTATAACTTTCATGCTTGGAGAAAATACTTTATTATTTAGATAGTGATCATGCTATGATTCTTTTTACATTTCTCAACATCCTGACTCTAATGGGTGAGGAACTGCATTTCATCTAATTTCATTAAATCATCGATCTGAGCTTTGAAAGAGGTTTCATTATCCAATTTTCCAACATGTTCTATCTAGAGAGATGGAACCATGAACTCTATGGGCATGACCACTTCCTTTCTATATATTAGGTTAAATGGTGTACTTTTGTTAAGGTGCTTATACATAGTTTGGTAGGCCCAAAGTACTGCAGAGACTTTGTCATCCCAATCAGTTTGAGCAACATTATAAATTTTTGCCGAATTAGTAACAAGAATATTATTGAAGGCTTTAGCTATTCTATTTGCCTATGGGTGTTATGGTGTCATATTGTGGTGCATAATTATGAACTTGGCCAACAAGATATAAATCATCTCATTCAAGAAGTGGGTGACACAATCACTGGTGAAGCTTAAGGGACACCTAAATCATGTTATAATGTTCTCCCGAATGAATCATGTGATAATTATTATAGTATAATATTTTGTTGGTGTTGCTTCAACCCAATTCATGAGGTATTTAATTATTGCAATGATGTACCGAGAGCCCATTCATCATCCTATTGGAGTGATAGGCCCCATAAAGTCAATAGCCCATTTTTTGAATGGTTTTTGAGAAGGAATAGGGTACAAAAACATAACATCTCTTCTATTCTATTTTTATATGTGCTAGTAGACATCACATTACCTGACATAAGCCTTTGCATTTTTGAATAGAGTTGGCCACTAGAGTCTAATGAGCAACACCTTTCACGTAGTTGCCTTTCCAGTAGTGTCTTTTAGTAATACCTTCATAGACTTCTCATAGCACTTCAAGGTGCTCATGTTGCATTTCATAGCAGTGAAGCACTTCATCATAGTACATTTTATATACATCACCTGTTATGAGTTGATAAGGTGCGATATAGACTGTAAGTTGTTTTTTCTCTTGTGTAGTGAAAGTTTGGCATGCAGTGAGTGTTGAGAAATGTTGTAATATACTTTAATTCTTTAGGTACCCATGAAAATCAAGAGAGATATATGTTAGGAATATCATCTTATATTACATGTGGGGGTTCTCCATTTTCAATTCATGATAAATTATGAGGTCTATAGTTGGTCTTTTTGGGCTTTACTATTATAAAAAATTGGAATTCTTGGAAGAGAACAATCTAGCAAAAAATTATTCCACATAGGGCTGGCTTATTGATAAGATATTTCAAGGCCTCATGGTCTATATAGAATATAAATTGAGTGGCTAGAAGGTAATACCTAAAATTTTATAAAGCATAAACCATATATAAAGCTTTGTGCTTGGTTGTGGTATAGTTCTTTTTAGCTACTATCAACTTCCTACTTGCAAAATAAATTGGGTGATCCAAATTTCCTTTACCTAGTTATGCAAGTATCATACTGATTGACATTCCAAATGCATTGACATGGACATGAAAATGATTTATTAATTATGGAATTGCAAGATAGGAATGATAACTAACCTTTATTTTAGTGCTTCAAAATTTCCTTTACAAGAATTAGTCCATATAATATATTCATTATGCTTTAGAAGCTCTTTTAGGGGTGCGATGATCTTGGCATAACCCTAAATTAAATTTTTATAATAGCCTATGTGTTTTAGGAAGGCATGCACCTTATACTAAGTTTTAGGCACTAGTAAAAGGAGAATAATGGAAACCTTGGCTAGATCTACCAAGAGTCCCTCTTTACAAATGATATGCCCAAGGAGTACACTAAAAGGTGTCATAAATAGGCACTTCTTCAAATTTAAGTAAATTTTCAACACTTGATAGTGCTCAAGCATGAGTCTTAGATTGGCATAATGGTCCTTGACCAACCCATTACGGTCCAGTCATCTAAGTAGACTTGGAAAAAATTATAGATAAAATCTTTGAAAGCCTAAACTACTATCCATGAGAACACCTTTGAGGTATTTTTAAACCCAAAAGGCATGATGGTATAGGTAAAATATCCCCATTTAGTAGAGAAATTAGTCTTGGATCAATCTTCCTCAACTATCTAGACTTGGTGGTACTTAAGAACCCATCAATAAAAGAGTATATCTCACAACTGACAACACCTTCTAGGATTTCCTCCATGAAAAGTGTTAGAAAAGGATTTGTCACATAGGATGCATTTAAAACATGATAGTCCACATAGATTCAGATATGCCCATCCTTTTTGATACTGATTACCATGGGACTCACTCATTTAGATTCATCAATCAGAGTAATTACTCTAACATGGAGTATGTTATTGATCTCCTCTTTTACAACTGCTTAGAGGTTAGGATTCATCCTATATGGACATTTATTCATTGGGTGAGTGGTGTCAATCAAATTTATGTGCATCTTACCTAAAGAAGGGTAAACTCATTTCATTTCACTATAATTTCTTAGGAATACATCCTGATACTCTTTCAACAACTCAAAAATCTATGAGATTTCTATCTCAGTCTAATGATTTAGAATTGTAGTCATCTTAGGTTCTTGATCTATGCCAATGTTATGTTGAATAGTGTGAATGGGCCCATGATAAGGGTTACCCATTAGAGAACTAGTGTCCCGAATAGTAGTTTGTGAACTAGTGCTTGTAGGGATGTCTAGATGGTTTGTCAAGGGGTCGAGTGAGGTAGATCCTTCACTTTCATCCACTTGGAAGATGAGTTTTTGCTTTCCCAAGTGGATCTCTTCATGGTGTTCTTCATTAATAACTATCGATGGTGGAGGAACTTATTGTGTGGTAGGATCAGTTAATAAATGTAAGGGTTCTTTAGGTTTTTGATGATATGGCATAGCTGATCTTTGATGGGACTTATATCTCTAATGATTACTTCACATATGGTTTGAAGGGTGAGGTAAAAATCCATCCTTAGTGAAAAGTAAGAAATAATCGATATCATGTTATCCTTTAGTAAATACCAAAACCTTGTTCCCATGTGCCTTTCTTCATGAATGTACCAAGCTCGCACCCAAGTGTGTAAAGTCCTATAAAATGTATGAACCCAAAGGTACTCAGGTAAGAATGTTTCCTCAACTTGCCATAGTGTCTAACATGCCACAAAGTGAGGTTTAGGTGCTTGCATGCTCCTGCAACTTAGTGTCCCTATGATCTTATTATCATGATGAAATCTATGATGTAAAGTATCTCATACTTAATCCCAATACAAAAGGCACTCTTTATGAGTATGCCACCATCTAGTGATGGTGCCATCAAAAATGTGATTTAATGACCTCATATGTTCATTCTCAATATCATAGAACTCTTCAAGGTATTGGACAAAGTCACACACCTCTATTTGTCCTTAGAACCATAGAGCTTCATCAAATCTCTCTAGCAGTGGTCCCTCTAGTGGCCCTCTCATTGCCAAACCCATGAGGTATATAAAATTATGTCAATTAGGGAGCTGACATAGGATGCTTTTTCCTCTATTTACAGTGCTATACAATCTACTAGTGAGATCATAGTCATCATGGTCCTAATAGTTTAAAGCATTACTCATAGTATCCAAGATAGACATGTTATCCATCCATTAGAGAATACCATCTAGGGTTGGATCATGTTGTTCATCATTTTGAGCAATCACATTATACAAGGTATTGATGTATTCATCAGTGCTCATGGGCTTGATATATGGATGTCCTTGTGCTTTGTTTAATGGTATTAATACACATTTATTGGTATTCTCAAAGCTAATGTATTAGTTTTTAAAGATCAAAATTGCATGATTCTCATAACACCAAGGCCTTCTTAGTAAGGCTAGATAGTCATCAGCTTCTACCAACTCTAAAAACTTAAAATTTACTTTGAAGGGAGCCCCAAATATGTCAATAATGGAATTTTTGAGGACTCCAATAAGATGTGCTCAAGTCTTATTCACCATGAATATGACACGAGGAGAGGGCTACAGGGCTAGACTAGACATTTTTCACCAAGCGTCTTTAGTGAGAATGTTAACTTATATGCTAGTATCTACTAGAATATCCTGGATTACCTATCCATTAATAACAATATTAACTAATATCTCTCCATATTTTGAGGAAGAGGAACTAGGACTTTCCTAATGTTGGGCATGATTTAAATAGAGATATTCACTTTTCCAATTGAGGTGAAGGTGGACTTTATTTGTTAGGTAGGCTTGACCTTTAAGCCAAATGCTAAGTTGGGGAATGATGTCTTCATTGAGCATACATTTGCATAGTTCCTAAAAATTATCCGACACCACAAAAGGTTTGGCTTCTCTTTGCATTGTGATGTACTGTGTGACATCTTTGTCCTTGAGGTAATGAATCTCACCTTAGAGTTCTTGTACAAGTGCCATAAGGACATCCTTTTGATATTGTGCATCAGTATACTTCCTTGCCCATGGTTCTTTTTGATGTAATTTGTTGATTAGATTAGCTATGGATTGAGTTTTACCCCCATTACAAGTGGTGATAGTTACTTACTATACTATGGAGATGGTCAGTCATGTACACCATTTTGGTTTGTCTATGTGAATCATTTTGACACCCTTTTCATTATGGTCCTTAGTGATGGATACATATAGATCAAAATACTCTTCCAGTCGATGGTCCTTTTTATAAAATGCACAGGGTTGGTACTCTAGGTAATCTATTTGATAGTGGTCTAGTAAACCACATTTGTAACAGGTTCTTGGTAAAAAATAACCACCTCCTTGTCCTCATCTTCTCCCTCGCCCATGGTAGGCCACCATTGTCTTAGATATTGATGACCGAATTTTGGTGCATGCTGCATACTTGAGCTTCATGAATATCACTGATCAATCATCAATCATTGGTTTCATGTGTGTAAGTATCAAAAATATTATAATACTTAGATACCTTAGTGCTTTTAGCCAATTACAAAAGTTGACAAGAATAGACATCATGTTCTTTATGACAAATCTCATAGGTTTGTCTTAGTACTACATGGATGTTCTTGTGTGGGTAGTTGTTCCTTGTATACCCTTTAGTCTCATAGTCGGTACACTAGACACCATTGCATGTATCATATGCATTATTTTCCATCAAATTTTCAAGATGAGATGCCATGGATTCTATTTGTGCCTCCATAAAGGGACTGATCCTAGTATCCATACTTCTGACCACATTAGTATAGAGGGCTACTTCCAAAGCCTCACACATGCTGGTTAAGGCTCTTTATGATAAGGTCTATCAAAAAAGTAGTAATAATCCTCCCAAAAACCATTATGCATGCTGAGTAGGATTAATTTCAAATGATAACTTAGAAATCAATTTTTGAATCATGCATCATATTCATATATGCTCTCTATAAGTCCTTGCTTTAGGTCTTTCAATACCACTATACTTTGGTGCTTAAATTTAGGAATGTCAAATTCCTGTAGGAAGGTTGATTTGAGTTGGTCATAGCCAAACACTACTTTTTAAGGGTCAAATTTTTGATACCATTTATGTGCATGATCTAAAATTATGGTTGTAAACTATGTTTCCTTTTGTTTAGAAGACTTGATGTCACACGCTCTCCAAATTAATTCACACTTATGAAGATGCTCAGGTACATTATCTACCCCTTGATATTTAGGTAAAGGCAATGTCATCTCATAATATATCATAATGGGTCGTGGTTAAGTGGGTGGTTGTTGGGAATATCTAGCTCTAATTCCAAGAGGGGGTCCGCTTCCTATAACAACTTCCTCCTAATCCTTCTCTAGCACTTCCAGTAGTAGTTCCCATGGGAAGAGGTATTGTAGAGGGTTGATTTCCCAAGTTTGGGCCTACATTCTAGCCTTGGGGGTTAGATCCACCATGCATCCCAAGTTGATCCATATAATTCCCTTGAAGAGGGAAAGATAATGTAGATTTTGGATGATTACCTAATGGCCTAGTTTCAATCTCCCTTACCTATTCAGTTTCTGACTCTGTGTTAATTGTATCCTAATTTTGTATATGTATTCTATCCAACTCAAATACATGATCATGCACTATGGTAAGGGATCCTAGTTGATTTTTACTTGGTTAGACTCTTGAAGCCCAACTCGGTTCTCCTTTGTAAGATAGAAGTGGTAAATAATGTGGTTTGAAAGTGATGGGTTCCTCACACGCATTCACCTCCCTATGGTTATTCATAACACTCCTCAAGGTTTCCCTATCTCTTCTCATGCCAATAACTCCCATAATACTATGTAAATCTTTATCATACTTCTATTTTTATAACACTCACTAGCTTGCTACCATGTTGAACCCACAATCTTCAATCAACAGTTAGTCTCCCCTTCTAACTATATGGCCCATGCACAAGAGATTTTAACCTTCCATGGGTAGATTTTCCAATCCAAGGTCAATAATTATCTTCTTAAATTTTAAAGCAAATAACAATGGTTAGTATCCCCTTAGTTCTCATCAAAATTAGAACTTTGCCTCATTAGGACATGCATAGGTGGTCACTGTGTACTCCAAAATGTAGCTATTCTTAATACCTCTCCACTAATAGTTAACCACTCACATCCAAGGAAATATAAGTCATGCTAAACTCCTCTACTATTAAAGTGTCCATGATTTCCTTTATCCAAGATTTTGAGATCATCCTTGAACATACACTAAGATCCAAGAATTAAAGAGAATTGGGACCTCAGAAAAGAAAGTCTCATATAAAAAGCTATAGAGGTTCTGATCTACCCACTATCATGTAGATATTCTTGGTTCAAGATATGGAACTACATAATTATCTTCGACACTGGTAATCCATTCCTTATATTCTCTAATATAATGTGCTTAAACATTTCCCATAATTATGCTCTAATTGATTTAGGTCCTAGAAATAGAACTAAAATATTGGGTTGGTTTAGCTAGTTCTACTACGGCACTAAAAATTCTCCCTAATCGGCTAACATACTGGCCCTATCATGCGAGAGGTAAGTCTTGTGCACTCACTTAAATTACACAGTAAAAGACTAGTTCTTAAAGGCTTTAAAGCACAATGTTAAATGTTTGTTCATATCTTTTCACCCAAATCTTATTTATTTAATACCATAAATCTACCACTATTATTCTTATTGTCTTAGACTTTACTACTATAATAACTAGGATCACCATTACTATTTAATAGTAGTAATAAAAGGAAAAGATACCCATGACATAAAAATAAAACATGTTCATTATTCAACACTTAAAATGTTCATGAATCATCACATGATATGGAAAATGTTAACTATTCATTTATTTCTTAACAAATTATAAGATAGAATGCTATATCCGTTCTCCAAAGGTCCACACATGCAAATGATTACAATAGGGGTTTTTATACTTGTTTTACCCTGACCAAGTGCCAAGATTCTAACTATTATGGACAAATGGCACATGGATTTCCAACAGGCTGAGAGTTGTGGATCTTATAACTATTTGTTCCTATATAATCAAGCCTTTGTGACCCTAGATGCTTGCTCTATGTTATGTTTTGAAGGCCAATTATTCCATTCCTTGTGGACTGGTACATAACCTCCAATCACTAGGGTTGAAGTGTCCTACTTGAGTTTCTCTTCTAGCTACTCCTACATCCCTCACACTCTGCTTCCCTCATGCTCCCCTAGTCTTCCACTTCTTGTTCTAATTTCTATTCTTGGGTATCTCATGACACATTCTTCCTTGACTAGGTCCTCTTGTATTGGGTCTCCTACACCATTGTCTTTCTATGCTTGATAAGTTCTGTGCCACAATACTCTTGCATCCCATGGTCTTCATGTGCCATGGTCCTCCCATGTCATATTGGTACTTGCATGAAATTGGATAATGGTCCCTCCACACCATACACCAAAAATAGAAAAATACTTGTAAAAAATTTAGGGGTCAACATTGGGTATATTCATCCAATAACCATATTGAGGATTATTTGATAATTGAGAATTTGTAAACATAAAGTTTGATGGCATACCTGGTCTTTGACCCATGGTTTCTATTAAGCCAAAAAAAACACTTAGTTGTCATCTTGTCTTATGGAATACAATGCTATTGTCTTAGTATTTTCCTCAATGATACTGGCTACCCAAGCCTTCATGGAATGGCATGTGCAATATGGCTTCTTCTTTCTACATTCAGGGCCATAGGTGGCTAAGGCTTTCTCAGTTTCTTCTTGCTTTCTTCATGTATGTAATATATCAAGATGAGTATCTAGGTGATTGATGATTTCCTAATTCATGTCTTGGAGTATGTTACTAACTTTTCATTTAGATAGTCTTTTAATAGATGCTACAACAAGGGTTTTTCCCCTACTTTTGTTCATGGTTGATCTAGAGTAGTTTATACATAGAAATGCTAGTTCATCAAATGGCAGTGTAGAAACATCACCACCAGATATTAGATATAATGCCTCTAAATAATAATCTCTAATTACTTTCAATGATATTCACTTGATCGATTCCTTATCCATTGTGGTCTATTTGGATTTTTGCAAGCTGAACAAAAATCTTTCCATATACTCCTCTAATGACTCATCATCAGCTTGCATCATTTGGAAAATGTAATATTCTCTATAGTTTCTACCCCTATAATAATCATGATATTTCATCAGAAAATTCTCCTTCATTTTTTCCTAAGTAGAAATGACATCCTTTCTAAATCCCATGAACCATCTAAGTGCTGCATTTTTGAGTGTTGCTAAAAATAGTTTGAGTTTTTGAGTGTCTTAATTATAATCATAGCTACAACATAAGATGTCAAACTCAAAAAGAAATGTATTTGGATCCTCAGATGCTTTTACTCTAAAAGTAGGGAGGGTAAAGTGGGGTATATTATTCATGGGTGCATTTCCATCAGGAGTAAGGATAGGAACTTTAAAATTAGCAAACCCATTGGTAGTGTTTTCTTCCTGGTGATCCCCCATGAATACTCTTTATATTGGTAGATGGGAGGTTGTTGCTACCCAATGCTCAAAATCGCTATCAATTCTTTTATTTATTAGGGTGTATAAGATGGAGACTTTATCTTTTTACTTAGGAATGTATGGCTTCCTATACAATAGGGATGGTGTAGATGTTTCATAAGAGTCAGCTAGTGTCTCAACAAAGAGTCTTTCTAAATTGGAAGATTCTACTGGCCTGGTGTTTCTTCTAGGGGCAATAATAGCTTTGAATGCCTCCTTACCAGGAAGTTTGGGTGATGGAGGGAAAAAAAATTTAGATTCCTAAATATGAGGTGATAAGGTGGGAATTATTAGAGGTGGTGCATGTGGGTATCTTTTAGGGGTATGAACCTCTTCAAGATCTCCAGCTTATGCTACCAGTCCAGCAAAAAATTCTTCTTTCTCAACCTCTTCTATAGACAATTGTGAGTGATCTTAAAGAATTCCTTCATGTTCCTTAGTTGTTACAAGATTTATTTTGGATATTGAAACAATGTTTGATGATTTAAGAAAAAATATTCCTATATAATCCATTTTACTTTGCATATGTCAACCACTTTTTTTTTAAATTTTTTTGTCCACCCTGCCTATAAACAGTTAGTAATATGGAGGTTTTTGAAAATTTCCACTATCCTAATTGTAAAAAAAAAAAAATGAAAGTAGGAAATATTTAATCTAAAAAAATAGCAAGTTTTGGAAAAATAATAAACATCCAGAAACAATTGATGTCAAGATTGAATATTACAAGTGTGTGACACCCTTCCCCAATAATGATGCCAAAAATGTCTAGCAGCTGATTCACAATCAGATATAATTTTCTTTATCAAAATGAACAAAGAGAGTAACCATGGATTTGTACCTTCTAATTCATTTAAATGTCAACCCAAGGACATAGAATTGATAGGATGATGTCACTATATGTGGACACTCAATCTCTAATTTGACATTTTTCTAATTATATCTAAGATGCTAAAGTGTAGTAAATGAAATGCTTGTAATGAAACATAAACAAATCATAATAAAATAAATGCTTATGTGTGGGAAACTTCCTGAAACAAATATTAAATAAGAATGTAAATCACATAATTCAAAAATGAAACACACAATGCTTAAAGAAATCAAATAACATGCTTAACTAACTAGATGGGTTGGATTGTTGCTATAGCCTTCTAAAGGGGGCCCTTCTTCCTTACAAATCTATATTCAAACCTTCCTTTTACAACACTATATTTAACTCTAAATTTCTCACTCATATTAATCAAAAGTGTAGAAATGAATTATTGCATGAAGTTACAAGCACAATTGCTTAACACAATGTACTTCTGACAATCTCTATTCAACATGTACTATTTTTCATCTCTCTCAAATTTGTTGCTACATATTTATATACCATAGAGAAGATTGTTTTATGAAAAACAATTTATACATTCTATTTTAAGATACATTCAAATTGAAATAACCAAAATTGATTATTTTTGCTAAATACATTCTTCATGTGAATCTTGTGACTTTACTGTAGGACAAATAGGGCTGTTTCATTCTTCAACCACTTCCTTATTGAGCTCCATGGAGGTTAGAGTCATTCTTATGATTCAGTTAGAAGATAATCACAATTTTTTCATCTATAGATTTGGTCATGTAATGGTTTCAAGATGGTTTATGTAATGAGATTCCTTTTGCTACAAGATGCTCTGTGCTATATACCTATTTCTTCAAAACATCTTCAAAACACATACATAGAAAAAGCATCCTAAAGTAATAGATAACCATGATATATTTAATTTCAATACATAATTCCAACTATTTAAAAGAGTTTGAAAATGTAATGTTATATGGTTCATGAAAGTAAGAAATTATATGTAAAAGTGTTTCAAAAGCATGGCAAACAAGCAGGATGAGCACAATAGATGGACACAATAACATGACATTTATGGGGCTCATCAATATGTGCCTTATAACCACCCACTCTCTCTATATCTCCTTAGATATATGCACTTTAAATACTTATCTATATTTATCCTAATCTTAGTTTTAGATCTTAAAATGATACATCTTTTAAAAAAATAACTTGCTAATAAGTAAGGCAGTTACATTGATACACATGTGTACTCCTAAGCCTTCCTATTTAAATTTTAATATATTTCAATTAATTTTGACCCAAATTATATGTACACATTATACACTATAGCATGTTCTTGGTTGTAAGTCAATCACTAGCAAAGCATTCAAATCCAACTTTAACAAATCACTCGAATTCAAATCAAGCAAAGATAAGGTGTGCATACACATCTAGGTATTTATTACTTTCATTTAAAATAATAATTTCATTACTAAATTAAAGGGGGTGAAATGTAGATGATATTTTGTGATTATGTAGTACCTCAGTCTTGTACACTTATAAAACTTAGACCCTAGATGTTCCTCTTAGTTTTATAGATGCCTTGCTTTTATAGGCCTTATATCTACTCTATCTTATGCCACTTGGCCTATCTCTTAGTCTGACCAACCTTATATTAATGACACATACATCCCATCTTGTATCTAATGCTTAAAATGTACTTATCTTAGACCTCTACAAGTTTTGAGCCTGTGCCTACTCTTCTTCTCCTTGGACACTAACATCTAGGATAAGAAATAGCATCAACATTACTATCCTGACTTGATACAAGTGTCCAGTGCCCTAAAGTCATCTAATTTTCAAATGAAATGTATCAAAATGGTTAACATAAGTGATTTAATGCAATTTATCTCCTGATAGGATTGGTATCAATACAATATCAACACTCATTCATTCCTCACCTAGAAATCAAACCAAAAGAGCACTTAAGCACTTAATTTACCAAAATATTACCTATTCTGCCCTATTCTAATATTAGTAAAAATAACAGCCTAGCTATAGGTTTGAAGTTCTAAAGGAACAATCATAAGGTCATATTTTCTAAGTTATAAGCTAGGTCATTATTGTACTTGATTTACACACATTACATGAGTCATACACAAGCTAACACATAGGGGATAACTACAAGAGTCTAAGGCCCTCTACTAGAGTATTGAATATTTAGGAAATGACATTTTACATTGGGGTCATTGTGGGTCAGTTTGACATTATGTGTCTACTAATCCATTTTTACCCAAGGTCACATTAAAAATAGGAAATTAGGGTTTTTCCATTTCACCAAGAATGACAGTCCATGACCTAGATCTGAAAGCACTAGACTAAAGGCAAAGCCAAACCTAGAAGCATCTAGGTGGTCACATCCTATTTAAGTAGATATTTCATATAGGACACTAACATCAATGCAACTGTCCCAAATTGATTCAACTATCCAAAGAGCTAGAGACACCAAATTGAGGATTTGATGATTGATCTAGAACTATATTCCAACCTAATTTCTCCTTGTAGGTAAGATCTAGACCTATATTAACATCAAAACCAAGTAAGTACTCTTTTTATGTCATTTCTATATCTAAAATAGTTTTATTTTCCATTAATAACCTATCTTGGTTTAATAAATTCAACATATGGTACATCTAAGTTTAGCACATTAATTGCCCTGATGTAGATCTAATATTCAACCTTGTGCCCTATCATTTATATATCCTTAACCCTATCTACCCAACTAGGATTCCTCAATCCAAATTAGGGTTAAACAAACTCTTCTATCATTTCTATTCCCATGGGTGGGGTTAACATAGTTTTGAGATTCTAATGGCTCACAACTTTGGGCACCATAGAGATTAATTTATAGGGGTTGTTTATGTGTTTTAATCATGAAGGTAGGATATTTAAACTATTAGATATTTCATCTAAAGTATCCATAACTAGTTAATTATCACTAGATGCAAAATATTATAAAAAGGGGGCATACAGGTTTGTATCAAAATTATTTTCCTTAGATGTACAACGAATAAATATGTCTACCCAACATATTATACATAAGATTATTGATAAACACTATGTTTTTTTAGATCAATGCCAATAATTCTACCAACCTAAAGGGAACATTATCATGACATTTGATTGGTACTATCAATTCAACTTTGAAACATCGAACCACATATGTATCCAAATAGTGAAATTGAAAAGATGGTATAGGAAATTTTAGAGTCTAATATTATCAAGCATAGCCAAAATGCATATTCATAATCTATGGTAATGGTGCATACAAAATATGATACATGGAGTATGTGCCCATATTATAGAGAGATCAACAAGTAAAACATCAAATATGTCTACACAACATGTTATACATAAGATTATTGAAAAACACTTTGTTTTTTATGGATCAATGCCAATAAGCTACCAACCCAAAGGGAACATTATCATGCCTTTTGATTGGTACTAAAAAATCAATTGCCGAACATCATACCACATAGGTATCCAAATAATGAAATTGAAAATGTCGTATAGGAAATGTTGGAGTCTACTATTATCAATCATAGCCAAAATACATATTCATATTTTATGGTAATAGTGTATAAGAAATATAATACATGGAGATGTGCCCGTATTATAGAGAGATGAACAAGTACAACATCAAATATGTCTACACAACATGTTATACATAATATTATTGATAAACACTATGTTTTTTTTTAGATCAATGAAAATAAGTATACCAACCCAAAGGGAACATTATCATGTCATTTGACTGGTACTAGCAAGTCAACTACCAAACATCAGACCACATAGGTATCCAAAGAGTGAAATTAAAAATATGGTATAGGAAATGTTGGAGTCTAATATTATCAAGCATAACTAAAATGCATATTCATATTCTATGGTAATGGTGCATAAGAAATATGATACATGGAGTATTTTCCCATATTATAGAGAGATCAACAAGTATAACATCAATTATAAGTACCCCATTCTAGTAATTGACAATTTATTAGATGAATTGCATGGTGTTGTCTAATTTAAAAAATAGATATTTGTTCAGGTTACCATCAAATTTAGATCAAAGATGAAGATATACATAAGATAATTTTTAGAACTCATGAAGGCCATTACAATTTTTTGGTAGTTTCTTTTGGTCTCAAAAATGCACCATCTAAATTCTAGTGTTTGATGAACACTATATTTAGGTTTTTTTTGTATAAATTTGTCTTGGTATTTTTTTATGATAAACTAATACATAATAATACATGGGAATAAAACTTGTAGCATGTGAAATGGGGTTTGATAATTTTATAACAATGTCAACTTTGTACTCCAAACCTACCAAGTGTGATTTTATAGTATAAGAGGTAGAATACTTGGGTCATATTCTATCACATGAAGGTGTCAAAGTATACACTCACAAGATCAAGGCAATGTTAGAATGGAAAGTTAAAAAAACCCTCAAAAAATTGTAAGGGTTTTTAGTGCTAATAGGTTACTATTATCTATTTATGCAAAATAATGGAAGCATAACAACATCACTCATGACTTTGTAGAAGAAGGAATCCTTCCATTGGAATGAAGCTGCCACCAAGTCATTTGAGAAACTAAAGAACCATATGCTCTACTATAGTTTTATCTACCCCATATTTTTCAAAGACCTCTATTGTCAAATGTGATGCATCAAAATATAGAATGGGGGAAATAATCATGTAGGAAGGGAGATCCCTTACATTTTAGAGTCATTAGCTTAAAGATAATCTATAAGAATGAGATGATGGATATTATTCATGTATTCAAATAATGGAGACCTTATTTAATGGGTAGTGTTTTATCAAATTTTGTAAAATAAGAAACGAAGTACCTAAATGTGACAAACTACTATGCAAAATTAGAATGCTATAGATATACAATAAATGACATAAAATTAGCTATAAAATTGGAATTTAAGACTGTATATGAGACTTAAACTTACTAATAATCTATGTTAGCTAAGTGCAGATATAAAACAAGGTTTTATAGGATCTATAGATAGGAGTGTTATATATAAAAATGAATGATGTGTTCTATTATATTTAGGGAGTGTTGGTGTCTAGTAGGTAGTGGTGCTCTGAGATTTATGTGACAGGTTCACCTTCACATGTGTGTTCTATGGGTTGTGTGGAGCCTCTGATCTTTTGCAAAAACTACCATGTATCTTCTTCTTTACTTGTGATCCAATACTCTGAAGAGGGATAAAACTCCATGTAGTTATCTCATGCTATGAGGGTGTGTGTGAAATATTGGTACAAAATGATAGAGATGGTGTAATCCTAGTGTGATTAACTAATTTAACCATGACTTGTGACCTTTTAAATTATAATAAATAGGGAATTTTATCTCAATATGCAATTAGAATTTTGGTGCTTTTTAATGTGGAAGCCTCTTGTGTGCAAAATGGTTTGAAATGTGGTTTGATAGTGATATTTTTTAAATTCATTTATATGGGGATAATTAAAATTGAAGAATGACACATTACATGAATTTTAAATTTATAAATTAGTCATTATTTGGTGGGACGACAAGAGCAGTAGAACTAGACATTATTGGGGAGCACTGTTGTCCAAATAATGTATTGTTATCCTAGGAGCATAAAAAAATGCTCTGGGTGTATGGAATAATATTTAAATAAACATGAAATTTTTTGCATGAGGAATAGGGACATTTTAGGACCATTGGTTTGCTTATAGGAATGGGCCATCCACGTGTAAAATGAAGGAAAGTGGTCAAAAGGCCATGTAATAAGGCATGAGATATTTGTCTAAAAAGGATGTCATAAATACATTATTTTAGCTTAAATGTTAATTTATGTGTCTTCGTTTCCCACCATTTTATTCTATTCATGTAGAAAAGTGAATGCACATGAGTAAAATGAAAAATGTGTACCTAAACTTACCTATGAAGTGTAGTATTTGTTGTGCCCTAACACACACACACACACACACCCCATTTGAAAATTCAAATAGGGATCCACTGTTAAAATGAATATCATTATTTGGGGTCTTCTGAAATAGAAGTCTATGACATGGATTTTAAAGAGAAAAAAAAATTAAGAAATTTATCTAACCCTAAAAGGAATTTGTTTGCCTCTCTTGATCTCTTATATTTTCTTAACTTGATAGACAGGATTTACTTCAAAGTTTTCAAAATGTTTCTAAGTTAATGAGAATTGAAGTTGTGTATAAGCTATATTATGTGATTTAATTTTTGCATTTTATTTTTATTTAGTGGAGTATTTATGTACATATTTGATTTATGATTTAATGACTAATCAGGCTGATGTGTTTTTATTTTAGTGGGTTTTTTGCCTTTGCTATGTCTTAGGTAGGTTATTTCATGCTTAGGTGTTTCCTGGGTCCTCATGAAGCTCATCTACTCTTGCCATGCAGTATCATCCTAATCACCTAAGTAAAAAGTAAAAGTCATCCTAATTTCTTGATAGTGACATCAATAAAGCTTTTTGTATGGATAATATTGAGCAAGTAGATTAGTGAGACCCATCCATGTGTCATCATCATGATAACCCAAAGCTGACATCAGAATAATTACTTATACAAATAATCTAGGGTGAAAAAAGTAAAGATAGCCATCCACATGTCATCATACCACTAACTTGGATGTGAAATTAGCATAGTTACTTATACATGCAATCTTAGGCAAGCAGAGTAATGAAATCCATCCACGTGTCATCATCCTACTAACTTGGAGGTGACATCAATGTAGTTCCTTGTATAATTAATCCCAGGCAAGAAGAGCAATGAGATCCATCCACATGTCATCATACCACTAACTCATGGTGAAAGGGATATATTACAACAAGCCATGACTTAGCTATGATCATAATAGTGATACACAAACATGTGTCCTTCACAACCACATAAGAAAATAATAAACACACCAATGTTAATTATGAAAGAATGGAAAAGAGACATTTATCACATTATGATGACTAGGAATTTCTGAGTATGTAGAAGAAACCACATGGCAGTAAAATCTATAGAAGTTAGCATTACAAAATTTAAATGAAAATAATGAATAATGAGTGGAGTGAAATTCATTTCTATAATTAATTCACATGAATTGGTGAATTAATACATTAAATTCTCATAAACAACATATTGAAAGCAATATAGTTCAAATTTACACATTTAGTCTAATCACACTGCCTTTTAGCTATCAAGTGCACATTTTAAATTTTGAATTCGAGTGCAAACTATGAATCTATAACTCCATTACAACCAAGAATTTTTAGGATTTTCACATCACATGGATTTTTAGACTATAGTTTTAATGGCTTCCTCATATCTCACTCTAACTCTTTCTACATATTTAATTGTAGGACCAATTGAATACACTAATAAAACATTAAGTTCAACAACTCTCGATCACAACTTCAAACATTACTCTGATATCTGGGATGAGGTTGATGCAGTCGAGCCATATAAGGTTGAAGACCAACTTTTGATTTTCACACAGAGGTATAAAGATGACTTGATGGAAATAAAAGCAATTAGCCTTCATAATTCTATAATTAAACTAGAGGTAATGCCCTACATTGACCTATTTTTTGATTTATTTGTGAATGGTAAAGTCTCTCAAAAAATATTACACTTTAGGTTGAGAAAAACTCTAATAGTGTACATAAGTGGGAATGCTTTCGAAAGGTATTATAGACTCTATGTGCCAAAAATGACTTATAAATAGGATATGGTGAATTTATGGCTCCTTTCCAACAATATCAATAGAAAACTACAAGAATGGATTGATAACTCAAGAAACTTTGTAGGTCAAGGCCTTACTTTGGCTATCCCCATTTCTATCTTTAAACCAGGGATGAGAATTACCATGGCCTTACTGAATAATATATATGTTTTGTCAACCATTACTTATGTCAATGAGATATTATTCCCTTTGCTAGACATTATTATAAATTCCAACAAAATCATAGCCTTGGGGGAGATTATCAGCTCTAACTTAATTTTGTGAATCAAAAACCTAGGGAGCTTACCAGATGGTAACTTCTATATGATGTCTTACATGATGGATGTTATGACTATAAATCTATATTAATCATATGAGGATACTTAGAAAACATCTAAAAAATAACCAAAAAATATAATTTATGATGAATTTAATGTTCTCCATGTGCACAAGTGTATAAATCATATGAAAAGGTTAATTGACACCTTTTACCCTATGGTATATAAATCCATATACGAGAATAATATACCCAGGCTATCTGATCCTATAAAAAATAACATTATAAAGATGGGTGAGTATAGGTTATATCCTGAGTGAACTATAATTAGGATTTAAGGTACTAGGGTACAACCTTTGTACCTACCCTAGATTGTGCCTGATAACTTAGCTGAGCAAGAAATTGTTGCTCAATTATCTGATAGTGTAGATGTTGAACTAAGAAGGGCTAAGAAAGTATCTAACCATCCAAATCCTCTCAACATTGATAGAATTAAATTTATGAGGTGGTAACACTTTAAATCTATTAGAATAATTAGGATACATTATGGATTAAACTAGGCACCATTTAGATATTGAGACCCCAAGAAAATTGTTATAGAACATATCAAGAAATATAATAGGAAGGTGATAATAAATTATGGGTACAAGCCTTATAGTCATGATAGTGTCTTTGTGAATGGAGTGGATGGAACTAAAGTTTATATAATAATGAAGAGGGTAAATATTTAAAATATTTTAGTTTAAAGGATCCAATATGATCCCACTATCACTAAGGAGGACGTTAGTAGAATTGACAAGGAATAATGGGTTTCTAGACTTGTTCATGGACCTCATCTAATTAAAGAAGAAGAAATTCAAGAAAAAGAAGGACCATTTAGGGGAAGTTGATATTGAATAAAGAGTTGGGAATAATCCAAGATTCCCTACATATACTATTATTTTTGCTTCCCCTCAAGGCATAACTAAAGAGGAGAGACCTGTAAGTCCTAGTATTAGCTGGACTTTTCTCCATGCTTCCTCTACCTCTATTAAACATATTAAAACATATAAATATTATTAATTTCTTGTCACATGTTACTATTTTTTCTCCCTTGGATCAACACCTATTATGAAAAAAACACCACCATTTCTAATGCTTTAATCAACTAAATTACCATATTCACCACCCATCACTCCTTTAGTGGTCATCACTCCTCCCACTCCCTCACCATCTGATACCATTATAACTACTTCATCTCCCATTACATATTATATAGAGGAAACCTCTATTTTTACCAAACTAATAATTACATATAAAAGGAAACCTAATACTCCTCATATTTCATCCCAAAATGTAGAGGTATAAGAGAAACAAGAAGAAGTTCCTACAAAAAGGGAAGAAATAAGAAAGGGTAGACTAAGGTAAGACACTATTGATATTTATGAGAGTGAGTAAGAGGATAAAATATAGTAAGACAAAGAAGAATGGGTGTTAAAGATTGACATCAAATAAATAGATCCTTTTGATGAAACAACTAAGACAAAGGAAGATGATGAATGGATGACTGAGGAAAACTCTCAGTTTGGAGGAATTAAAAAGTTAGCATAATTTGAAGAGGTTGAACAAGGAGATGCTAAATTATTTGCCATAGAGTTAGTGTTAGATGAGGAAGGAGATGCAAAGTGGGAGGTAGAGTCTAGACTACAAACTCCAACATATGGGCCATTATCAACTACACCTACATGTTGATTATATTGTCATTGATGTCAAAGGTCTAGCATTATTGGTGATAAAGGCCCCATTGCATTCAATGATGTTTGTAATAGATATATCTTGGTTAATGTGTGTTAATATTTATTTAATATTAACAAATATATTTTTGGTTGAATATGAGACAAAAGAAGGGCCCATGGAGAAGTCAAATATCCACGGGGTAAAGACAAAAGAAGGATGGGATGAATTTTCCCATGAAGAGTCATCTTGGAGAATTCCAAGAGTCACCAAGTGAAGAAAAAAGAGGAAGGGCACAATTTATCATGAAGGGACACTTTGAGGAATACGAAAAGTCACCAAGGTAAAGACAAAAGAGGGAAGGACATTTTTTCTCATGAAGGGTCACCACATGACTTTTCAAAGGCAAAGATATGAAGGGTCATACAAGTTTGGTGCCATTTTCCATGAGGATTGAAGGGTCACAAAGGGGGAAGGCCAAAATTCATTTGGAAAGCTATAAATAAAGGCTTGATAAGCCATTTGTAATAAGTGTGAGAGAGGTTGATTTGATATTGTAATATCTAGTTTAGAAGAGTATTGTGAGAGATGAATATGATTTTTATTTGTTATATCTAGCTTAGAAGAGAAAAGGTGAGAGAGAAAAGAGATGTTGTAATGAAATATCATTTGTTGAGATAACAAATGTAATGATCTTAATATTCAATATATGCATAAATACCCTTAAGTTAGGGAAACACCATATAATACTCCTTTAGGAAGGAATAACTCCACAATGTCTCTTCGAGGGAACAACCTCCAATAGCCTCTTACAATAGAAGACTCAATGCTTACTTGATATCTTTACCATGATATTCATCCCCTATATATATACATCTATCTAACCCATGGATGGGTAACCTCCTAATCCAATGTAGGCCGACCATTACCCAATGTATTACTTCCATAAGTTACTATATTATCCTAATATATTGTACCCATATAACTAACTAAGTGGATGTGTGCCACATGTTGGCATCTCCATCAACCCATATATCATATCCCTAGTACATAGCATTCCTACCCTCCTTGACATGTTTCATCCCTGAAACATAGGAAGAAACCAAATAATGAGTGTGCTTCAAATCATTGCACACTTGTCTCCAGTCTCGATCATCTAGCCATCCATATGTGATCTTAGCAGGTGATAGCTATCCAATCTTGTTTCCAAATTTTATTATGCTCCTCTGTTTGCATTCATGATCATAATTATACTGCTTTGGTGTCCAAGCATAATTATTCATCTTTTTATTCCATGTACCATATTCCACTGCGCTACTCTGATTCCAACCATGACCATAGTGGGTATTCTTCCATGAATAGTCATAGTGTTTTCCCCATTTATTCCATGTGCCATAGTATTTTTTCTTTGGATTCCATGCATATCCATAATGATTGGAAATTTTATTTCCTGTATAGACAAAATAATTGTTGTTATGACACTTCCTCACCTGGTTCCATGATTGTTTCCTCTCATGATGATGTGGGTGTCTATATACCTCAACCTTTTCTAATACTTTGACCTTATCCACCTTTGCTTCTACCTCTTCCACCTTTTCCTTCTTTTTCTCTTGAGTAGATGAATTGTTCATTTCTAGTGTGTCTTTATCTATATCATCTGAATCTTCATCATGATCTTCATCACCTATTGTAATCTCATCCTTATGATCTACCTGGATTGTTATTGGTGCCTTTTTCACTATGATATCTTGTAATGTGATCTTCTTTTTCTTATACCAAAACTTCATGAATTTTTTTTGAACATTGATATTCATTGTTCCGAAAGTCTCTAAACATGGATATCTAAGAAATATATCCATATCATCCATATCCAAAGCATAAAAATCTGAATGCAAAACATATTTTTCCATAATGAGCTTCAGATCTTCAAACATTGAAATATTATTACCATCTACTTGAACCTCCTTGATATTATTTGCTTGAACATGTAGATGCTTAGCCACATTCATGTTAATGAAGTTATACTTGCTGGTAGGGTTTATGGACACAACTACCTTCTTCTTTTGAATGTATCCATGAAATTGAAAAATTGACTCAGATTTCTTTAGAGCCAAATTATTTGAACCCTTCTTTTCTTCTTCTTCTTCTTCATTTGCTTCTTCTTCTATTGCTTCTTCTACTACTTCTTCTTCTTGTTCTTCTGATGATTCTTCTATTTCTTCTTCTTCTTTTTTTGCTTCTTCTTCTTCTACTGCTTCTTCTTTTTCTACTTCTTGTTTTATAGCCCAACGACCTAGGAAGGTTTTCTCCATTGCTTCCCATGAAGAATATTGTTGCGCAAAGCTCAATTCATTAGTCCACCAATGTTTTGCAGGCCCAGACAAAATAAAACATAATTCTATTTTCCATAAATTTTTTTTAGTATTTTCCTCCTTAAAATTGAGCCACCATTCTCTAGCATCAACATCATCTTCCCTTGAAATTTTTTTCAACTCCATGATCCACAAAAAAAATTAAGGTTCATGAAACCCTAAAATGTCAAAACTGATCCATAAAATCACAAAAAATCACTCCAAACAACTCAATTTTTTTTGAATTTTTGACTGTTCTTTTATTATATCTTCTTACATCTTTAGTAAAAATTTTGAATAAAAATTCCATATATTTTAGAAGATATAGTGAAATTATTATAAACACTAAAATATCAATAACTCTCTCAAAACGAATCAAAACATTCTGAAATTTTTACTATGCTTCTATTATATTTTCTTACATCTTTAATAAAAATTTCAAATAAAAATTCCTTATATTTCAGAATATATAGTGAAATTAGTGTTTTTATCCACACAAATTGCCCAAATCAAAGCTCTGATACCACTTGTAATGATCTTGATATTCAATATATGCATAAATACCCTTAAAGTATGGAAACACCATATAATACTCCTTTAGGAAGGAATAACTCCACAATGTCTCTTTGAGGGGACAACCTCAAATAGCCTCTTACAATAGAAGACTCAATGCTTACTTGATATCTTTACCATGATATTCATCCCCTATATATATACAACTATCTAACCCATGGATGGGTAACCTCCTAATCCAATGTAGGATGACCATTACCCAATGTATTACTTTCATAAGTTACTCTATTATTCTAATATATTGTATCCATATAACTAACTAAGTGGATGTGTGCCACATGTCGACATCTCCATCAACTCATATATCATATCCCTAGGTACATAGCAGCAACATTGAGAGATAGTTGTGTGGTATACACAAAGGGGTTGGTGCTATTATGGGTTGGTGCTCATGAATTGTTGCTGGTTTGGTGCTTGACAAAGGGGTTGGTGCTCTTATGGGTTAGTGCTCTTGTGGGTTGGTGCTCGATAAAGGGGTTGGTGCTTCTGTGGGTTGGTGTTCATGAATAGTTGTTGGGTTGGTGCTCAGCAAAAGGGTTGGTGCTCCCATGGGTTGGTGCTCATGAATAGTTGCTGGGTTGGTGCTCAGCAAAGGGGTTGGTGCTCCTACAAGTTGGTGCTTGTGAATATTGTTTGGGTTGGTGCTCATTCATATACTTGAGATTGTTCTCCATGGTTTTTCTCACATTCAGTTTCCACGTTATATTTGGTGTCTCTCTCTATCTTGTGTGGTGTTTATTATTTTAGTTTTATTACATATCTTGAATATTTGATTAAGAGAAAGTTTTATAAGATATATGATATACTGATTCACCCCCCTCTTAGTATATCCCATGCTTAACCATTGGTATCAGAGTAGGTTCATTTTTGAAAAGATTTACATCTTGAAGGTAGATCGAGAAAGCATGATGGTTGTGTCACAGGAAGGATTTTATACAAATAAGGCACCTTTGTTTGATGGGATGAATTATGCTTTTTGGAGCACAAGAATGAGGACTTATTTGATGGCCCTTGGATTTGACATATGGAAAGCAGTGGTGGAGGAATATGAAGAGCCATAGACATCTGCAATTACTCCAATAGAAAAGAAGACAAGTGAATGTAATGCTAAAGATTTAAATGCTATTTTATGTGGTTTATGTGAATCTAAATTTTTTAAAGTTATGCAATGTAAATTTGCTCATGAAACTTGAGTAAAACTTGAGAATATTTACAAAGGTGATGGAAAGGTTCAACAAGCTAAGCTTCAAACTTTTAGAAGACAGTTTGAAAGTTTGAAGATGGAAGAAGAAGAAGATATAGTAAGTTATCTTTTGTGAGTTGATCAAATCATAAATCAGATTCAAGGTCTTGGAGAAATGTTAGAAGAGTCAATAGTGGTACAAAATGTTTTGAGATCTCTACCAATGAGATATGATGCAAAGGTTTTAGCAATCGAGGAGATGAAGATTTAGCCAAGCTAAAGATGGATGAGCTTCATGGTATACTCACGGCATATGAGATGCAGACAGAACAAGATAAACCCTCAAAGAGAGAATCAACTTTCAAGACATCAAAGAAAGAGAAAGCTAAGATTTAAGAATCAAGTGATAGTCCTAATGATGATGAAGATGACAACAGAGCACTTTTCATTTGCAAGCCGAAAAGAGGAATAGGTAAATATCAAGGAAAATTATCTTTTAAATGTTTTAATTGTGGAAAGATTGGACATTTTTCAGCTAGATGCCCAAATAAGGGTAATGATGATGAAGAAGAAAAGCCTACATACAAGAAGAATTTCAAAGGCAAATCCAAGAAGGGATTCGAGAAGAAGAGCTTGTATTCTAAGGATCCTAGCTTAGTCAAAGATAGTGGAGTTAATGATTTAGAAGAAGAAGAGATTCTATTCATGGCCATACATGAAGATGATCAAGAAGAATAAGAGGAGGAAGTTGAAGTGAATATGGAAGGAGAACTCATTTGTGCTGTAGAAGAGTTAAACACTGTTGAGAATAAGAATCAAAGATTAAAGCACCAGATCGAAAAAAATGAATAGGAGTCAAAGGAAATGATTGAATATCTACAAGCACACTTTGAAGAAGCCAAGAATAATGAAGAAGATCTAACAGCACAATGGGAAATAGCAAGAAAAGAATGTGAAAAGTATGTTACTAAAATTGCTTCTTTAAAAGAAGAGTTTGAGAAAGCAGTCAATAATAACATAGTTAGTGATTTAAAATTTGAGGATAGCACTAACATGCTGAATAAGATATAGAAAGTCAAAAATAAAATTCAAATAAGATAGGGATCAGATTTGAAAATAAAAAGAGCTATGTTGAAGCTCTTACAAAAGAGGAAACAAAAAGGGGAGAAGTGAAGAATACAAAGGACATTTCAAACAGAGAAGGCTGGAAGGAACAAAGCTATAAAAGGCAATCAGGTTAGAGATATATAGACAAGTCTTATTTTTATGGCTATTGTTTTTATTGTAATGGATATGGTCACAAAAAATTAGAATGTAGAAAAAGAGCTAATAATTTCAGAAATAAGGAGAAGGAAAATCAAGTAGAGTCAAGCAGAAGCCACAACTCTTTTGCTCCTCTATCAAGCTTTGATGAAGAGACCATAGTATGCTACAAGTGAAATAACTTCAAACACATAGCACGGTATTATAGAAGCATGTTCGAGTCAGTCAAGAAGGATCAGAGTTTCAAAGCTCCATTCATCAAGAAGAAGGTTCAGACATGTTCATGGCAGAAGAAATAACCTAAAGATTCTATGATAGTTCAGACAGCTCTGCATGTAAGAAATAAAGATCAGCCATGGTTAATTGATAGCAGATGTTCGAGGCATATGAAAGGAGATAAAATTAAGTTCATAACTCTAAAGAAGATCAATGGTGGCACAGTGAGATTTGGAGATAAAACCACTACCAAGATAGCTGGAAAAGGTAAGACTAAGAATGTTTTGTATGTAAAAGGTCTTAAGCATAATCTATTGAGTGTTAGTCAAATATGTGATCAAGGATACACATTAAAGTTTCATGCTGAAGGTTGTGAGATTAGAAGAAAAGATTCAAATGAGTTGATTGCAGGTGCTCAAAGGATAGGGAACAATGTGTATGTATTGTAAGATATCTTCTCAAAGGCATGATCAAAGGACACATTCAAATATCTACGAGAGGAGTTGGGAGTAATTTATATTACTTCTTACCATTGATGTTCAGCATCAGTTGAGGGGGAGCTAAGTGTTAGCTCCAGGTAGGCCCTTTGCCATTGATGTCAAAGGGAGAGAATAATAGGTATATGTATAGGTGCAAAAATAGGTACAGGGAATAGATATAGGTTGCTACAGTAAGGGGGAGTTACTGTATGTTTTTAGATGATAGGATGTGCACATGATAGGATATGGAAATTTTAGGATTGAGATTGCCATCAATGACAAAGGGGGAGATTGTTGGAAATATTGTCATTGATGTCAAAGGTCTAGCATTATTGGTGATAAAGGTCCCATTGCATTTAATGATATTTTTAATATATATATCTTGGCTAATGTGTGTTAATATTTATTTAATATTAATGAATATATTTTTGGTTGCATATGAGACAAAAGAAGGGCCCATGGAGAAGTCAAAGAGCCACGGGGTAAAGACAAAAGAAGGATGGGACACATTTTCCCATGAAGAGTCATCTTGGGGAATTCCAAGAGTCACCAAGTGAAGACAAAAGAAGAAGGTCACAATTTCTCATGAAGGGACACTTTAAGGAATATGAAAAGTCACCAAGGTAAAGACAAAAGAGGGAAGGACATTTTTGCTCATGAAGGGTCACCACATGACTTTTCAAAGGCAAGGATATGAAGGGTTATACAAGTTTGGCACTATTTTCCATGAGGATTGAAGGGTCACAAAGGGGGAAGGCCAAAAGTCATTTGGAAAGCTATAAATAAAGGCTTGAGAAGCCATTTGTAATAAGTGTGAGAGAGGTTGATTTGATATCGTAATATCTAGCTTAGAAGAGTATTGTGAGAGATGAATATGATTTGTATTTGTTATATTTAGCTTAGAAGAGCAAAGGTGAGAGAGGAAAGAGATGTTATAATGAACTATCATTTGTTGAGATAACAACATTGAGAGATAGTTGTGTGGTATACACAAAGGGGTTAGTGCTCCTGTGGGTTGGTGCTCACGACTAGTTTCTAGGTTGGTGCTCAGCAAAGGGGTTGGTGCTCTTGTGGGTTGGTGCTCATGAATAGTTGCTGGGTTGGTGCTCGATAAAGGGGTTGGTGCTTTTATGGGTTGGTACTCATGAATAGTTGCTGGGTTGGTGCTCAATAAAAAGGAAGATGATCATGTGGGTTGGTGCTCATTAATTGTTGCTGGGTTGGTGCTTGACAAAGGGGTTAGTGATCCTGTGGGTTGGTGCTCATGAATAGTTATTGGGTTGGTGCTCAGCAAAGGGGTTGGTGCTCATGAATAGTTGCTGGGTTGGTGCTTAGCAAAGGGGTTGGTTCTCCTACAAGTTGGTACTTGTGAATATTGTTTGGGTTGGTGCTCATTCATATACTTGAGATTGTTCTCCATGGTTTTTCCCACATTGGGTTTCCATGTTATATTTGGTGTCTCTCTTTATCTTGTGTGGTGTTTATTGTTTTATTTTTATTGCATATCTTAAATATTTGATTAAGGGAAATTTTTATAAGATATATGATATAGTGATTCACCCCCCCTCTCAGTATATCCCGTGCTTAACATTACAAGTTCTCCTCCTTAGGCTACTATAGTGATAACTATAATAACTAGTGCCCCATTTATCTCCTCTTAGGTTGTAAGTCAACCAATTCCTCATTATTTAAGTATTTCCTCTATTACTATTGCTATGATTAGTGAGGTAGATTCTTCCCATTATTTACATTCATTTAGCTAAATAAGTAAACCTTAGGTAGTTACAATGTCAATTTTGCCTACCACAACCTAGTCTGCTACTATGGGTGCTATTATTACTATTACTACTACATGGTTTGCCTATACATTAGTGATAGATTACTTGAAAAATTTAATTAATACCCCAATAACTTATTCATTAGTTAGTGGAATGAGACTTCAGTTACCTAAGTTATCAAAGAGGGTACATTATAAAAATTTGGTGTCCACTTCCATTTTTTTGACATAAGCCACCCCTCTTAGGTCATCATCATAGCTGGAAATGCCCATTGGTCAAGTTTCTCAAACTAGTTCACCTACATTTTCAATACATAGAGTAGTAGTGAAGGATAAATACATAATTGATACCCTAGTCCAAAAGTAGGTTACTATATGGAGGAAATCTATACCTCCTTTCCCTAAAATAGGGACATATTTCCCCATAACCATGCTTCCTCTAGGGTGATCCAATTTATTTATTGAATCAAAGCAAGAAGAGAAACAAGTTTCATTGAATATTCCTTCATGGATTAAGCAACTAAAACAACAATAAGAACGAAGGAATGATCTAGTGTTTACTGAACAACCAATAATAAAATTTCATTTTGATAAATAAATGAATACCTTGATAATGATTAAAAGAAACACTGTGGTTGCAGAAGGAAAATAGGTTGAGCTAGAGTAGAGAGAAGATATATTATCTATAATAGAGATAATAAAATTAAATCCCTTAGACCTAGACTGGTATAGAGAAAATCCTTATAATTTTGTGGATGTTACTAGAGGAGTTATAAAAGAAATGTTCAAAATATTTGATCAACCTATTCAGAGATTGCTAGAGAAAAGCACCATTTAGGCTTATAAATAGATCATAGATAATGTGTAGGGGGTAGCTAGAAAGTTGTATGACACTATTAATGTAATAATGTCTACAAAGGCCATATATCATCTTAAGTAGGGGGATACCATTCATTTATTTAATAAAATAAAGGACATAAATGGAAAACTTCACTTTCTAATCCAAGCAACCATAAATAAGGCCTACACCCATTTAAATTTAATAACAACATCTGAGGTTGCATGGGCCCAAAATTTTGTTTCTTCTAAGAGGGACAACTTGTTTGAGTGGTATCAAGAGATGTGAACTCTCGTGCAAAAAATTTCCAATCAGGAAAAGAAGTAGCCTCTATTATATAAGATATGTAAGTCACTCAGGTAAGCACTCTTTAGGGGTAATTGGTCCTTAAAAACATTTTTGAAAATCTCATATGAACAACAATCATCTACTTTTAAGTTGAGATTTAAGGCATGATCTATAGGACTAATGACAAAATAATAAAATTAGTAAATTTTTCCAAGACCAAATCATTAAAATTGAGATAGTTCATGTGGGGGGTCAAGGCTATATTCATTACAAAGCATAAGTTAATGGAAAAGCTCCCATAGTTATTTAATAGATATTTATTTGATTATGAAACTAAAAATATAGCCTTATAGGCCATCCACATATTATATTTACATATAGAAGCAACCAAGCAATTAACTTCAGTAGCAGGGGCAACACAACCACCTTCTTAGGTTACTAAGGCTCCAAAGTACACACTAGTGCAAACACCAACTGGGACCGCATATGTACCATTTATAAATTTCACTACTTTAACTACATCAATGTCAACTTTAGGCACATGTATAATGACAGTGCCAGTTCTAGTTATATCTCAAGTTACAATAATAATTCCATTCACTTTAGCTTCTATAGTTACTATTCCATAGTCTTCTAGTAATGCCACATCAACACCCTCTAATTATACACATGTATTTGCATGTTTGGATAAGTTAGAAAATTAGTTCCTAAGTTACCTTATGTGTTTGTGTGTGTGTGTGTGTGTGTGTATATATATATATATATATATATATATAATTTTAGTCGAAGAACTCTACTTTAAGCAATTACCATTGTATATGCATGATTTGTATGTAAGTTGGCATACAATGCTATTTTTGGACATGTATTTTTAGACTTTGATTGAGAGATGAGGCCTTCCCCATCCCAAGCTTATATATACTTGTTTCCTCCCAATCCTAAAAATAAGAGAATTTTGGATATTCAAATTAATAGGAAGTTTTATGGAAAGTTTTGCAATTGATCTCAGTGTGAAAATATTAATTCTTCTCTAAACTTGTGGATTATGTAAAAGATGTTGCTATTCTAGTATCTTAGTTTTCTGGTTGTGTATGAGTTGTAATTTCAATACAATTATTCTTATTGTGTTATTTTTAATTTTAATTACCTTTTGTATGTTAATTGTAATCCCCCTTGTAGATGTGTTAAAATTTTGTGGACCCCTTTTAATGGGAAACCATTTTGGGTTGATTCTATGCATGGTTTTGGTACCCATTATTTTGTAATACTAATTTATTAATATATTATGTATTTATGGATATTTAATAGGTAATACATCATGAGAACTAGGGTTTGATAAGGAAGAATAGATTGTGTGAATTTAGGTACAAATTCAGGAGGGTTTGTTGAGCACAACTCCAAACAATATTTGTGTATTGTAATTATGAGAAGACTGATCTGAGAGTGGTTTGTACTCTCATGACTTATAATAAAATATGAAAAAGTGTTTCTTTGTGGATTTAGCCCACATTAGGTGAACCATGTTAAATCTGGTCTTCTTATTTTTCATGTTTATTTTTTGTTCTTTTAGTATCTCTATTTATATATATTATTATTGTGATTCTTTGAAATTGTTCAGCATCAATTTCAAGTTTTATTCCTAACAAGAGGCTACCTTGTAATGTTTATGTGGTGTGAATAAAACCCACATAAATATGAATTTAATTTGGTACTATAAAGAGGGCCTTTACACCTCCACCTTTATTTCTTTGAGAAGAATCACTTGAGTTGCACTGGAAACACTCAAAATATTAACAAGGTCTACCTTAAACACTAACTTATTATACCTACCTTTGGAAATCCATAGAAAATTTAGATCTGATAAGGGAGTTAGGATAGGACCCTAGGCTCAATCATTCTATCTAAGTAGACAACCCCATCTTCCACTATTCCTAATGGCCCAAACTCTAACCTGGCTAGCTAATTTTACTATCAACATCATTGAGGATGTGCATGATTTATCAAGAAACCCTGAGAAATATCTTTGTTCCTTTTCTCTCTTGAGAGGTAGGAATGATAAAGAACACATAAAGATCTTCAAGACAACCCTATGAATATTGAATTTAATCCATGAAGATGTGGCATGTATAATTTTTCCTTTCACACTGAAAGATGCTACTTATGACTCATTTCTTAATATTTTAAAGGGATAACTTACATCTTGAGATCAATGTCAGAACATCTTCTTGGCACAATTTGGCCAAGTCACCAATGCAAGTGTTATTTACCAACACTTTTCAAGCATGATAAGATAAAAAAATGTGACAATTTGAGCCTTTAATGCTAGGTTCAAAGAGATATATACCTAGCTAGAAACCACCTACAAATCTACTGAGACTTTATCACTTAAAATGTATAAGAATGCCCTGAACCCTATGACTATTATTTTTATACACAAAGCTACCAATGTTGATATATTACCTTGGGCTTATGCTAAATCTATCAACATGGATAAAAAATTAAACTTGTATATGCAATCATTGTCCCCACTTAGCCTTGGTCCTATTTTTCTAGCTTTCAACCCAATCCTAAACA
Source organism: Torreya grandis (assembly GCA_037957365.1). NCBI lineage: Eukaryota > Viridiplantae > Streptophyta > Pinopsida > Cupressales > Taxaceae > Torreya > Torreya grandis. The sequence goes on along the minus strand of JARHVA010000581.1, from coordinate 4,738,384 downwards.
AAAATTAGAAAAATATGGCCAAAATATAGAACCACTTGTACTCTCATGTGCCTTTAATGCACACTCAACCCAATCAACACCTTAGATTATTTAATAATTCTTTGCCTAACCAACAAAACCAAAACTAGTCCCTTATACTGGTCAATACTACTACTACATGGGGTGTTAATTATGATTCCATAAAAATATAATAGGAATCTATCTAGAGGACGATGTAAAAATTAAGTAATGAGTTTCTAAGCATGTATAAATGCTTGGGTAACACTACAGGGATGAATACCAATCAAATATTTAGATTCCAAAGATAAAACTAACCTTATAATAGTCCAAAAAAAAAACCAAAGCAATAACCACCTAATAGAGTGCCAAAAATGGATATCATAGAAGTAACCCTTCCTAACTAGTGTTGGGTTCATAATACAATGCAATAATGTGAGATAGATTGCATATAGTTATACACTACGTTCAATATATTTCATAAGGAGATGAATAGGTAATAAGGTTTTATAGATCAAACTAAACCACCTTCACCTACTAACCCAAGACATTCTAATATAATAATGGTCTTTGAGGCCTATAATCTCCCATTCCCAGTAGAGGATGAGAATTAACCAGAGGATAATACATATGAGATCCATTCATTCCAATAGTTTAAAAAGAATAATTTCAATCTAAACCAAGAAACATGATACTAATTAAATACCTCTAAATGATAATGCTACTACTCTTTTAGATTCTTAGGCCAATAATAATCCACCTCCCCCCAAGAGGGATGAATAGTTGCAGAATGTAGAATCACAAAGCAGATATGAGTACAACATTGTTAAGGACATGGAGAAGATTAAGAATAATATGATCCTTCATGAATTATCTCAGGTCAATGAATAAAGGGAGTTATTACTCAAATCTCTGATCACAAGTTCTTATACATGTGACAAATCCAAAGGTACACATGCAAACATGATGGTATTTAAAGATAAAACTGAAGTACCACCATTTCTATTATCTGTTTAAATGTTTATAAAGAATGTGAATAACTATTTGGTTGAATCAAGTGCCTCAACCAATGTGATGCTAATAATTATGTGTAATAAGATGGTTTGACCCTAGATATAGTAAAAAGGGTGGTCTTATAGTTGGATAAATATTCTGTACCATGTATTGGAAAACTAAGAAATGTACACATCTAGATATAATTAAAGCCATATATATATATATTATGGTCATTGACATACCATAAGCTTATGGCCTATTATTAAGTTGTGATTGGTCCAAAACACTAAATGGGTACATGGACAATGAATTTTCACACATGTGATTTCCCTGGAAAGGAGTATCCAATCAGATTTGGGTGGACAGAGAACCAAAGATGAAGTACTTGATTACTAAGTATAATTACAAGAATGAGAAGGTTGACTTTGCATCTTCACATGCAAGAGTATACACATTCACTACTAAGCACTAGCTTCATGAACAAGAATTTGAAGGTCCTCAGTTTTGGACTCTCTATTTTGATAGAGCTAGATCAAAATAAGGTTTTGGTGTTGGCTTAGCCCTAATAGACCCAAATGGTAAGCAATACCTTGATTCCTACAGATTAAAATTTCATTGCACCAATAATAGAGGTGAGTATGAATCTCTAATACTTGGTCTATAATTTACACTAAAGTATAAAATCAAATAATTTTAAACCTTTAGTGATTCAGAGTTGGTTATTAACTAGATCATAAAGAAATATCAATGAAATATTACCTACTTGAAGAAGTACAAACACTAAGCATGGGACTTGATTGAGTCCTTTGAAACATTCAACATCAGAGCCATCCCAAGAGAAAAAATTAGAAGGTAGACTCACTAACAATTTTAGCTACTAATCTAGGCCCACTCTAGGAATCCAAAATGTAAAAATTCTCTATGGAGATGGTTCCTCTCCCATCTATTCTAGACAATGTGGACAAGTTCCAAGTGTTTGAGGATGATCACTAGATTGTCTAATTCATGAGTAGTTTTGAAACCTTTGAATATTAACTAATAGATGAGAAATATGTTGAACCCATGCATATCAAATATCTAAGAGAGGATGGTGTCCTAAAATTTAAGGAAAATTTTATCCCTCAATGAATGGTTTCCTTAGAATGAGATTTTAATGTAGATCCACAAACTTAAAAGTAGAAGTAGTCTAAAGTAACTAAGTCTAATTTCATAAATGATAATTTGGGAAATAAATAGAATCCTCAATATGTGAACATTAGTTTGAGTTGTATTGAAAGTGAGAAGCAAAATTAAAGAGTCTGCTGATAGAATATAAGGACGTGATCACCTATACATATGAAGACTTGAAAATATTTGACACTAGAGTCATCACCCATACTATTCCATTGAATCTAGAACACAAGAATTTTAGGTAAAGATAAAGGCCATTTAATCTAATACTCAAACCTCTCATCTAGACATAGGTACATAAAATATTCAATTTCAATATTATCTTTCTGATTAGACAATCTACTTGCATATCCAACCTAGTACTAGTCAAGAAGAAGAGTGGAGAAACTAGACTTTATATTGACTTCAAAAACCTCAATCGATCATCATAAAAGGATAACTATCCTTTGCCATAGATAGATGAGGTGATATAGATGGTTAGTAAATAAAAGATTATGTGCTTTGTGGATGGATTCTCAAGCTATTACCTAGTTCTAGTGGAAGCATAAGACATAATGAAAGCTACCTTTACTACCAAGTGGGGAACTTTTAAATATAAAAGGATGCCTTCTATCCTGATTAATGTGGGAAAAATATTCAAAAGAGTGATAGAATAAAAATTTTAGGGACTTATTGGAAAATTCATCATCATCTACATGGATGACTTGATAATGTATTCAAAAGACAGAGATGATCATGTAGATCATCTGCAAAGAGTATTTGATAAATTTTAATGATATAAAATCTCTCTTAATCCAAACAAAAGCATATTTAAAGTTATTTAAAGGAATTTATTGGGCCATGTCATCACTAAGGATGGGATCTCAATTGATCCAAAACGAGATCAATCCATCTCCAAGCTAACGCCCTCTAATGACAAGAAAGAATTGATGTCTTTATTTGGTAAGTTAAAATTTGTAAGGAAATTCATTTATGGTTTTGAAAAGATTTTGAAGCCATTGAATGTTATGATAAAACAATATTCTAAGATAAAGTGGATAATAGAGACTAATAGAGTTTTTAAAGATATCAACACTACCATTGCTCAAGCTCCAATTCTAATTTGTCCAAAATTCAATGAAGGTTTATAACTTTATTCATTTAGTTCAAAGCATAATATAGATAATATACTTGCATATAAGGTGGATGGAAATTAACATCACATTTCCTTCATGAATACTAATCTAAAATATACCAAGTTTAAATACTAAATGATAAAAAAATAAATATATGCCCTGATCAAATCTATGAAAAAAGTTATGCATTATATGATGAGGAAAAAGACATTTGCCATTATTCTAGACCTAAACATCAAGCTCATACTTGGATAGAATGAATTGGATGAGACAAGAGGCAAGTGGATAGACAAACTTCAAGAGTTTGATCTTAAAATTTGGCTAGCCAACATGATGAGAGGCTAAGGAATCATCTAGGTGATGACTGAGACTAATCCATGTAATAATATTAAATTTTTCTATGAGACTCAGGTAGATAGTTGTGAGTGGTACACTCAAATCATCAATCATTTGGTCATAATTACATTTCCTCATGAGCTAAAAAAAGAGCAAATATGGGTCCTCAGGATCAAATTAGCTCATTATATGATCAAAAAAGGAGTCATGTATGGTAAGAAATATGAAGGCATTTCCTAAGATGCATTTCAAGAGAAGAAGTTGTGGACATATTAGATAATATAAATCAAAATAATAAGAGTTAACATCATTCAAGCAACACAATATCTCAAAAAATTATGAGGATGGGATACTACTAGACCAAAATCTTCAAAGATGCACATAACCATGTCAGGACCTACAATGAGTTCCAAGTATTTAGAAAAAGGGAAATGAATGTTGCCATGACTTTGTAGCTAGTCATTGAGGGATGCCCCCTTTCCTAATGGGGCCTTGAATTTATTGGATAATTAACCCAAACTCTTCAATGGGGCACAAATTTATCCTAACAACTACTAAATACTACACAAAGTGAATAAAAGCTATGGAAACAAATAACTCTAGAGCACTGGATGTCATTATGTTTTTGGAAGAGAATTTATTGACCAAGTTTGGTTTCAAAATTTATTTAGTTTGTGATAATGGTCCATATTTCCAATCTATTGAATTCAAAGAGTGGGCCTAAAACAACCAAATCACCATCAAATTATCTTTAAACTAATATCCAAAAGGGCAATGAGTTTCTAAATTCACCAATAAGAATTTGATGGATTCCATCAAGAAATTAGCCCAAGATAAACCAAGAGAATGGCATATCATATTGAAGTATGCACTCTGGGAAGATTGAACTAGACATAAGCAAACTCTCAAGACTTCAGTTTTTATGCTAATGTATAGGTGACAACCAATCTTTTCCATTAATCTCAAAATTCCAATGTATCAATTTATGCAAGAGTATATGCGATAAGATGAAATAATGCAGTCTATACTACTTGATATAGTCTAGATAGAAGATTTAAAAACTAAATCCCTACATAGCTTTTGTAAACATCAAGATATTGTCAAAAGATGGTTTGACAAGAGATCCAAGATCAAAGTATTCAATATTTTAGACCTAGTGATTGTATGTTATAAATCACATGAGAAGAAAGAACATTATGATAAGTTCATTCCTTTATGGATTGGACCATATTAGATATCAGAGATCTTAGGTAGTAATGCTTTCTAGTTGAAAAACCTCCAAAGTAGTGACCTCACCTTTCCAGTCAATGGATAATTTTTGAGACATTATTTCATGGCTGATCCAATTGGATATGCTTTTGAGTGAAAATAAGTAGAAGTGTAGAAATATGATTTAATTATATTTCTTAGTTTTTAAATTAGATTTCTTATTTTCTAGATTAGATTTCCTATTTTCTATAGTAGTCTTTCCTTTTTTCTGCATTTTCTTTTAGTAGATTAGTTTTTATGCCTTCTAGCATATTTTTCTAAATTACAAAATAGACCAAATAATTTTATATGTTAAAGTTACAAGAGATTTTATAAAAATAAGGGGATGATTTAAAGGAATGCATAATTGATTTTCATTAGGATTTATTCTGATAATACTATATATTTTATGATTAAGGTATGTGTTATGATCAAATTAGGTTATGCTTATGCTGAATGAGTTTAATAGACCTCTAGGGCTTACTCTGATATAGTCATGTAAATTTTATAAATACTTTCCATTTCCAAATATTAACTGCACTATTACATGTTAAAAATTGGATGGGATATGATAAACATAGAAATGAATACACATTAAATGGGAAGTATTGATTAAAATTAGTTATTTCATACATACACATAGAAAATGGTGATTCTAAACCCTTTTTATATATGTGTTTTAAAAAAAAATCAACATACAAACTGATGGAAGATGGGTGATTCAAGTAATCTCTATCAAATCTATAGACACCTAGATGGTAGTAAAATAAGGCTTTGAGTGGAATTAGAGGTATCTCTATCAGGGCTATGGATGCTTGGATGACAATAAATCAATGCTTAGGGTTTCCCTTACTCTTTGGTTACAAAATCTGAGATCAAAATGAAACTTACAATGTTTATACAAAACATTGTCAAAACTTTCAAAACAAGGAGAAATAAACTGATAAGAATCACACACTCAAATTGAAAGATTGGAAAGGGTTAGTATGTTACATGAGGGATTAAGATACTTTTTTAAGGTTTATTTTACTTGTTTTTTCCTTGTTAGAGCTAGAATTATGTTTTGATGATTTTTTGAGATTATGGGATCTCAAATACTTAGGAGTATTTTCCACATCAAGTTACCATTTATTTTTCCATAACACATACACCCTATTTGAAAATTCAAAATAAGGACTCACTATTAAATCTAATATCATTATTTGGGGTCCTCTAAAACATAATTCTATGACATGGAGTTTAACAAGTGAAAACTTAAGGAATTTATTTTCCTCTCTTGATCTATATTGTTTGCTTGACTCAATTTACAAGATTTACTTCTAATTTTTTAGAATGTTTCTAAGTTAATAATAATATATATGCAATGAGAAATACATTAGATCTATAAATCAATTCTAACTTGGAGAAGATAGATCTTACTTACACTTTTAATTGGGGATACATTAGATAATTGGGGTCATGACTAATATAGATCCATTAGATCTAATTAAGGGATGTATTACCACAATAATATCACTTGGGAGGGTTCCAAAGCCTCTAGTCAAGCAAAACTATGTAATAACCCTAACTAGGTCCTATGTTTTCATATTCAATATACTAATAACAAGTAAAGAAAAAATCTAATCTAGTGCTCACTAAAAATTATGGCAAAAAGTGGGGGTAATAAACAATAAAAGTAAACATGCATAGAAGACATATACTCACATCAATATATGTGTAATCATAATTCATAAAAGATAAGTACAAATTCATATCTATCTACTCTTACAAAAGAGGAACAAAGTTAGGAATACTTACCTTTGAACATGAACCCACTAAGCCTCAATCTCTCCCTTAGACAAAGTGATTTACAAGAGGTTATTGTGGTATGTAAAGATGACAAGGATAAATTAGTTCTAGTCTACATAACCTATCAATGCATCCAGAAGACTTATCCACAAGATAAGATCTGTATCTCTAAAGAAAGTATGAAACCCTAAGCTTACTCCTAAAGTAGAATGGTGGATAAGTAGATGTATAATATATATTGATTCTTCTTCTCTTCTCTTAGAAATTGTGAAATCAATGTGTTTATATAGGTAAATCTAACCCTAAACTCTTTTAAAAGTTTTATCCAATAATGTTGACCCAGTTGACCTAGTATTGTTATTGGCAAAAACTCACTAGGTCACAGACTAGTTTGGATAGGGGCTGACCTAGACTGTTAATAAATTTTGTCAATAAGAATACAAGGTCGACATAGCTGACATAGTCATGTAAACTATCAAAAAGGGTCTAGGTTAGGAAAAGGGATAATGAATGTGGTAAAATATTAGAGGAGTGTGAAAAATAGAAGGCCAATCTTAGGGGAATGGTTTTTAGGAGACAAGTGTGTAGATATCAAGTGGAAAAAGGGACAACAATCCTAAAAAGCACTAATGGTCTACCCACCCCTTTCCTAGTGTACCCCTTAAGGTGTACACTTAGAGAGATTGAGACTCTATGGGTTCCTGCAAGGTAGAGAGCATTAGTAATTGATAAAATTTTGAATTATTATGTGTATACATATGCCCCACTCAAAGCTCATCACGTGTCACAAAGGCATAATAAGGGATGGTGCTTCAAGTTAAGAACATGATGACACATAACATTGATGTTGAATAAAGTATAGTAAGGATCAAAAAACATAAATGAAAGGATAGAATTGAAAAACACATACCTTTACTTACCTTAGTGCTATAGATAAATAAGGAAATGTGAGAGATGCAAAGGCATCCAATGTGAAGAACATTAGGAGAACCTATAGAGATTAGATAAAAAGAGTGAAAAATAATTTTTTTTACAACATAGGCATATAATAGTTAAAAAAATTCTCTATGACATCAATATTTCATAACTTTTTACAATTTGGAAAATGAGCTATTATAAACAAAGATATGATCAAAATAAGAAATCTGATGGTAAATTTTTAAAGGGTAAATAATTTGAAATAGTAAATATAAATAGGGTGAAGACGAATTCATTTTCTATTATTTAATATTCTGAGAAAAATAGAGCTTTGAGAAGCCTAGTGAGATCTTAGAGAGCTAGGATGGTGAGGAGATGATAGTTGAGATAAGGAGAACACATAGTGGCCAAAATGAGTGCAACACAGGTAAGAAACTGAGAATTTAAAAAATTTAAGAATTTTTATTTGAAATTGAGTGTTTTATAGAAATTTGTTAGTTAGGAAAAATATAGAGATTAGAGTGAACCCTAGGAAATTTTTAGGGACACTAGGGGTTAAATGGGGCACTAGTTAAGAAGGGGTCAGAGTAATAAATGCCTAATGAATTTATGGTAATTGGTCAAAAATCCATCATAGTGAAAGAACAAGGTTGATTGCATTGACTTAGTTGGTAGAAAACAAAAATTTGAGTGGGCTGATTTAGTAGGTCATAGTTGACTTAGTTTGTTGATTAAATCAATTGACATAATATTACATGGCCAACTTAGTATGCTTTATAAGTGGATGATATAGTATTGCTAAAGGAAAAGTGGGGTCAACTTAGTTTTTTAAGTCCAAGGTGGTAGAATGAGTATTATATGGCCAACTTAGTTATTTTCTAAGTATTTGATATAGTACTGAAATGAAAGAATGGGGCAATACAATACTATTTAAGCCACATGGTGGCTGATTTAGTACTGAAAGAGTCAATGTAGTTTAAAGATAGGGAAATTTGGTAAATAATGGGTTAATTAAGGTAAATTAGTTTAATTTTGTGAAATTTTGAAAGATTGTATTCTGATTATGAATCACATAGAGGTCTAATACATCTTTTATTATTTGATTTTTGTAGAGATGCCAAATATTTTGGTGATTGGTAGATGCATCATGGCTACCTAATCTAATGGAGTGCTTGATAAATGTAGATAGAGACAGATTAGTTACATTAAGATTGGGAGGCATCATGGAGATGTGGTAGATCCCACTAAGTGCTGATCTTGTGGTCATGTTCCTAGGAGCTTGAGAGCATTTGGCCAAAACATTTAGATGGGTGGTGGATGGGGATACCATAGAGGTTATTATCACATTAGAGGAATTTCATGCATTGCTTAGATAGTCAATAGGGGGACATTGGTGATTATAGGGATACTGAATGACCAAGAAGAGAGATGAGCACTAGCTTAATGGGCAACATGCTCATATAGGATTTACTTAGGGCTGAGGGTGAGTTTTTTCAATGTCTATATTTCATATATCTAAAAGGTGATGATATGACTTGTGACAACATGAGTGTTGTGTCATAATTTGGATGACAAGGTACCACTATATGCAATAGACTTATGCTAATCTATTTTGGATCAAGGGGCACTCTATGGCTTGGGGTCTGTCATATGGGTTCAACTCATGCATGATATGTATGGGATGCTATCCAAAGGGTAGAATACCATAGGACCAATGGTACTACTAAGTGCCTATATATATGAGAGGTTCTTGATGTATTAGCCAACTAGGTTACCCCATATGGTCGATGGTAGGTTACCTCAAGTTTTGAGATAGAGATAGGATCAGGTGGTATGAGCCATGCTCTATATGATAATGATAAAAAAAGTCACATGAGGATATATTGTGTGGCATCCCTATCCACACATTATGATTGTTTGGCCAAGTTAGGTGACTGTGGCACTAGAATTGACATGAGTATAGATCATAGGCCACTACACCTGATGGGTAGAGACACATCTAGTAGAATGCTTGATAAGATAATTAGGACTCCCTTACCTAATGGATCTTATAGTAGTGCCTAAATTTTGGGTTTGTCATATGAGAGAAATAATGGGGAGATTATGAGGAAGAGTGCCATTTGAGAGACTAGAGATTAGACCATGGTATGTGAGACTATGGATTAGTCGAGCACAATAACTAGCTATTGGAGAAGGCATGGACATAGATGTAGGGGTGCTATAGGTACCATAGCAAAATAATAGGAGTAATAGTGACCACCTCAGTCACAACACTAAAGGATATGTCAATGGTGGGATTGAGTGTAGAGGGTGGTCATCCAAGATGCCCTGTTAGTCAGCCTACGGTAGGTTTGGTCTATTAAGGCACCACTGAGGAGAGGCTCAAGGCATGTATGGGTGGTGACCCTAGGGTTTTATTTAATAGGGAGGCATCTCATGAATGAGATGTTTATTGGATGGTTTGATGTAGAGACCATGCTCGATGGGTGAGCAGATGGGGAGATATTGATTGGTAACATCTAGACAAGTAATAATTGTTGTAATTTTTAATCTTTTGATATAGAATAATAGTTGTCTAAGATTTGTAGATAGATAGTTTTTAAGATGTATATGTGATATAATATCTATCTATTTTGAATTTTATAAATCTTTTATATGAGGAGGAGGTTAGATGGGGATCCCTAGTGATGGGAGCACACCATGATATTCTAGATGGGGTGCTGGTACCATACGACCCCACCACATTAGATGATCTTGTAGTACCATTTTCCCTAGCTTAGGTGGGATATTTTAGACTAGTAGGGGAGACTGTGAGGTAATTATAGGCATGCAAAAATGGGCTAAATTTACTAATAGGGGTAGGAGAAGAAGAGGCACATTCATGGCAGGCCTTGGCTTAGTAGAGATCCTCACATATGTCTTCCACTATCTAGTTGGAATAGGTACAGGTCCAAGTGTCCAATCTATAGGGACAAGTAGTAGGCTTGAGATCTTAGACAACCTTTTTATATTGCACTATTAATAGGGACAGTCTAAGGCATATATGGGTAGCGTGGCTAGGCCATGCGATAGACATGATGGAGCCCGACCTTAGAGCTAGAGTGATGTATTTTTGTACTTTGTATTAAAATACATGATATATATAGAGATATTCTATTTTGATAGTTGGATTTTGATTTTATGTGTTATATTTTGGTTGTGGTTATGGATGCATGGATATATTTATTTCTAGCACATGTATTTTACTTTTGTTATAAATATAGGAAATATATGTGTGGTGTTTTCTTTTCTATCATTATGTAGTACACATGCATGGCTAAAAAGAAATAGGAAAACAAGACTTGGAAAAGTATAATTAATCAAAAACAAATGTTCTACACACTATATCATGGTGGGAAATGTGTAATAACAAAATATGACTAAGTATAATAAACCAAAAATGTGGGAAACAAGAGGGAAAACTTGTTTTTAAATCATGAGAAAGAGTGGCACCAAATTAAAATAAGTAAAATTACACTAAATCACTTTGGGAAGTATGAAAATAATGTAATAAAATGAAAATCACATGAAAGATGAATGGTATAAAAACAAGTCAATGAAATCCATAAATCATACTAAATCACATTGGGAAGTATAAAAGATAAACAAAATTGGAAAAGATGGTTTTAATTTAATCATAATAATTCAAGTTATGAAGTATGAAAAACTTAATAAAAATGGTTAGATTCTTACATGCAATTAAAAAATAAGAAGATAAAAGTGAAAATATTATTGAAGTAAGTATAAAACATACTAAATCAAGATGGAAAGCAAGTTAATGATGTGTAACTCATAATCAATCACATATTATCTCATATTTGACACATGTAATTTCATTGTGACTTGGATATTGGAATATTTTTTAAGGAAGGCAAGGTCTGACCCATGGTCTTACACTATAACTCATAAAGGGATCACCAATGAGGTAGAAATAATATGAAAATATGGTAAAAGGGGATGTTTGGAATGGGAATGTGAATTTTTTTGTAATTTGTGAGGAAGGCCAGGTGTTATCCATGTTCTTACAATGAAAATCAAAAATGGAATCCATAGGGAGAGTGATCAATGAAAAAACAATATTTCTCAAGGGGAAATATTAAGATTTTAGGGAGTGAAAAAAAAGAATGTAAGAAACATAACTTAGGCATCTTGTGATAAGAATTTAGGAGGCATGAGGCACACTAAGGACATGAGAAGACACTATAGACTAGAGACCATCAATATATAGAGGATACCTATTCGCTAGAGGTACAAAGCTATATAGGCAAATAAGTGTGGTACTAATATAAACTCATGCTAAAATTTTTTTTGAACAAGAAAATTAAAATGGACCTACCTTCCCACATTGTGTTCCCCATTCCTCAGGACCCATTATAGAGTTGTAAATATACTATAAAGATTTAGTACTTGCATGAGAAAGTAGGAAGCACTAAGAGAGTTTTTTATTCTCCTTTTCTAGTCTACTAGCCTACCACACCCCAATTGACCTTAGCTCAATCATGAGGCCAACTATGGAGTTTGAACTTTGATTAGAGAAAGGAGATGTGCTTAGAATCACATCTTTTAGTGTGATTTGATTTATGAAAATTTTGAATGTTTCCTTTTAGATCATTTCCTTTTGTTAATAGATTTAGATTTTGATTATTTTATGGCTTTTAAGATTCCTCCTCCATACAGACTTGGAATGACCAATCATGAGAGATAAAGTGATACACACAAATGAGCTTTAGGATTTAGCTAAAGGAAACTAAGTATCTAAATATATGATTGACTAGGCCACTTAAGATAAATTATGAACCATTTTATCTCAAGTCTCAACCATGTGTATGATTAAGTTTTAAAAAGGGAATAAGGGGAGATCCAAAGTGGACCGATAAAAGGAGATTATAATGAGATGAATTATTTGCTAACTGATCACTTGGTAAATGAGGAATGCCTAAAGTATGCAAGGTTTATATAACCAAGTCACAATAATAATTATCCATGTTTATAGAGATAAGATAGAAAACAATCATGAAAATAAAATAAAATGAGTGAACCAAAGAAAAGGAACTCAAGAAGAAAAAGTATGTAATTATGAAAAAAGAATCCATAAGAAAACATAAAAAGAATAATGACATCATAAACAATATGGAGTGCAAAAAGTCACCATGTAAGATAGATAAGAATTTGACACAATGTCAAATGATATAAAATAAATAAATGTAAAGTTGGAGCACACATCCAATCCAAAGGAAGAAATAAATGTAAGAACACCATGCTTGTGTTAATAATTACTGATATATCTGTCCACACACATTATCCATTACATATGATAAGTCTCTATGAAGTTCAATGTGAATTACAACCAAAGTCTCATTGATCTTCAGGGAAAGTTGAGAAAATACTTCGTATTGAATATTTTTGATAGAAAATGTAGGAATGCCTAAAAGATTATGTTGATGAGGGATATCATGTAGGGAATGCTTAGGAGAATGTATGAGAATGAAATGTAAAGGAGATGAAGGGATCATTAGTGGGGAATGGGCCATGGGTGAAGGAGTCATTGGTGGAGAAGGATCCATGCGTGAGGGACTCATAGGTGGAGATGGATCCAGGGGGGAAGAAGGGGGAGACTTATTACAAGGGAAACCTATGGGAGGAAGGGTAGTATGCACATGAATGGTTATGAGGTAATCCTTGAGATGATAATTAAAGATGCAACATAGATTAATGTGATCTTTACTACATTATTGCCAAAGATAATATACCTCTCCATATTTGGGAAGATATTTAGGAAACACTTTCAGAGGAGGTATATCCTTGTCTATGGGCTAAGGAGTGGTGGGATGCAAGGTGTAAATATATTGTCATAACTTATGACAATATGTGGATGAATGATTATCTATGATGTAGAAGTAATAAATATGCTTGTGAGTAGACTTGGTATGTATACTCATAGTGGGGTAGAAATTGAAGCTCAGGAAGATTGATATAATTAATAGTCTCTAGTCCAGTAACCAGTAACTTTATGAATGTCATAATAAGGCTGATCAACATATTTAGTGGGGAAAAGAGTATTTTGAAATAAAGAGAGAAAACCATCACTAAGAGAAGGTAGGGCTAGTGGAAAGAATGGACAGGGCTCGACTGAAGGAGAAATAAGATTGAAAATAAGAAGAGATTCAACTATAAAGGGAGTGGGAATAGGATCCAAACCAAGCTGTGCTAAGGGAGTGGTGGGATGCATAGAAGGCTAAAGGATAGTCACAAGCATCTCATGGATAAGTCAGTTAGAGGGGTCTTAGTATCTAGTAAAGTGATAGGGACTAGTCATAACATGATCCATAAGCATACTCCTATGAGGTTATTCAAAAATTGGATGTGTGTGCAACATTTCTACCCTCTAATCAAGAGGAAAAATACTATAATTAAGAATGATATCAGATGAAAAGCTAGAAGATATTCTGAAAGACTAAAGTAAAGAGGAATGATAACAAAATAATCTCAATATCTTAGGCCTGAATAAGACTTCTTAAGAAGGGATCATCTAAGGTAGGGATGAATATCAATAATGGGAATAGTATAATCATGTGTATGAATATAAATAGCATAGGTAGGGATGTCCTTAGAATCTGATTTGGTGTGATGAATGGAATGAATAAGTTTTAGTTAAGACAATAGGTATATCATCAAAAGGGAGTTAATGGAAATGAGGTTGAAAATAAGGAGGAAGTTGAGAGATGAGATGAGGTGAGAGATCCAAGGTTTTAATCTTGAGATTGATCTTGTTAGGTTCATTGTCACCAAAATTTAAGAGGTTAGGGGGTATATTCATGATGAGTTTAGGGTGACCATTGTAACCTCTGGTGGAATCGACAAGAAAGTTAAATAATTAATATTAGTAAAATAGAACATTTGGCAAGGGTTCAAGGGTAGGAATCTTGAATACACCATGGTCTTGGAATTATTTAAAATTCTAAGGATTGGTGTCACATTGAATCCTATAGTTGGATCCATTATGAGGAAATTTGACACATGAGCAAGAGAAGAGGCAAATGCTCTCATGCAATGAGTCCATGACCTAACAATCAAAATGTTATATGATAGAGGAAATTTGAATATCATCACCTTCACGTGAATGGTGACAAGTGAGATGATAATGAGGAGCCACACACAACCTAGATGAGGCATTTGCCTTTGGTTATAGCATTGACATGTGATACATGTGTATTTAAGATTACATTCAAAATATTTAAAGTTTTTGATGAAATCAATAGAGGAAACACAAGTGTTGGAACCCTCATCAATAAAATCATGATTGACTTAGATATCACTAATTTAGACACTGATAAATAGAGGAGGATCATTTGCACGAAGCATAAACTCATCAAGGATCATATAAGTAATGGGGAATTTGAGGGAAAGAAAAGTGTCCATTATTTGATCAACATGTATGGAAATATCTTCACACTATTGTAAAATTATATCTTTTGATCCAGATAGGGTGTATTCATGTCCTTTTAGGGGAGGATGAGGTATGATCATTTCAAATAAAAGATACATAAGATGATTATGATGACACAAAGAGTTCCACATAAGTTCAAGAAATGGGATTTGAGATAGGATATTAGTAAGCTCTATGATAGGATCCCATTCATCATAACCCATAAGAGGAATATTAGAAAGAGGTACATAGTGTTGAAGGAGGTCCTCAAAAGGAGGTGATGAAGTGCATGTGAATTTATGTTGATAATATGTGGGAGGTTTAATTGGAGGACAAGTTTGTGGATCATTTTGAGAAGATGGGGTAGTTGATGCAAGTTTATTTTGAGAAGAAGTGTTGATAGAAACTTGAGTATTGTTAGTGATAGGTAAGGAGGTAGGAGAAGTGGGAGAGATGGTATGATAAGTGTTATCTAAGGGAAGTGTTTGAATTAGTTCATCAAAAGATATAAGGTCTTCTTACTTCAAATCTATTAAGTGAGTTAGAGAAGAGTCTTGGATAACATGAAATGTGTAAGACAATTGAGGGGTGTGGACAAGATAAGGATAAATGAAAGTAGCCACCCTTCACATATTATTTATATTTACCAAATTCTCTTTAGGAGTTGAGTCAAGAAGACTATAAACATTATTGGTATAAAGGGTAGGATTATCTTGGTTATCTTGGTTATTTAGAAGAGAAACTTTATAGATGGTCAAAATTGGAAAGGCTTGTTGACATTTTTGAATGATAGAATCATGGCCAAAATTGGAACCAAGAAGAAAATCCATAACCAAATTATGAAGTTGTCTACAAGTTTCATGAGAATGACCTAAACTAGTGTGAAACCAACAAAATTAATTGGGATCATATCAAGATTTCATGGGATGAGTAGGATTAAGTTCTCATAGAAGAGACCTTGGTAGATAGTTTTGTAAATTTGCTAAGGATAAGGGTTTATAAACATTGATGTTATTGGTTTAGGATAAATGAGGATTAATTATGTGGTTAGGAGGGGAAGCTTGTTCTGGAGTCTAGTTTGGAATATTAGTTTGAATAGTATGAATGGTATCTTAAGAGTCAATGACACCATAATTTGTAGCATGATGATTCTTATTTTTGAATAACATATGAGTACCCATAGAAGGTTGGGATGGCTTGAATCGATGCATGAGGAAATCTTGATGCTTGGCTTGGTCAATAGCCTCTTCTAGAGTACATGAAGAGAGAGTCCAAACTTGAAATTGCAACTTAGGAAAAAGAACATTGGTAAAAAAATGAAAAAGGTTATCATATACCATATTATGTTCACATTGTTTAGACAAGGTCTTCCATTGTTTGATAAAATCTTGTGTAGTTTTGGTCTCAAGTTTCTTACAATTGATAAAATGGGCCAAGGTATTCTCATGTATATCACTAGTTTGGAACTGTTGGATTAGATCATTGACTAAGTCTTCCAAATTAGTGGTGGAATGAGATTTGAGTTGGTTGTACCAATATAAAGCATCAAAAATGAGAGTATATGATATTAGTTTGGTAGTGGTAAAGGTATTAAATTTCACCTAGTCTTTATATAGATTTCCAAATTTTTTTAAGTGAAGAGTAGTATTGGTTGATCCCTTTTAAGTAATAGTAGGGGTGATACCTCCTATATAATATTAGCAATTTTAAGATGTAAGAGGCTCATTTTGAAGGTGCTTGATAATTTTTTTAAGAATGGGAGGTTTAGGGATAAGATTACCATGGGAATCCCAAAGGGTAAGTGGGGGAATATTGTTATGCATTCCCTATGGCATTTATTGAGGGTGGTTGTGAAGATGGATAAGATGATTTTGCATTTGCATCATTTGATTTACATTGTTATCTTAGAAAGAATTCATTTGATTAATATTTTTTAATAGGATTTGATGGGTTTGAGTTATATTATTATCATTTTTTAGAGCATTAGAATTAATAGTAGTGGCTTGGTTACCACTATGGTTGTTAGTAGTAGTTTGAGAAGATTTGTTAGTAAGTGAGGCACTAGTAGCATGATTTGATTATGTGGAAAAATATGTACTAGTAGAGGGATGAGAAGAAAAAATACTATATGCATGATTAAAATGGGTGAAAAATGATGTTTTAGTGGAAGAATTAAGAAGAGTGGGTCTTGGAAGAGACCCACAAGATGTAGAACCTACCATGTTAGTAGAGATACTAGGTATGGAGATGGAAGAAATCAAAGAGGAAGATGTCAAGGTATGATAAGTGGTTAGAATAGAGGAAAAAGGTATAATATAGTATCCCCAAATCCATGTGATAATGTGGGAGAAGGTGAATGGGGCTCCTCGACTTGACCACTTATCATGAGATGGTAAATAATAAAAGGATCCTTTCTTCGATGTTGGGGAAAATCATTGAGGAAGAAGAGAATTTTTGGGGTATACTCTAATTTAGGTTGATATTCAAATGAGAAGAAATGATTAAAAAGTGAAGAGGAGTGAGGAAGGATCCCATAGTTTGTAGTATAAGTGGCTACATGCACATTACTTGCATCTAGGGTAGGAGCCATAAGCTACTTATGGGATAACCTATTAGGGTTGGTAAGACTCATAATATCTAGCTAATTCAACTTAGTGTTGTTTTCAAATAGGAAGTTCATGATGTAGGAGAGAGATTAGGGAAGAAAAAGATGATGTAAAGTAAAAAAAGAGGCAAAAGATAGATAAGAGTATATAGTTGACTAGATTGACCTAGTATTAAAAATAAGAGGCAAAAGAGTACAAAGTCAAATAGGTTGACTTATTAATAAAAATAGGAAAATAGAAAATTTGATAAGGATATAGAGTTGACTAGGTCAAATTAGTTCTATAACCTGATAGGTAGAAAGGAGTACTGCGTTGACTAGGTCAACTCAATTTACAATCAAGGGAAATGACAATCTATAAGAGACTGCATCAAATAGAATGATAGTTAACTAAAAAAGGGGAAAAAATTGAAATGTAATTTGAAGAAAGAAGTGAAAGTAAACACACAAATAATTAAATCAATAAGAATGGTCTAATGGGCATACGCCACAAAACCTTGCACCAATACTGGCCAATGCAAGTTTTTTCAATACAACATATAATGAGCAGAGAGCAAGTAGTCAACTAAAAAGTAAATGCTAACTAAGTTGTCATCCTAAATGTTTTTGTATTATTATAAATTATTATTTTAAGTGTGATAAATAAGTTGGATGAAAGTAGGGAACTAGAAAGCAATCTATGGATGGTTTTAGGATGTTTAGGGTGAAAGGGATCTATATTGGCAATGGTAATAGCTTTGTATTGGGGCCTACCCCCCAACTTCATAATCCCACAATGATAAGGGTGTCAGGTGATTTACCAATATATAACATTAACCACATGTTTATACTTGGCCAAAAAACCAAGTCGAATTCCCCCTTGGTGATAAAATCCAAGTAGGTAGGCCTTGGGAAGACAAATGTTTAAATGCATTTTGAAATTATGTGATTTGGTAGTGTGTGCAAAAAGAGAAAAATAGAGAAACTAGATAGTATATTGAAAAACCACCTAATTAGACTATGTGAGTTACTCTAAGCATGAAAAAAAATAAAAATGAAAGTGTGAATTAATTACTAGCATGTAGTTGTTAATTCACAATTTAAGAATGGTATAAAATTGCTTCAGATGACACTATGTGAAAACATTATAAAACAAAATAGAAAGGGTTGTTATTTTAATATAATAGAAATATTCCTTAAGAACTAAACTAGTTCAACTTAGTCTTTTAGACAAAAGATAGACTATAGAACTAGGTCAACCAAGTTGACCTCGTTTACTATAGGATTACAGTTTTGAAGATTGCAAACTTGTCCAAAGAAAAAATATAATGAAGAACTAAATTGAAAGAGAGAGACAAAAAGGAACCTTAGTGGGTTGGAACATGCCGAGGACTATGAAATTTCTATTGAAATGCATTGAATGTCACTTTTAGGTTATGCAAATTGTGTCAAATTGGTTGACTTAGTTTTGTGAAAACCCTATTTGTTGAATCTTACTAAGATGATTGAGTCAACTTGGTTGACTGGGTTTGTTATTTAGATGTTGAATAGAATACTAAGTTGACCTCCATGACTTAGTTTACTATTCTGGATGCTATTTGAGAGACTAAGTTGACCTATTCGACATAGTCTATTATTTTGAATTAAATAAGAGTACTATGTCAACCTGATCGATCCAATAACTTATATCTGATGAATACCTACATAGAAAGATTTTTTTTTGATGTGTCTCTGTGTTAAACTTGTTCACATAAGTTAGAACTATATCAACTTGTTCAACCTAGTATAGAAAATATATAAAAATAATAAAATGATAGAAATGAAAAACATGAAAGAAAACTTACAAGGGTTAAAATCACATTGGGTTTACCAGAATGTATGCATTGAGAAATGCATCAGATCTATAAATCAATCATATCTTGGAGAAGATAGATCCTACTTACACTTTCGATTAGGGATACATTAAATAATCAGGGTCATGACCAATATGGATATGTTAAACTTAATTAAGGTATATCTTACCATAATAATATCACTAAGGAGGGTTCCAAAGCCTCCGGTCAGGAAAAACTATGAAATAACCCTAACTAGGTCCTATATTTTCATATTCACTATATTAATAACAAGTAAATCAAAAATCTAATCTAGTACCCACCAAAGCTTGTGGCAAAAAGTGGGGGTAATAAAAAAAATTAAACATGCAATAGAGACATATAATCATGTCAATGTATACAAAATCCTAATTCATGTAAGAGAAGTACAAATTCATATCTATCTACTCTTACAAAAGAGGAACAAAGTTAGGAATACTTACCATTGAAGGTGAACCTGTCGAGCCTTAATCTCTCCCTTGGAAAATGTGCTTCATAATAGGTTATTGTGGTATGTAAGGATGATAAGGATAAATAATTTTTAGGATACACAACTTATCAATGCATCCAATAGACTTATCCACAAGACAACATCCATATCTCCAAAGAAATTATGAAACCTTAAGCTTAATCTTTAAGTAGAATGGTGGATAAGTAGATGCACAATAAATCTTAATTCTTCTCTTATCTTAGAAATAACAAGATGAATGTGTTTATATAGGTGGATATAACCTTAAACCCTTAATTTTTTTTTGATTGATAAGGTTGACCTGATCAACATAGTATCATTATTGGCAAAAACTCACTAGGTCATGCACTAGGTTAGCTAGGGGCATACCTAGACCCTTAAAAAGTTTTGTTAATAAGAATACAAGGTCGATAAAGCTGACATAGTCATGTAAACTATTAAATAGGGGTTTAGGTTAGGAAAATGGATAATGAAGGTGGTAAAATATTAGAGGAGTGCAAAAGAGAAGGCCAAGCTTATGGGAATGGTTTTTAGGAGACTAGCTTAAAAGGGACAACAATATTACAAAGTACCAATGGTCTACCCACCCCTTTCCTGATGTACCCCTTAAGGCATGCACTCAGAGAGATTGAGATTCAATGAGTTCCTAAAATATAAATAGCATCAGTAACTAATAAAAGTTTAAAAATATTATGTGTATATAGAATCAACATTGTGTACAATATATATTATGTGATTTAATTTTTACCTTTAATTTTTATTTAGCATAGTACTTATGTACATGTTTACTTTATGATTTAACAACTAACTAGGATATCATGTTTCAATTTTGGTGATGAATTTAATGTTCTCCATGTGTACAAGTTTATAAAACATATTAAAAGGTTGACTTAGACCTTTTACCATATGGCATATAAATATATATACAAGAAGACCATGCCAGGCTATCTAATCCTTTAAAAAAGACCATTAGAAAGATGAGTGACTATGGGTTATATCTTGAATACACTATAATTAGTATTGAAGGTATTAGGGTGAAACCTTTATACCTAACCAGATTGTGTTGAGCATTGTTCCTGTCATTGAGGTTTGGAATTGATGTTGTCATTGATGTCAAAGGTTCTTAATTAAGGTGTTCATAAGGTCATTAAAGAATGTTCTTGTTTTATAAAATCATTGAGAGGTATGAAATTATTTGAGGAGTATGTAAGGCATGTGATTAAGGTATAAAATCATCAAATAGTGTTTTAAAGTAGTTGCCAAGTTTCAAGTTCTTAAGAAGCCTAGTCATGGCATGTAAAGTCCTAGTGAGAAGGTTTGATCATGGTGGCCTAGTGAGATAATTGAACATAGGCATGAGTGATTGTATTAAGTTTATTAATCATGTATATGAGGAATTGGATCACTCATGTGAGTCTCAGGGTGAGCCTATAGGGGTAGGAACTATAGGCCTAATATGTAACTAGACCACTTCTAGACCCTACTTGGCCTAATGAGGCATCATGATTTGTTGTCAAGGCATATGAAGGATTTTTGATATTTTTTGAGTATGTGATATGTTATGTGAGTTTATGATTAAGGTGGATAGCACATTGAAAGAGGCGTGAAGGCCAGTTTACTAGCCTAATATGATTTGCAGGTTAAGGTCTAAGTAGGCAAAAAGAGAGAGAGAATGTGATCTAATGAAGGGTCATGATAATATTTCAATATGTTTGAGCTCATATTATCATGGATATAGGTATGATATTTTTTTTCAAGCAAGTTCACAAAGTTTGAGGTTATGGTTTAAAATATAAGGCATGAAAAGTGGTTTTGAGGTCTCTCATGTGCATAAAATGAAGGGTTCTCAACTCGAGGAATTTCAAGTGTTAATTGAGGTATGTGTAAATTATACATGAAATATTAAGATATTGATAGATGGGTAAGGGTAATAACTCAAAATTCTAGCCATTAGTTTTTGGATTAAGGGGATGTGATTTATAAATGTTCTTTAAGACTAGAAGATGGTTTAAACCCTCAAAGAACCCTAATAGTAACTTGATATAAAAGTCTTTATAAATTTATAGTTTAGTGATTGGAGGTTGTATTCAACTCTCCCAAGCATCTCTAGGTGTGATTGAGTCTTTAGGAGAGTGAGTGGACCCTATATGAAAGGCCTTATTTATTAGAAATTTACTATAGCAATCAGGCTTGACCAAGTCAAAATATACAAATCATTGGAGTGATAATATTGAGAAATTTATTTTATGTTCATGATAGTTTTTGGGCATGATATATAGATTAGGGGTGTTAAACCGATCATCTAAGATAACCTATCGCTAATAGGCCTAATGGTGCAAATAGTGAGAAACCCAGGTAAATGTGAGAAGATGATTAGGGATGTGTTATCATCAAATCATAATGAATAAAAGTTCATGGGGTAATTTTTAAATAATTTTAATACCTATTCATGTTGGATAATTTTTTTGGAGATCATTATATATAGCAAAAATTTGCTCATAAGTTGACTTGTCTAGCTTAATGAGGTCTATATACAATGAGGTCATGAGATTGGTCTAAAAGACCAATATTTACATTTTAACATATTATATTTATATATAATAATGGTATAATTATCACTTAATATCATCCAAATTCATCAATATTATTTTAAATTGGTCATATAGGAGTTGAATGTCAAAATCACCATGATTAGTCTTTAAGGAAAAAGGGCAGTTTAGAGTGAGCAAGTTGAAGGAATGTCTTTGAGTCCTTTTGCCTTGTGTAATGAAGTATAATTCACTTGGTGAATTTTTTTAGGTCCTAAAGGTTATTATTATATGTTATATTTCCATGGTTTTTTAACTAATTGGTGTTTCATCTTCAGTAGTTCAAGACATATTTTTTGGTATGCATAGTCCTAATTGTGAAACTTACTAATGGCATGCTTCAAGTGGTGGCTGGAGATAAAATATGTCATGGACATAATATTAAATTATTAGGGGTATATTTTAGTGGAATATTAAGTGTTCAAAATGTGTATGAAGTTTTAAAATTCTCCAAGAAGATCAAAGGGTAATGTGTGCTAATGAAGACTTAATTAAATAAGGTCTCCTTAAGGCCTAAAAGAGGTTTTGGTCCTATATGATATGAAAAAACTATTGTAATTTTTGATTCATGTTTATGGAATGTAATAAGACCTATTTTATGTAAAATATAAGTGGGAAAGTGTGTATATCCGACTAATATGTGTATGAACAAAAAGCCTAGTATAAGAATAAGACCTAATATGCCTAATTGACTAGTTAGAGAATGAGGAAGTTGAAGCAAAGGACATACACATTTTAAGAGATAAAATACGTATTATAGTTAATAAAAAGGGTGAATATAAAATATCATGAATATTTTATAGGGTTACTATGTATGAAAATTAAGGTCAAATGACCTAATCAAGTCAAGAAGAGGGTTAGTTGAGTGAAGAGGCCCAGAAAGTAGTTTGAGAGGGATAAGAGTGTGAAGAGATGAATGGGTGGTAATAATTAGTTGGTTGAGAAATAAATTTATCTAAAGGTGATAAAATTAATTATGTGGATGAGTTGGTTCTAAGCTATCTAGGGGTTAGTGCCTCCTTACAAGTGGGTACTTGTTAAAGCCTAGCTAGGTTGGTGCTTAGCTAGTTGGGGTTGGTATTCCATGTGAAGTTAGTGCTTCAATAAATTTTATATTTTTAATTATAGGATTGTTGTCCATTTAAATATATTAGTAGGTTTTCTTACCCTTGAGGGTTTCCCAGTCATGTGTGTTTCTTATGTTATGTTGATGTGAATGACTATTTATGCATTACTATATCTTTGTATTGATTTGATGGTTAAAGGAATGTTAAAGTACATGTGAAAGAAATTTTTAAGAGATTGATTCACCCCCATATCAATCATTATGTTTCCAATAATTTTTATCATATCTAGTTCCTTTTAAATAATTCTAATAGCTTGAAGGTGATCCTAATAATCACAAGATGTCTTGTGATCAAAAGGAAGAAGATAACATGTATGATGAAGAAGTCTACTATGACAATAAAGGAGAAGCTGAAGTATACCTTGAAGCTGAGCTCATAAGTTCCCTTGATGATTTGAAGCATCAAAATATGAATATAAAGGATCTAAAGAGTTAATTAAAAGGTGTTAACACAAGGTTTAGGTCAAAGGAAGTTGAGTATGACCAGTTGAAGACATAGCTAGATTCCTTGAAGGTTGAGAATGAACAACTCATAGAAAAGATGAGCAAGTTTGAGAGAGCACATGAGAAGTTAGAAAAAGTCAAGAGTAAATGAGAAGAATAATTATGTATCCCAATGCAATAAAGGATAAGTCATCATGGGACCATGATAAAATGAGTAATAAATGAAAAGGTAAGTACATAAATATTGTTTGCTACATCTATCATGATATAAGACACATTACAATATTCTAATCTAATAGAGTTATAATGACCTCAAGATTAAATAAGACATATGAAGTTCCTAAAATGAATAATAATAATAATAATAAAATATTGGTATGGAAGCCAAATAAAGTTAGGACTGGTCATATTGAGCTCAAGAGTCAAGATGGACTATTTGCCAAAGAGGAATAGAAGACTAAATAGGATTATATGTTATCTCAGACTACCTTTTAGATTGAATATGAAGGCATGAAATGGTATATAGTAGTGGTTTATAAATACATATGACAAGATATATATATATAATTTTATCTCATTGAAAAGTAATTATACAATAATAGTGAGGTTTGAAGACAACGTAACTGCCAATATAATTGGTAAGGGTGTCTTGAGTTTGGACAATGGGAAGACCAAGACACAAAATGTGTTGTATATGGAAGGTTTAAAACATAACCTAGTTGGTTTAATTAAAATTTTTAATCAAGGACACACACTAACCTTTCATGATATAGGATGTGAAATAAAGAGAGCCAAATTAGGAAGGCTAATTAACAATGCTAAGAAGATTGAGAAAAACTATATGTCTTGAATGAGATAAAGAAGGAGAGATGCTTCATGACCAAGATAGCTGAAATTTTATTATGGAACATAAGTTTAGGTCACATAAAATTTGATAATCAGGTAAATATTAGCACTAAGAATTTTGTGAATAACATGCCTAAGATCACCAAACCTACAAACATACTTTGCAAGGCTTGTCAACATGGTAAGCAAACTAGAAGAAGGTTCAAGTCCAAGGAGTAATCTAATACATTAAAATTGGAGTTTATACACACACTAATATATATGGGATTACAAGAACTTAGATTATTCAAGGAGATATCTACTTCATGTTTCTCATAGAGGACTACACAAGAATGACTTCAGTTTCATTCTTTAAATAAAAATCAGAAGATCTTGACAAGTTCAAGGCATTTAAGGCTCTTGTTTAGAATGATAAGAATGGTAAGATAAAGTGAATAAGATATGATATAGGAGGATATTTCTTTTCTAATGAGTTTTATGACTTATATGAGGTTTATATAATAAGGAGACAACTATCAGTAACTAGGACACCTCAGTAGAATGGGGTAGTGGAAAGGAAGAATAGGATAGTTTAAGAGATGACTAGAAATATGATAAATGAGACTATATTATTTGATGGATATTTAAGAGAGGAAGTAAGTAATTATATCTACATTTTGAATAGAGGATAGATAATTACTAATGGAAATAATATTATTTATGGACTATAAAAGGGCAAACCTACTAATGTGGAACACTTTAGAGTGTTTGGGAGCAAATGTTTCATCAAAAGAGATGATAATGACTTGGGATAGTTTTATTATAGATCTAATGAAGGAATATTATTAGGATACTCATCAATGAGCTCAACCTATAGATTTTATAACAAGAGGCTATAAAATATAGTGGAAAGTACCAATGTGAAGATTGATGAGATAAGGAAATGACACTCACAGTCAATGGACACTTTAGAGAATCTAGAATTCAAGAATAAAGAGGAGACTATAGAGGTTGATGCGGAAGAATAATAAGTTGAAGATATATATGACTCATAAGGACCCTAAAGATAGATTCAAATAGATCATCTTGAATCTCAAATCATTGGCAATAAGAATGCAAGTATGCAAATAAGGAGAAGATTGGTAAGTAATATATATCAAAAGAATGTCGATCTATTATCCAATATTGAACCTAAGAGTCTTATAGAATCAAGTAAAGAATTTTTTTAGATAGGTGATATGAATGAGGAGTTATCAAAAATAGAGAAGAATGAGACATAGGAACTAGTTCCTAGGCTTAAAGATAAGAATGCCATTAAAACAAAATGGGTATTTAGAAATAAGTTGAATGAATATGGAAAAGTCGTTAGGTACAAGGATAGATTGGTATGAAAGGGATATACACAAGTTCAAGGGGTATAATTTGAGGAGATATTTTCACTAGTGGAAATATTGGAGGCCATCATATTGTTTCTAGAATATGTAGGATTTAAAGGATTGAAGGTATACCAGATGAATGCCAAATATATCTTTTTGAATGGGAATTTGGAAGAGAAAGTGTATATTTAGAAACCTAAGGGGTTTTAACCATAATATGAAAAATACTATGTTTTTATATTTAAAAGGATATTTATGGTTTTAAAAAATATCCTAGAGCTTGGTATGCTAGGTTGGATAGGTATCTATTGGAACAGGGATTCAAAAGAGGAATTACAGATAGTAATCTATAAATCAAGATAGAAGATGACAATCATTTGGTAGTAGTTTTATATGTAGATGGAATCATATTTGGTGGAAATAATGTGAACATGAGCAAGAACTTTACAAAAGTGATGAATAAATAGTTTGAGATTTCCATAATAGGATAACTATCATTCTTTCTTTGATTGTAAATCACTCAATCTGAAAAAGGTATCTTCATCTCACAAGCCAAGTACATAAGATAGATGTTGAAGAAGTTTGAGATGGAATATTGAAAGGTATTTAGTACACCCATGATCATAGGGTGTAAGTTGGGAAAGGAAGATGAGTCTTCAAAGGTGAATCCATTTTCATATAGGTCAATGATTAGAAGTTTACTATATAGCACAACCTCTAGACCTAACATCATGTAAGTAGTAAGTATTATGGAAAGGGTTTAAGTATATTAAAAGGAGAATAATTTTCAAGTAGTTAAAATGATACTTAGGTATCTCAAGGGGACTATGGATTATGGTATCTAAGAAGCAAGGAGTTCAATTTGATAGCTTACACAAATGCAGACTAGGCATGAATTATAGATGATAGGAAGAGTACCAGTGGAGGAGATTTCTTCTTAGGTGGGTGAATAGTTTCATGGATAAGTAAGAAGTAACCATCAATAGCATTATAAACTTGTGAGGCTAAGTAAATTTCAACAATTTCATGTTACACTCAGGTCCTATGGATGTGATAGACCCTAAAAGACTACAAGGTGGAGTATGATAGTCCTAGCCCTATCTATTATGATAATATAAGTGATATAAGAATCTCAAATAACCCTATCATACACTCAAGGACCAAGCACATTCCCATTAGGTATCATTTTATAAGATATTAGGTAAGCAAAAAAAGTGTTAGACTTGAGTATATTTCTACATAGGATCAGATTATAGACATCTTGACCAAACCACTTCTAAAGGTAATATTTGAACACTTAACACAAGAATTGGGTGTAATTATTACCCCTAAAAATCATTAAAGAAGCCAAAGTACTTAGTGGGAGATAATAATGTTTAATAGCTCCAAGAATAGGTGAGTTGTTCCAAGAAGGTATGCATGGAGATAGAGGGAACATGTTTGTATTATGTCTCATAAACTCATAGTCTTATATGTTGAATATTTTATTTTCAAAGAGTGTGATCTAAGAAGTTGAAGACATAAATTTGTAATTTATTTAAAAGGTGGAGAAATAATAAAATGGGTAGATAAGAATGATTAGTTTATAGTATGTTTTTCCATGAATTACAAAGGGGGAGATTGTTGAGTATTGTTCTTGTTGAGGTTTGGCATTGATATTGTCATTGATGTCAAAGGTTATTAATAAAGGTGTTCATGAGGTCATTGAAGAATGTTCTTATTTGATAGAATCATTGAGAGGTATGATATTTTTTGAGGTTAATTTGAGGCATATGATCAATGTATATAATCATAAAGGAGTGTTTTAAGGTTAGTTGTCAAGTTTCAAGTGATTAAGAAACCTAGTCATGGCATGCAAAGTCTTAGTGGGAAGGTTTGAGAATGGTGGCCTAGTGAGGTAAGTGCACACAAGAATGAGTGATTTTATAAAGTATATTAAGAATGTATATGGTTATTTTATCACTCATGGGAGTCTCAGGGTAACCCTACATGGGTAAGACCTATAGACCTAGTATGTAACTAAACCACTTCTAGACTTGGCCTAATGAGGCATAATTATCTATTGTCAAGGAATATGAAGGATGTTTGAAATTGTTTTAGCATGTGAATTTTTTTTTGAGTTAGTGATTAAGGTGGAGAACACATTGAAAGAGGCATGAAAGCCAGTTTCAAAGCCTAATATGATTTTCAAGTTAAGGTCTAAGCAAACAAAAAGAGAGTGTGAACTAATGAGGGGTCATGACCATATTTCAAGATGTTTAAGTTCATATGATAATGAAAATAAGTATTATATATATTTTTAAGAATGTTCACAAATTTTTAGGTCATGGTTTTCAAGTTAAGGCATGAAAAGTGGTTTTGAGGTCTCTCGTGTGCACAAAATGAAGGGTTCTCAACCTAAAAAGGACTTTCAAGTGATCATTGGCACATGTAAATTTTGAATGAGAACCTAATATATTCATGGTATATTGGGAAGGGTCCTATATCAAAATTAAAATAATTATTTTTTGGATTAAGGGGCTATGCTTTATGAATGATTGTTAAGATTGAAAGATGGTTTAAACCCTAAAAAAACCCTAATAGTGACCTGATATAAAATAAGTTTTTATAAAGTGATAATAATGGATTGGTATGGATATTTTATTTATTTGAGATTGTATTCAACTCTCCTAAGCATCTCCAAGTGTGATTGAGTCTTTAAGTGAGCGTGTGGACCCTATAGGAAAGGCCTTATTTCTCAAAGATTTGCTGTAGTAGTTAGAGTTATCCAAGTAAAAGTATGAAACTAATTGGATGGAGAAGGTTGAGTCTTTTATTTTATGTACATGATGGTTTATATATATGGAATATCCCTTAGGTGTTCTAAACCGATCATCCAAGATAACTTGTCACTAACAAGCCTAATGGTACAAATAGTGAGAAACCTAGGTAAAAGTAAAAAGATGATTAGGGATGTGTTATCATGGAGTAGGGATGAATAAAAATGAATGTATACATTTTTAAATAATTTTAATACACTTTAATTTTTAATTTAAGTTTTAAATATCATTTTATATATCAAAAAGTTTCTCACAAGTTGACTTGTCTTGCTCAGTGAGATCTGTGTATAGTGAGGTCATGAGATTGGTCTGGAAGACCAATATTACCATTTGGCCATATTATATTTATATTTAAGTATGGTATAATTATAAAATATGATCATAAACATGCATCAATATTCTTTTAAAATGGTTATATAAGTGTTTAAGGTCAAAATCACCATGACTGGTTTTTAAGGAAAAATGATAGTTCTAAATGAGCAAGTTGTAGGAATATTTTTAAGTGATTTTGACCTATGAAATGAAGTATAATGTACTTTGTGAAGTTTTTTAGGTTATTGAGGTTATATTTATATGTTTTATTTCCATGTCTATTTAACTAATTGGTGTTTTATTTTTAGTAGTTCAAGACAAACTTTTTGGGTGTGCACAAGCTTAATTATGAAACTTAATAATGGCATGTTTCAAGTGGTGGTTGGAGCTAAAAGGTGTCATATACATAATATGAGATTATTATTGGTATATTTTAGTGGAAATTAAGTGTTCCTATCATGTATGAAGTTTAAAAGTGCTCTGAGAAGATCAAAGGGTAACGTGTGCTAGTGAAGTCCTAATTGAATTAGGTCTCCTTAAGGCCTAAAAGATGTTTTGGTCCTATATGATATAAAATACATATTTTAATGTTTTATTAATGTTTATGGAGTGTATTAATACCTTTTTTTTATGGAAAATATAATTATGAAAGTGTATATGTCTGACCAAGAGGTGTATGAACAAAATCCTCGTATAAGGACAAGGCCTAATAGGCCTAATTGACTAGCTAGAGAATGAGGAAGTTGTAGCCAAGGACATAGAAATTTTAATAGATGAAGGATGTCTTGTAGAAAATTATAAGGGTGTAGATAAAATATCATGAATATATGACATGGTTATTATATATGAAAATCAAGGTCAGATGACCTAACTAGGTCAAGAAGAGGGCTAGTTGAGAGAAGAGGCATAAAAGGTAGTTTGAGAGGGATAAGAGTGTGAAGAGTTGAAGTGGCGGTAATAATAATTTGGTTTATAAAAAAAGTGATCTGAAGGTGATCAAATCAATCAGGTGGCTTAGTTGGTGCTAAGTCATCTAAGGGGTTGGTGACTCCTTACAAGTGGGTGCTTACTAAAGCCTAGTTGGGTTGATGCTTAACTAGTTAACATTGGTGCTCCATGTGAAGTTGGTGCTTAAATAAATTTAATATTTTTAATTATATGATTATATTCCATTTTTATATATTAGTGGGGTTTCTTCCCCTTGAGGGGTTCCCACTCATGTGTGTGTTTCTTGTGTTATGCTCGTGTGAATGACTCTTTATGCATTACTATATCTTTGTATTGATTTTATGGTTCAAGTAATGTTAAATTACATGTGGAATAAATTTTTAAGAGAGTGATTCATCCCCCCTCTTATTCATTATGTTTCCAATAGATTATGATAGATAAATTAGCTCAATAAGAAATTGTTGATCAATTGGCTGATAGTGTGGATGTTGAACTAATAAGGGTTAAGAAATTATCTAACAATCCAAACCCTCTCCACATTGGTAGAATGTAATTTATGAGGTGGGATCACTTATGGATTGAACTCAGAACCATTTAGATATTGGGACCTTAAGAAAATTGTTAGAGAATAGATAAAAAAATATGATAAGAAGGTGAAAATAAATTATGGGCACAAATCTTATAGTCATGATAGCATCTTCATGAATGGAGAGGATGACACTGAGGATTATATAAGAATGTATAGGTTAAATATTTTTGTAATTATAGTGTATAGGATCCAATATGATCCCACTATCACTAAGCAGGACACTAATAGAATTGACAAGGAATAATGGGTTTCTAGACCTATTCATGAACCTCATCCACATGAGGAAGAAGAAATGAAATAACAAGCATACCCATCTAGGGGAAGATGATATTGAATAAAGATTTGGGACTAATACAATATTCCCTACATATATAGTTTTTTTTGCTTCCCCTTAACATATAACTAAAGATGAGAGACCTATAAGTCCCAACACATCACTAGACTTTTCTCCATGCTTCCTCTTCCTCCAAGGATCACATCATAATAGGTAAGTATTCATACTTTCTTGTCACATGTTACTATTATTTCTCCCTTGGATGACCACCTATTATGATAACAACACCACCATTTCTAGTGATTTAATCCACTAGATTGCCATATCCACCACCCACAATTCCTCTAGTGGTCATCATTCCTCCCATTCCCTCACCATCTAATACCACTATAACACCTTCATCTTTCATTCCCCCTTCTATAGGGGTAGCCTATATTGTTACCAAACCAATAGTTAAATATGTAAGGAAACCCAATACTCCTCATATTTAATCCTACACTCCAGAGATAGAAGACAAAAAAGAAGAACTTCCTAATGAAAGGGAATAAATAAGAAAGGGTAGACTAAGGTAAGACACTATTGAGATTTATGACAATGAGGAAGTGGATAAAATATGGGGAGATAAATAAGAATGGGTGTCAAATATTGACACCAAAGAAATAAAGTATTTTGATGAAACAACTAAGAGAAAGGAAGATGATGAATGGATGACTAAGGAAAGCACTTTGTATGGAGGAAAGGAAAGCACTGTATTTGGAGGAATTGAAAAGTTAGTAGAATTTGAAGAGGTTGACCAAGGAGATTCTAACTTGGTGGCCAAAAAGTTAGTGTTTGGTGAGGAAGGATATGCAAAGGGGGAGGTAGAGTTAAGACTATAAAATATAACACATGGTCCATTATCAGTTACACCTTCAAGCTCTCCTCCTCAGGCTACTACAATGATAAATACAATAATTGGTGCCCTAGTTATCTCCCCTTATGTTTTAAGTGAACCAATTGCTCATTATCTAAGTATTTCATCTATTACTATTACTATTATTGGTGTGGAAGATTATTCTCATTCTTTACATTCATTAAGCCAAATAAATAAACCTTAGGTAGTTATATTGCCAATTATGTCTACTAAAACCTAGTCTGCTACTATGGGTCCTATTACTACTATTACTAATACAAGGGGTTGTATGTACATTAGTGACAAATTACTTGTATAATTTAATTAGCACCCAAAAAACTTATTCATTTTTTAGTGGAACTAATCCTCAATTCCCTAAGTCATAAAAGAGGGTACATTATAAAAACCTAGTGTCCAATTCCATTTTTTGTTGAATAACCAATAATAAAATTTCATTTTGATAGAAAAATTAATACGTTGATAATAATTAAAAGAAACACTATTATTTCATAGGGAAAATAGGTCAAGTTAGAGTAGAGAGAAGACACATTCTTTCTGAGAAAGAGAAGAAAAGTAAATCCCTTAGACCTGGATCAGTATAGAGAAAATACTTATAATTTTGTGGATGTTACAAAAGGAGTTATAAAATAAATGTTCAAAATCTTTGATCAACCTATTTAGAGGCTACTAGAGAAGAACACCATTCAAGATTCTAAAGAGTTCATAGATAATGTATACGGGGTGGCTAGAAATATCTATGACACTATTAATATAATAAGGTCTAAAAAGGCCATATCTCATCCTAAGTAGGGGATATCATTAATTTATTCAATAAAATAAAGGACATAGATGGAAAAATTCAATTTCTAAGCCAAACAACCAAAAATAAGGCCTATACCCATTTAATTTTATAACAACATCTGAGGTTTCACAGGGCCAATTTTTTCTTGCTTTTAAGAGGGATAACTTGCTTGAATGGCATAAAGAGATGTAAAATCTTGTGTAAAAAATTTCCAAACAGGAAAAAGAAGTAATCTTTATTATACAAGATATGAGAGTCACTCAGGTAAGCACTCTTTAGGGAAAGTTTATCCATAAACACATTTTTGAAAATCTCTTATGAACAATACCCCATAGATTTTGGGCTAAGATTGAAGGTAGGATCTGTAGGGATAATGAGAAAATAATACTAGTAAAATTTTCCAAGACCAAATCATTGAAATTGAGACTTATCATGTAGAGGGTCATAGTTACATTGATTACACACCATAAGTTAATTGACAAGCTCCCATAGTTGTTCCATATATCTTTGCTTGATTATGAAACTGTAGATATAGAATTTTAGGCCAACCAAATATTATATTTGTAGATGGAAGTAACCAAGAAATTAGATTCAATAACAGGGGCAACACAACCACCTACTCAGGGTACTCAAGCTCCAAAGTACACACTAGTGAAAATGTAGACTGGGACATCATATGCACCACTTATAATTTTCACTGCTCTAATTACATTGGTGGAAACATAAGGCATATTTACAATGACAATGCAATTTCTAGTTGTAAATCAAGTTACAATGATAATTCCATTCATTTTAGATTTTACATCTATTATTTCACAATTTTCTTCTTCCAATGGTGCCACATCAACACCCTTTAATTATACATATGTTTGCATATTTGGCTAAGTTGGGATGTTAGTTCCTAAGTTATTTTTCACATATATTATATTTTAGTCAAAAAACTCTACTTTAAGAAATTACCATTATACATGCATGCTTTGTATGTAAGTTGGCATACAATGCTATTTTTAGACACGTATTTTTAGACTTCACTTAAGATATGAGGCCTTCCCCATCCCAATATTATATATACTTGTGTCCTTTGTGTCCCAAAGAGAGGATAAAATTGGCTATTTAAATTAATAGGAAATTCTATGGAAAGTTTTACAATTGATTTCAATGTGAAGATCTTGATTCTTCTCAAAACCTATGGATTTTATAAAAGACACTACCATACTATTATCTTAGTTTTTTGGTTGTGCATGAGTTGTATTTTCAATAAAATTATTCTTATTATGTTATTTCTTATTTTAATTAAATTTTGTATGTTAATTATAATCTCCCCTTTGAGATGTGCTAACCCAATCTTGAAAACCTGGTAGCCTTTGATTATACATGATTAAGTTAAATGTATTTATTATTCCCTTGGATGTCTAAATGTGCTTTATTTTTGGTGTGATCTTGGCAGCTTACAATAAACATTAGTTTCTAATTATTTATCTAATCTTTAATTTAAGTTCTGGTTTAGAAAGGTTTCATTTTGCTTGACCCAAAGGTCTCCTTTTCTGCCTTACCTTTTCCCTCTTTTTTGAAGTTATTTTGGTCCTACCCACCTTAGGTTAGACCCATTAATAATCTACCCATCTCAAGAATATTTATATTCATCCATAACCAACCTATTTATGGTAAATAAATTGCTTTACTCAATACTATTTCACCAATAGATTGTTTACAAAACCCAATATCCCTCAACTCATGCCCTAGAGTGAATATTTATTCATAGATTCTAAAACATTAGAGGCTACCTCATAATTTTTATGTGGTGTGCAATAATCTAACATCAATAGGAATTTAATTTGGCACTAGAAAGAGGGAATTTATGCATCCACCTCTATTTATTTGAGAAGAATCACTTGAGTTGAATTGGAAGCACTCAAAATATTAACAAGGTCTAACTCAAACACTAACTTGCTATTACCACCTTTGGAAATATATAGAAAAATTAGGCCTGATAAGGGAGTTAGAATAGGACCCTGGGTTCAATCATTCTCTCCAATTAGACAAACCCATCTTCCACTATTCTTTGATGGCCCAAACTCCAACCTGGCTAACTGATTTTACTATCAACATCAATAGGGTTGTACATGATTTACCAACAATCCTTGAGAAGTATCTCCATTCCTTTTGTCCCTTGAGAGGTAGGAAAGCTGAAGAACATAAAATACCTTTAAGATAACTCCATGAATATTGAATGTAATCCATGAAAATGTGGCATGTATATTTTTTTCCTTTCACAATGAAAGATGCTACTTATGATTGGTTTCTCATTATCCTAAAAGGATCACTTACATCCTAGGATCAATGTCAAAACATATTTTTGGCATAGTTTGTCCAAGTCACCAATGCAAGTGTTGTTTGCCAGTAATTTACAAGCATGAGAAGAGAACCAAATGAGATAATTAGAACCTTTAATGCTAGGTTGTAAGAGATATATACTTGGCTAGAAACCACCTATAAACCTACTGAGACTTTGGCACTCAAAATGTACACGAATGACCTAGACCCTATGGCTCTTAGTTTTATACTTAGAGCTACTAGTGTTGATATGTTACTTTTGGATTATGCTAAATCTATCTATGTGGATAAAAAATTGACCCCCAAATTTAATCATTGGCCTCACTTAGTCTTGATCTTATTTTTCCAACTTCTAGCCCAATCCCAAACACAAATCAAAATGCTATGGCCCAAAAATAGAATTAGTTATACTCTCATGTGAGTTTAACCCATCCTCCACCCAATAAATATATTATCTTCTTGAATAATTATGTGACTAATCAAAAAAACCCAAACTATATCTTAATACTAGTCAATACTACTAATACATAGGGTGATAATTATGATTCCATAAAAATATAATTGGAATATATCTAGAGGATGGTGGAGAAATTAAGTAATGAGTTTATAAACATGCATAAATGAATGGGTAACATTAGATGTAAGAATACCAATCAGATATTTTGATTCTACAGATACAACTAGATTTACAATAGTCTTAAAAATAATACAAAACAACAACCACCTAATAGAGTTCCAAAAATAAATATCATAGAAGCAACCATTCCTAACTAGTGATGGGTTCACAATATTTTGAAACATGGTGAGATCGATTGCATAGAGTTCTACACTACCTTCAAGATATTTTAGAAGGAGATGAATAGGTAAGAAGGTTTTTTAAATCATATTGAACCATCTTCACCTATTGACCCAAGAGATTCTAGTATAATAATGGTATTTGAGACCTATAATCTCCCATCCTAGTAGAGGATGAGAATGAACTAAAATATAATAAATATGAGATCCATACATTCTAATTATTCCAAATGAATAATTACAATCTAAATCAAACAACTTGATACTACTTAAATGCCTCCAAACAATAATGTTACTACTCTATATTCTTAGGCCAATAATAATCTACCTCCCCCCAAGAGGGATGAGTAGTTATAGAGCATAAAATTACAAAGGATATCCAAGTACAACATAGTTGAGGAGATGAATAAGATCAATGCTAATATGAACCTGAATGAATTGGCTTAGATCACTAAATAAAGGGAGTTATTACTCAAATCCATGATTGAGAGATCTTCTACATGTGATAAATCCAAATTTATGCATGCAAATATGATAGCATTTAAAAATAAACTTGAATTACTACCATTTTTATTAATTATTTAAATGTTCAAAAAGATTATGAGAAGCTATTTGTTTGAATCAGGTGCCTTAGTCAATGTGATGCCAATAGTTGTGTGTAATAAATTGGTTTGAACCTAGATACATCAGAAAGGGTTGTCTTATAGCTAGATAAATATTCTACACCATACATTAGAGAACTAACAAACATACACATCTAAATAGCAGTAGAGCCATATGTGCAAAATTATAAAAATATTATGGTCATTAACCTCCCAGAAACTTATGGCCTTTTTTGAGTTAGGATTAGTCTAAAAAACTAAATGTGTACATGGCCACTGACTTTTCACACATGTGATTTCCATGGAAAGGAGTAGCCAATCAGATTTAGGTGTACATGGAACTGAATATGAAGTAATTGATTACTGAGTATAATGCTAAAAATGAGAAGGTTGAATTTGCATCTTCACATGCAAGAGTATATAAATTAACTACCAAGAAAAAGCTTTATGAACAAGAATTTAAAGGTCCTTCTTAGTTATGAACTCTCCATTTTGATGGAGCTAGATAGAAACTAGGTTCTGGTGTTGGCATAGCCCTAATAGACCTAAATACTAAGCAATACCTAGTTACTTACATATTGAAATTTACTTGTACCAACAATAGAGATGAGTATGAAGCTCTAATATTTAGTCTACAATTCACACTAAAGTATAACATCAAACAATTATAAACCTTTAGTGATTTTGAGCTGGTTGTTAACTAGATTAGAAACAAATATCAATTCAAGCTTACCTACTTGAAGAAGTATAAACGCCAATAATGGGACCTAATTGAGTCTTTTGAAATATTCAACATCAGATCCATCCCAATAGAAAAAATTAGATAGCAAATTCACTAAAAACTTTAAATGCTAATTTGGGCCCACTCTAGCAATCCAAAATGTAGAAATTGTCTATGGAGATGGTTTTTTGCCCCTCTATTCTAGACAATGTGGATAATTTTTAAGTGTTTGAATATGATCCCCAGATTGTTCAATTCATGAGTAGTTTTGAGACCTTTTAATATTAACTCATAGATGAGAAAGACATTGAACCCATGCATACTAAATATTTAGGAGAGGTTGGTGTCCTACAATTAAAGGAAAATTACATCCCTTTAAGAATGGTTTCCTTAGAATGAGCTTTTAATGTAGATCTACAAGCTTAAAAGTAGAAATAGTCTAAAACAACTGAGTCTGATTTCATCAAAGATAATATGGGCATTGACCAACATCCTCAATATGTGAACATCAGTTTGACCTATATTTAAAGTCCAAAAAAAATTAAAGAGTTTGATGATAGAATATAAGGACATGATCACCTAGACATATGAAGACTTAAAAATATTCAAACCCAAAGTCTCACTCATACCATTCCATTGAATATAGAACACAAGAATTTTAGATTGAGATAGATTCTATTTATTCCAATAATGGAACCTCTCATATAGATAGAGGTATATAAACTACTTGATGCCAAGATTATCTTTTTGATAAGACAATCTACTTGGGTAACCAACCTAGTACTAGTCAGAAAGAAGAGTGGAGAAACTAATTTTTTTTTGAGTTTAGGAAACTCAATCAAACATCATAAAAGGATGAATATCCTTTAACCTCCATATATGAGGTGATTTAGATGGTCAGTGAATCAAAGATGATCTCCTTTGTGGATGGATTCTCAGGCTATAACTAAGTGCTAGTGGAAGAATAAGACATAATGAAGACTACCTTTACTACCAAGTGGGGAAATTTTGCATATAAAAGGATGCATTTTAACCTAATTAATGTAGTATCAAACTTTAAGAGAGTGATGTAATTCACATTTTATGGACTTATTGACAAATTCATCATTATCTACATGGATGACTTGATAGTGTATTCTAAATATAAAGATGATCATGTGGATCATATGCAAATAGTATTTGAATAATGTTGAAGATATGGAGTCTCTCTTAATATAAAGAAGAACATATTTGGATTTGCTAAAGGGAAGTTATTGGGACACATCATAACTAAGGATAGGATCTTAATTTATCCAAAATGAGTTTAGGCCATATCAAAGATAACACCCCCCAATAGTAAGAAAGAATTGAACTCTTTCTTTGATAAGATCAACTTTGTAAGGAAATTCATTTCTAGTTTTGTAGTTATTTTCAATCCATTGAATACTATGCTAAAATGATGCTAAGATAGAGTGGAAAATAGAGGTTAAGAGAGTTATTCAAGATATCAACACTACCATTGCTCAAGCTCTAGTTTTGATCATCCCAAACTTCAATAAAGTTTTTTTTATCTTTATTTATTTGCATCATAACTTACTATATCTACTATAATTACATAGAAGTTAGATGATAATGAACATCCCATATCCTTTATGAACACCAATCTAAAGGATGTAGAGTTGAAATACTCTATGACAGATAAACAAATATATTCTTTGATCAAAGGTATGAAAAAATTAGGCATTATATGATGAGGAACATGCCATTTTCTATTGTTCCAAACCCAAATTTCAAGCTCACACTTGGATAGAATGAGTTGGGTGAGATAAGAGGCAAGTGGATCACCAAACTTCAAGAGTTTTTTCTTAAAATTATACTAGCCAAGATGATGAGAGGCCAAGGAATCATCTAGGTGATGATCGAGACTAATCCATACATCAATATTGAAGAAATTAATGAGACTCAAGTAGATAGTGGTGAGTGGTACACTCAAATCATCTATTATTTGAACATAGGTGCATGTCCTCATGAATTAAACAAAGAGGAAAGATGGTCCCTTAGGCTCATGTCAACTCATTATATGATTAAGAAAGGAGTCATGTGTGGTAAGAACTATGAATGCATATTCCTAAGTTGCATTTAAGGAGAAGAAGTTATGGACATCTTGAATAATCTACATCATAAGATTGGTAGTGGAAATTATTCAGGAAACACATCTCAAAAAATTCTAAGGATGGGATACTATTAGCCCACAATCTTCAAAGATGCACATAATCATGTCGGGACCTACCATGAGTGCCAAGTATTTAGAAAATGGGAAGTGAATGTTTCTATGCCTTTGAAACTAGTCATTTAAGGACATCCCTTTTCCAAATGGGTCCTTGGTAGGGCACAAATTTGTCCTCATAGCTATTGAATACTACACCAACTAAATAAAAGTTATTGTAATAAATAACTCTAGAGCACTATATGTCATTAAGTTTTTTTGGAAGATAACGTAATAACCAAGTTTGGTACCCTAATTTATTTGGTTTGTGATAATGGTCCAGATTTCTAATCTATTAAATTTACAGAGTGGGACTAAAATAACCAAATCACCATCAAGTTCTCTTCAAACTACTATCTAAAAGGGTATGAAGTAGATAAATCTACCAATAAGAATTTGATGGATGCCATCAAGAAATCAGCCCAAGATAAACCAAGAGAATGGCATCTCATATTGAAGTATGTACTATGGTCAGACTAAACTAGACATAAGTAAGCTCTTAAGGCTTCACCTTTTCTGCTAGTGTATAGATGACAACTAGTCTTCATCATCAATATCAAAATCCCAATGTATCAATTTATGCAAGAGTACATAAGATAAGATGAAATAATATAGTCTATAGTACTTGATATAGTCTAGATGGAAGATGCAAGAATTGAATCCCTACATAGCTTTAATAAACATCAAGATATTGTCAAAAAATGATTTGACAAGAGATCTAAGATCAAAGACTTCAAGATTTCTGACCTTATGATTCTATGGGATAAATCACATGAGAAGAAAGGACATCATGATAA
Source organism: Torreya grandis (assembly GCA_037957365.1). Lineage (NCBI taxonomy): Eukaryota > Viridiplantae > Streptophyta > Pinopsida > Cupressales > Taxaceae > Torreya > Torreya grandis. The sequence continues at coordinate 4,697,938 of JARHVA010000581.1, read as the reverse complement.
TTTCACTCCAATATGGATTGGACCATATTAGATATCAAAGATATTAGGTAGTAATGATTTCTATTTAAAATACCTCCAAGGTAATGACCTCCCCTTTTAATTCAAATGATAGGAATTAAAACATTATTTCATGTTTGATCCAATTGGAGATGCTTTTGAGTGACAGTAAGTGGAAGTGTAGAAATAAGATTCAATTAGATTTATTATTTTATAAATTAGATTTCCTATTTTTTAGATTAGATTTACTATTTTCTATAGTAGTCTTTCCTTTTTTCTACATTTTCTTTTAGTAGATTAGTTTATATGCTTTTTAGAGTAGTTTTTTAAGTTACAGAACAAACCAAATAACTTTATATGTTGAAGTTACAAGATATTTTCTAAAAATAAGGGGATGATTTAAAATAATGCATAATTAGTTTTCACTAGGATTTATTCTGATAATACTAGAGATTTTGGATTAAGGTATGTGTATTATGAATAAATTAGGTTATTATTAGACTCAATGAGTTTACTAGACCTCTAGGACTAACTTTGATATAGTCATGTGAATTTTTTAAAGTCTTTCCATTTCCAAGGATCAACTACACTATTACATGCTAAAACTTAGATGGGATATGATAAACATAGAAATGGATACATACTAATAGGGACGTATTGATTAAAATAAGTTTTTTTATATATACACCCAACCAATGGTGATTCCCAACCCTTTTTATATGTGTTTTAAAAATAAATCATCATAAAAATTGATTGAATATGGGTGATTCAAGTAATTTCTATTAGGGCTATAAACAATTGGATGGTAGTAAAGCAAGGCTTTCAGTGGAATCAAAAGTATCTCTATCAGGGATATGGATGTCATGTCCCCTTTTTCGTGGACATTGACAGACTTGATGATTAGCCTATTATGTGACCTTTGTAGGCTAATAGGATGGATAGAGGGTCATAATGGAGCTTGGCTTGACTTTGATTCACAAAATTTCTACATTTGGTTTTCATTCAGGTTATTTTAAACACATGGGGCCTGAGCTCCTATGATTTAGAGATATTTAACATGCAGTGGAGCACCTTTATTTTGGTATGGTCATGTGCGCAATCACTCCTTGGTTTACTAGCTTCGAACGGTTCGAGGATCCGACATGTATTGAGGGAGATATTAATATTTGATTGATTTAATCAAATATTAATTATTTAGTCTAATTTTAATTAGAAACCCTAATTCTAATTTAAGAAAACCCTAATTAGGGCAAGCACATATTTTTTAGGGTATAAGGGTTTCTCATGGAGGTCATTATTGATTATGCATATGATTATTGATTTTGATATTGAAGAATTCTTCTGTGAAGACTGAGCCAAGGGTTCTAAGATTCCATTGTAGTGGAGAACGTCAACTCTTCATTGTGTGCAATTCAGAGGCTGTGAAATATCAGCTGATCTATTGCCAAATTGAGAGATAGCTTCATATAAAAGTTATCACAGAGGTATATAGATTTGGGAGATAGCTTCACATAGAAGTTATCATAGTATTTCAGGTATTTTCTTTACTTAGTTTTGATCCAATAAGTTATACAGATATAGATTTTTTGTATTAGAATAGTATATTCTTGAGACCAAGTTGTTCAACAATCAGGGGTTGAGAACAGACAGGTTGTGTTTAATTAGCGGCCATACTGAGTCCGTACAGCTCTGTACAGATCCACTCAGGCACCGACCTCGGCAGATAGAGATCCCCTGTGACCGACATCGGCCGACTGAAGACTGACGTTGGTAGAGAAGGACCTACAAAGACCGACATCGGCAATATATTGACTGATGCCGGCGACTATGTGTTTGACACAACAGGCCGAGATGAGATAGAATTTAGGTTTCATTCCCAGATTTGCAAAAAGCTAGGGTTTTAAGACAGTATATTGCAGATTATTTTATTTGTATGACAGAGATTCAATTATATAATCATCTAGAAGAACAAGTGATAAGATCTGTGATTTGCCATTGACAGACTATATTGTGATTTATTTATTTATATAGCAATTATTTTGGTAGAATTTGTATCTTTGTTCAGAGCTATTTGTGTTTAGATATTCCCTACTGGAAGGGGATATTACAGTGGTATCAGAGCTTTTGTGTAGAAAAAAGAGCCCCTAAGTAAGGGACATCACAGTGGTATCAGAGCCAAATTCCTGCCATCCTGTTGGGCATATCAGAGCTTTAGTCTTGCCATCCTATTGGGTAGTTTGGGTATCAGTATGGCTTTAACATGTGTCAAAGATTTGGAAGAAAGAATGCACAATGCAAAGAAGAAGTTAGATAATCCATTTCAGCAAGCAGATGACATTCTAAAAACTTTGGAGGAGTTAGAAATTTATTTAAGCAAGGTTGATCAGTCAAATACCTATGATATGCAAACAACGTTATCTCCAGTGTTTGGTTCGTTGGTGAAGCCCCGATTATTGAGACATCATGATGAGGTGGTAAGACTTGCAACTCTCTCTTGTATTAGTGAAATCATGAGGATAATAGCTGGCTTTAATTTTTATGATGATCGGATTATGAGAGAGGTACTTCACGCCATGGTAAAAAGATTCGAAAAGTTAGATGACATTAGAGACCCTCATTTCTCAAAGAGGGCAAGATTACTTGACACATTTACCAGGTATGGATTTGAAAACATTATGATGTTAGTAGGTTGTATTGGTGGCATTCGCAGGATGCTTAAAATATTTTGGAATATTTTAGATGAGTTTCATTCCAGTGATGTATTAGCATCAATGCACTCTATCATGTTCATAATCTTGTTTGAGGAAGAGGATAAAATTTCTAAACTTCTGGCAAAAGATTTATGGCATGTCTAGACTAAAGAGAAAAATGTCTCACCTAGAGCCGGTATGTGGTTAAAGAGTTTAATTGATAGGCCTAAGGATCGTAGTACTTTCCCTATGACATGCAAAAACTTGAATGAGGAATTTGACAGACATGTTGATCCAGTACAGGGAGACATTAATACATCTTCAAGTAATGATTTATCTTCACAAGTAGGAGTAGTTGAGGATGTTGTGGATGAGATTTGTTTTAAGGTGAGTTCAGCTCAGGTGTTAGACAGTGAGGATGAACCTGATGCTTGCATTCAGAGTGTGGAGGTATACTCAGAGGTTTGTACATTGATTATTGGTGATGAGTATGTTTTTGTAGCTGCTGATGAGGAGCATGTTGTTGTGGCTGACACACATATTCAAGATTTGGGAGTACCTGGTCCTGATGAGTTTGGGATACCAGTGGAGTTGAGTCTCCAGATTGATTCTTTTCATACAGATGATAGTGTGGTATAATTGGTCATGCCACCTTTACAGAGGGATCAGTTATGGGATGGATTGGCACCATCTCTTGCTGATGGAATTGGTAGTTTGAGTTGTCCATTTTACTTGGGTTATCATACTTCGAGAGTTTGTTTCTCATGCGTTCTTGACTATGGTAGTGGTGCTCTTAGAGTTTGGTTGAGTAGCATTCACCAATTTGATTATGGGTTCCTCTTTGTTTTACTTCTGATGATATTGCAGGTACTTACATTGATTTACAACAGTGCAGAGCATAACTACATTTGTGATCTAGGTGGATCGAATGGTTCATTATTCTGAGATTGCTTGGGGACAAGCAATTTATGGAGGGGTGGATTGTCATGTTTGATTAGCGGCCGTACTGAGTCCGTACAGCTCTGTACAGATCCGCTCAGGCACCGACCTCGGTAGACAGAGATCCCCTGTGACCGACATCGGCCGATTGAAGACTGACGTTGGTAGAGAAGGACCTACAGAGACCGACATCGGCAATATATTGACTGATGCCGGCGACTGTGTGTTTGACACAACAGGCCGAGATGAGATAGAATTCAGGTTTCATTCCCAGATTTGCAAAAAGCTAGGGTTTTAAGACAGTATATTGCAGATTATTTTATTTGTATGACAGAGATTCAATTGTATAATCATCTAGAAGAACAAGTGATAAGATCTATGATTTGCCATTGACAGACTATATTGTGATTTATTTATTTATATAGCAATTATTTTGGTAGAATTTGTATCTTTGTTTAGAGCTATTTGTGTTTAGATATTCCCTATTGGAAGGGGATATTACAGTGGTATCAGAGCTTTTGTGCAAAAAAAAGAGCCCCTAAGTAAGGGACATCACAATGGATGCTTAGATTATAACAAATTAATAATCAAGAATTAACTTACTCTTTGGTTACAAAATCTAAGATCAAAATGATACTTACAGTGTTTATATAGAACATTGTCAAAACTTTCAAAACAAGGAGAAATAAACTCAAAAAATCACATGCTCAAATCTAAGGAATGAAAAGGGTAAGTATGTTGCATGAGAAATTAGGAGAATTTTTTACGGTATAGTTTACTTATTCTTTCCTTATTAGAGTTGAAATTATGTTTTGATGATATTTTGAGATTATGGGAGCTCAAATACTCAGGATTATTTTCCCCACTAAGTTACCATTTGTTGTGCCCTAACATAGACACACCCCATTTGAAAATTCAAAAAGGAACCCACTATTAAAATCAAATATAATTATTTAGGGTATTATAAAACATAAGTTTATGACATGGATTTAAAAATTGAAAAATTAAGGAATTTATCTAATGACAAAAGGAATTTGTTTGCCTCTCTTGATCTCTATTGGTTGTTTATCTCATTGATATTATTTACTTCTAAGTTTTTAGAATGTTTTTAAGTTAATAATATTCAAAGCTATGTATAATATATATTATGTGATTTATTTTTCACCTTTAAATTTTTATTTAATGTAGTACTTATTTACATGTTTACTTTATGATTTAATAATTAACTTGGTTGACAGGTTTTTTATTTTAGTAGGTTCTTTACCTTTGTTTTATCTTAAGCAGGTTATTCCATGCTTAGGTGTTTCTCAATCCCTCTTATAAATCATCTACTCTTACCATGTGGCATTGTCCCACTTACCTAAAGGCCAAGTGAAAAACACAAGTCATCTTGATCGCCTAATGGTGATGTCAATAAAGACTTTTGTGTGGACAATCTTAGGTAAACAGATCAATAAAATCCATCCATGGGTCATCATACTACTAACCTAGAGGTGACATCAACACAATTATTTTTATGCATAATCTCAAGCGATTAGATAAATGAGAGTCATCCACATGTCATCATCTTGATAACCTAGAGGTGACTTCATCTTAATTCCTTGTATGAATAATTTTGGGAAAGTAGAGCAATAAGAACTGCCCACTATCATCATCCTACTAAATTAGAGGTAACATTAGCATAGTTCCTTATATAGGTAATCTCGATTGAGTAGATCAGTGATTATTTTCCACATGTTATAATCCCACTAGTTTGGTAGTGACATTAATAGAGGCATTTGTATAGATCATCTTGGGAAAGTGGAGTAGTAAGGTCCATCCACATGTCATCATCCCACTAACTTATGGCCAAAGGGACAAAGCATAATAAGCCATGATTTGACTATGAGTAGAGTAGTGACACACCAACACATGTCCTTTACAACCACATAAAAATATAACAAAGACATCAATGCCAAGCTTGAAAAAGTATAAAATAGACATTTATCACATTATTATGACTAAGCATCTAGGAGAAGGTAGAAGAAGCCTCGTATTAGTAAAAGTCACAAAATTTCGTGTTATAAAATTAAAATGAAAAGAATAAACAATGAATGGAGAGAAAGATGTTGCTATAATTAATTCATATGAATTAGTGAATTAATACATTCAATTATCATGGCCAACACATCAAAATTAATATATTTTGAATTATCACATTTAGTCTAATTATATTACCTTATAGATATCAAATGCACATTGTAAATTCCAAGCTTGAGTGCAAGTGATGAATCCAAAAATCCATTGAGACTAGGATTTTATATACTTTTCACAACACAAACATTTTTAGACTAGAGTTTCAATGGCTTCCCTATCTGACACTCCATCTCCTTCTGCATATTTGATTGTAGGGCCTACTAAATACACTGATATAATATTTGATTCAAAAAATATCAATCATGACTTCCAACATTACACTATTATTTAGGATGAGTTTGATGTAGTCAAGCCATATAAGGCTGTAGACCAATTGTATATTTTCACATGGAGGCACAAAGATGAATTTCTAGTAATAAAAATGGTTGATCTCCACAACATTATAGTTAAACTAGAGGTAATGCCTTGCATTGACCTATTGTTTGATTTATTTGTGAATGGTAAATTTTCTTGGAAAACATTACACTTTAAGTTGATAAAAACTCCAATAGTGTACATAAAAGTGGGAATACTTTCAAAAGGTATTATGGACTCCCTATGCCCAAAATGACATTTAGGTAGGATATGGTGAGTTCATGGCTCCTTGTTAATCATATTAGTATAAAGTTGCAAGAATGGGTTGGAAAAGAGAACAAATTTACAATTTAGGGCCCTACTTTGACTATCCCCATTATTATTTTTAGACTATGGGTGAGAATTTCCATGGCCCTAATAAACATGATATTTGCTTTGTTAACCATTACTTATGTCAATGAGGTATGGGTCCCTTTATTGGAACTTATTTTTACCTCAAACAAATTAGTATCCTTTGGGGATATTATAATCTCTAGATTTATTATATGAATCACAAACCCATGGAGCTTACCAAATAATAACTTCTATTTGATGTCTTATATGGTGGATATTGTGACTATAATTGTGCATTCCTCATATGAATAACCTTGGAAACCATATGTATAATACCCAAATAATATAATTTGTGACAAATTCAATGTTCTCCATGTGCATAAGTTTATAAATCTTATGAAAAGGTTGACTGGGACCTTTTTCCATATGGTATATCAATCCATTTATGAGAAGGACATGCCCAGGCTATCTGATCCTATAAATAAGACCATTAAAAAGATGGGTGACTACTAGTTATATCCTTAGTGCACTCTAATCATTATTGAAGGTACTAGGGTATAACCTTTATACTTACCTTAGATTGTGCCTAATAAATTGGCTGAGTAAGAAATTACTAATCAATTGGCTGATAGTGTAGATGTTAAACTAAGAAGGTTTACACCATAATCTATCCATCCAACACCTCTCAACATTGGTAGAATTCAATATACGAGGCAAAAGCACTTCAAAATTATTAGAATAATGAGGACGCATTATGGATTTAACTAGGCACCATTTAGATATTGGGACCTCAAGGAAATTATCAAAAAACATATTAGGAAATATGACAGGAAGGTGAAAATTAATTATGGGCATAGATCTTATAGTCATGATAGTGTCTTCATGAATGCAGAGGATGACACTAAGGTTTATATAAGAATGCATAGGGTAAATATGTCAATTTTTATCACATAGTATCAAATATGATTCCATAATCATTGAGGAGGATGCTAAGAGAATTTATAATGAATAATGGGTTTCAAGACCTGTTCATAGACATCTTCCACTTAAAGAATAAATGCAAAAATAAGTAGGCCCATATGAGTAAACTGATATTGAATAAAGAGATGGGATTTCTCCAAGATACCCTAAATATACAATTGCTTCTACTTCCCCTCAATGCATAACTAAAGAGGAAAGACCTACAAGTACCAATACATCAACTAGAATTTTATCCATGCTTCCTCTACATCTATTGATCACAATATAATAGGTAAGTCTACCTATTTTATTATCACATGTTTATATTTTTTCTCTCCTTGAGCCACCCCCTATTATGAAAATAACACCACCATTATTAATGCTTCAATCCACTATATTACCATATTTACCACCCATAATTTCTTTAATGGTCATCACTCCTCCCACTCTACCACCATTTGTACCACTATAGTTTCTTCATCTCCCATTCCACCTTCTAGAGGGGAAACATCTATTGATACCAAATAAATTATTTCATATACAAGGAAGCCCAATATTCTCTTATTTCACCATATAAGGTAGATATATAAGAGAAATAAGTAGAATTTCCCAAGGAAAGGGAAGAAATAAGAAAGGGTATATTTAGGTTAGACCCTATTGATATTTATGATAGTGAGGAAGATGACAAAATATGGGAAGATGAAGAAGAATGGGTGTCCAAGACTGACAATAAAGAAATAATATTTTTATAAAATAATTGAGATAAAGGAAGATTATAAATGGATTAATGAGGAAATAACTTAGTTTGTAGGAAATAAAAATTTATCAAAATCTAAAGAAGTTGACCAAGGAGATGCTAACTCAGTGACCACATAGTTAGTGTTAGATGAGGAAGGAGATGTAAAGGGGGAGGTAGAGTCAAGACTAAAAACCCCAACACAGGGGCCATCATTAGGTACACCTCAAAGCTTTTCACCTCAAGCTAATAAAATTATAACTAAAATAATTGGTACCTTAATGATCTCCCCTTAGGTTGTAAGTTAACCAATTCCTCATTCTTTAAGTATTTCCTCTTTTAATGTTTCTATAATTGGTGTGGTAGATTCTTCTCATTATTAACATTAATTAAGCTAAATATATAAACCTCATGCATTTACAATGCTAATTTTGTCTACCATAACCCAATCTACTACTATGGGTCCTATTAATACTGTTACTACTACTAGGGTTTCCTATACATCAGTGACATATTACTTGCATAATTTAATTAGTGACCCAAAAATGTATTCATTCTTTAGTGGAACTAGTCCTCATTACCCTAAGTCAACAAAGAGGGTAAATTTTTTAATCCACCCCTCCTAGGTCATCTACATAGCTATAAATGGCCATTGGTCAAGTTTATCAAACCAATTCACATATGTTTTCAATACTAGAGCATTAGGGAAGGATAAATACATAATTGATATACTAGTCCAAAAGTAGGTTACTAGATGGAGGAAAGCCATACCTCTTTTCCCTATAGTAGGGACATATTTACCCATGACCATGCTTCCTCCAAGGGAATCCCCTTCCTCTATTTAAGTAGAGAAAGTATATCAACAAATTACACTGAACATTCCTTCATGGATTAAGCAACTATAATAATAAAAAAAAGGAAGGCATGATCCAGTGATTTTTAAATGACCAATAGTTAAATTTCATTTTAATAGAGAAACATATACCTTGTGAAAGGTTAACATAAATACTATAGTTACAGAAGGACAATAGGTTGAGTTGGAGTAGAGATAAGACATACTCTCTTTGAAAAAGAGAAGAAAAGTAAATCCCTTAGACCTGGATTAGTATAAAGAATATCCTTATAGTTTTATGGATGTTGCTAGAGGAGTTATAAAATAAATGTTTAAAAGTTTTGATCAGTTTATTTAGATGCTATTACAGAGGAACACCATTAAGTTTCCTAAAGAGATAATAGATAATGTGTAGAGGGTATCTAGAAAGCTCTATGACACTATTCATCTAGTAAGGTCTACAAAGGCCATATCTCAACTTAAGTAGGGGATATCAGTCATTTGTTCAATAAAATAAAGGACATTAATGAAAAACTTCAATTTCTAAGCCAAGTAAATAGAAACAAGGCTTAGACCCATTTAAATTTAATAATAACATCTAAGGTTACATGGGGCAAAATTTTGTTATTGTTGAGAGGGGATAACTTGGTTGAGTGGCATCAAGAGATGTGAAATCTGGTGCAACAATTTTCTAATTAGGAAAAATAATCATTTTATATTATATAATATATGAGTATCACTCAGGTAAGTACTCTTTAGGGCAATTAGTCCCTAAACCCATTTTCAAAAATCTCCTATGAGCAACAGTCGATAGATTTTAGGATGAGATTGAAGTTATGGTCTATAGGACCGATGACAAAATAATGCAACTATTAATTTTTTCCATAGAAAAAATCATTAAAAATGAGACACTTTATGTTGGGGGTCAAGGCTACATTGGATACACAACAAAAGTTAATGGACAAGCTCCCATAGTTTTTCAAGAGATCTTTGCTTGATTATGAAATTATAGATATAGACATCTAGACCAACTATGTATTATATTTGTGGATGGAAGCATCCAAGAAAACAAATTTAGTAGTAGGGGAATAAAAATCACCTCCTTAGGGTATTCAAGATCCAAATTAAACACTAGTGAAAACATAGGATAGGCCCACATTTGTAACACTTCAAGTTTTCATTGCATCAACTACATTGGTGGCAACTTCAAGCATATCTAAAATGACAGTGCTAGTTCTAGTTGTAACTCAAGTTACAATAATATTTCCATCCTATTTAGCTTCTATAGTTGTTATTCCATAGTTTTATTATTTTATAAGTACCACATCAACACCCTCTAATCATACATATTTATTTGCATGCTTAGCTAAGTTGAAACACTAGTTCCTAATTTATTTTTCATATATATTGTATTCTAGTCGAATAACTCTAATTTGATTAATTACCATTGCACATGCATGCTTTTCATGTAAGTTGACATACAATGATATTTATAGACATGTATTTTTGGACTTCATTTGAGAGATGATGCCTTCCCCATATCAAGATTATATATACTTTTATTCTCCATCCCTAAAGGGAGAATAATTTTGGCTACTGAAATTAATAGGAAATTGTAAGGAAAGTTCTATAATTGATCTCGATGTGAAAATTTTGATTCTTATCCAAACCTATAGATTGTGTAAAAGATGCTATCATTCTAGTATCTTAGTTTTCTTGTTGTGCATGAGTTGTATTTTCAATACATTTGTTATTATGTTATTGCTAATTTGAATTACCTTTTTAATGTTAATTATAATCCCCCTATAGATGTGCTAACACAATCTTGTAAACATGGAAACCTTTGATTACACATGCTTAAATTTATTGTGTTTATTATTTCCTTGCATGTCTAACTATGCTTGATTGTTTGTGTTATCTTGGTATCTTTTAGTAAACATTGGTTTCTAATTATTTATCCAACCTTTAATTCAAGTGCTAGTTTAGAAAGATTTCATTTTTCTTGACCCACATGCCTCCTTTTTTGCCTTATTTTTCCCTATTTTTTGATTTTATTTTGGTCCTACCCACCTTAGGTTAGATCCATCAATAATTCACCCATATCAATTAGATTTATATTCATCTATAGATAAATTATCTATAGTAAACAAACTACTTCTCTCACTACTATTCTACCAACCAGTTATTTACAAAACTTAATATCCTACCACTTGTGCTCTACTATGAATCTTCATTCATAGATCTTAAAATATTAGAGGTTACCTCATAAGGTTTTTGGGGTATACATAAAATCCACATCAACAATCTTGAATGTAGGCCACAACATTAAACTGTGTTTCACACAATCCTATAATGAAACATGTATGAAATCAATCCTTAAAAAATAAGAAATAAAATAAAATAAACATATAAATATAATAACAAGGATAAAATATACTTGATTGGGTACACAAATCATTGTGTTTTCTGGTGCAAAATTGGTGAATGTAGAGGTTATAACCCTTGGATATTTCATTTTCATTGAAAGTCCTGGATTGGACTATGCATGCCCCAATCCTCATTGATAAGGGGAATGAGATTAAGAACTAAAGGTGTGCTTGAGTCCATCATTGCATACCCAAATTAGTGAACTAGTTTGTAATCCTTGAATGAATTATAATAGATTGTTCTAGTGCAAAATTTGGTACAAAAGGGTGAACCAACTACTAAAAATAGAAATAGGTTCTTTTTTGATGTAAAATTAGGGCAAAATTGGTGCAAAACTAGTGAAAAATGAGAAAAGGGGAAGCCATATCCCACACACATAATCCCAATATGATATCTAGATGTATTTATTCTAAGACTAAGTAATAACAACTAAAATTTTGAGAAAAAACATGTGTGCTAATGTGGAACACATGTCATGCATGATTCCCCCAAGTTGAGAAAATATGAGACAAACCTAAATATTTTTTTGGAAATTGAATCTATGTACCTATTTCTATTTATTATGTACTACCTATGATTCTAAGAATTTATGAAAGTGACTATTTTGTACCAGTTGGGAAAATAACACACTATTTTGGACAAATCTAGGGTGCACCCTTGTCCAAATGAAGTGCCCCTATCCAAATCATATCTTTAACTATTTTATGAATATGAAAATTAACTTATTATGTAATACCTATAAATTTATATTATCATATTATACTATAGGATCTTAGTCTCTCTAACAAGCCACTATGTATGCACTCTCTTTTGAGGTGATTTGTGAAGCTTATAAAATGAGTTATAATAAAATAAAAAATTACACAAGAGATGTTATGAAAAATATGTAAATATGAGTAGTAATGATAACATGGAGGATCATGGCATCATAATGTATAAACTGAGAAAAATAGTAATATGGGATGCATGTAGAAATAAACGTACGTAGTGAGATTATCAAGATAGATGTTAAAAATTAGGCACAAAAATAAGTGATAAAAATTGATTACTGAATATGATGTCAATTGTGGCATAAAAAATTGAGTAAACAAGTGTCATGGCCATCACACACACACACACACACACACACACACACACACACACACACACACACACACACACACACACACACACACACACACACACACACACACACACACACACAAACACACACACACACACACACAAAGAGTACATGAAAATCACACAAAGCACACAATAAAAGGCCAAGGGGACACATAAAGGGACATGTTAAAATGTTACTAACACACATAGAAACATAAAATTAAGGATTTTATCCACACACAAGGACATGTTAAAATTTCAACACACCAAACAAAGAATACACACAAGACATGAAGTGAGAAAATAAACATGAAAAAAATGCATGAATACATGTAGTTGATCAACATAAGACATTTGTAAAATTATAGTAAATTAGGTAACCAAAAAGATGTAAATGTGTGAGTAAGTGATCAATATCTATAGATTTTATGCAATGTAAATAACTAAGGTATGAATAATAAGGTATAGCCAGATAAGGTAAGATGCCCCCAATGTGCTTACTAATGCAAATACAAACTGTAAGAGGCCTATGTATTATTTAGATATAATAACTAATAGCTTATGCTCATTGGGACAAGACCAATGGAATAGGAAAAAAATTAATGGTGCTCTTGTATCAATAGGGCACTCTTGTCTGATTGCAGTTTCTGAGCCTGAGATAATGAAATAACCTACAACTGTGTCTAGAAATGGAAATTTGTATAATTTAAACTCACTCATGTACACTTGTGAAGCATATATGATATTAAAATTGGATATAAATAAGAACTAAATAACTACAAAAAAATTAATTTATGTAGATGAACTAAACATAAGCATGCATATGTACCAAATTTTTTTTTTTAGAATACCTATTTTTTTGTATTTTTACATATATGAAATATGACAAGAATTTTTTTTATGTAAAATGAATGATGATAGTATAGGATAAGGATATAATCAAGGTGATTCCTCTTTATAGGTTTTATATCATTTCCATATTCATATTCTACATAATTAGTATCATACCAATCTATAGTATTATAATCATTATCATCTCAATATTGAAATTGTGGAATGACCTTTTTGTATTCATTTGTATTTGGATATGTCAAACCAATTTCCCCATAATATGTAGTGATTTTTTTTATTTCTCTTGTGAAATATGTACTGTATCATTTTAATTTACTATTGTTCTGTTACTTGTATATGTTTGTATGCTAGTTCAAGATATGCTTTCTTTGTGTTGCTTTTATTCTAAAGAGGTTCCATATTCTCTTAAAATGGTAATCGTTAAAATTTAATGTTCAAATGTGACATGGTTATGATATTTACCCATTTTACCCCATAGCTTTCATCCATGATCTTCTTAATTCAGTTTTATATTGGGCCAAACTAAGACATACATGAAATACCACTGAACATATTTTTGGAACAACTATGAAAGGTAGCTCAATGGATATGATAAATGATTTAGATACAATAATATTACGTAAATGTTCTTTATCATATCCAATAAATTATAGGAATGTCATGATACAAACATTCATTATAATAGTGTTATTGATCATAAAATTGGTACATTGTTTTCCATATATGAGGGGATTAAGAATCAAAGGATCTAAAAATTATGAGCACTTTTTAGTTGACTCATTAAAAACCACACTTGTAACTTTAGATTTTGCAGGTGTCTCTTGCTTAGGAAACTCCTCTGTTAGGATTTTTTTAAAAATATACTTTCTTGCTTAGGTTGAGATTATGTTTAAAACTTTTGTTCTTGTTATTTTTATAACATTGCCTTTGCGATACGTTCTTTTTGTAATTGCTCTTTTTCATCTTGTATAATTTATAACTTGGATTTTTCATCCTTATATTTTTGTACTTTTGCTTGATCTAATTTTTACTTTTATATTTTCTAGTTCTAAATTATCCTTTAGTATCTATACTTATTGTCTTTGTTCTTTTTATACTAATTATAATTTTTCCACTTGTTCTACTTTCATTAGTTCCACTATGGGTCTCTTTACTGATGGATGTACGGTATGATCACCACTACTAATAATATTTTGCATTTCATTATTCAAAGAAAAACATCTATTTGTATGATGCCCATGCATTCTATGACATGCACAATAGTATTTTTACCTCCTTAGAGGATGTATAGGAGGTGGTGTTATCAATATATTACTAAGGATTTCTCTTAGAATCTCATTTGATATCTTATTATCCTTTTACATACTTTTTAATCACTTGTGGTAGATACATTTTGTTGTAGCTTCCTATATTTATATGAAGTTTTTAGGCATAAAATTTCTAGATGAAAATACAAAGGCATGATTAACACTAACATGCTCTAAATTATTTGCATATGCCATTTGAGTTTCCCATGATGTAATTCTTGAAGTGAAATAATGATTTTGATTTTTGAAACTTTCTATTAACTTGTTCACAATGATGATTTGATCCTTGAGGACTTGGCATACATAAACTATATACACACAATATTTTTAAACTTTATCATTTACTAATGCTTTCTCTTTTGTAGGAACCTATCGAGTTACAATATCTATGAGTGCATCAATTAAAAGGTGAAACATGAAAGAGGTGGGAATATCACTGGTGATCTGAAGGATTATTTCTCAACTCTATAATTACCTAAATCCATTATAAATCCTACTTATCCAACTCCCTAATCAATATAAACCCAATTTACACATTTCCCTATGCATTTTCATTTCAAATATCCCCTAACTAATAAAACATCCCCTTTTATTACTAAGTCAGTTGAGTTGATCCTATTATAAATTTTTAAGCATGTGTTACAAAACTAACCAGTTTGGTCAACTTAGCTCGAGGATTAACATTATATTTTCCTAAAAAATTGGGTTGCACTAGTAGATATTATTGACTAAAATTATAGAAGGTTTAATGGTTATCCATTATGATAAATTCAAGGGTAATTTTAATTCAATAGAGAGGAACATTCATTTTTGCATCATTATAATTTTTAATTCTACTAAATCTACATTTGAAGGAGCCATTTCTTAGGGTTTGCCTTAGAGACAAGATTACTTATGTTGTGGGAATTATTGGATGTAAAGTAAGAGTATTTTAACCTAGAGATAATTTTTCTAGTGTGATCCTTACAAACCCACAAAAACCTCTTGCAAAGAACCATTGTCCAAGGTAGAAATTAAGACTCGACAGGTTCACCCAAAATAAGTGTCCCTAATTTTTGTATTTCATATGATAGATATATTGTTTAAAGTAATGTGTTAAATGTATAACTCTTACTTAGATTTCCTATATACTTACACTTAGTAAAAATACATGGTCTTATTTGATTTCCATCTTCCACCTTAGGTGATCTAGGCCCCCATTTTCCTACCATAATTCCTTGATTTGTTTCATTTATTTAAAATTACCCTTTGTGCCACAAGATTTGGTAAGCACTAGATTTGTTTTGTTTTATGTACTTAGGCCTAGATAGGATTATTTCATAGTATCATTTTCCTATAGGCTTTGGAACCCTCTCGATTAGTTTTATGTGGTAAGATACTCCTTAAGGTTTAGTAGATCCAATTTGGTCATGCCCTTGATATAAATAGTATTACAATAGATGCTAGTTGATTAACTTATCCGATATTAGATTTACTAAGTCAGATAAGCTATAAATTTATCTTTATTTATTTTATACATAAACTTTAGGTAATTATAATTGGATATACATACAAACACTATCAAGAGGATATGTGGAATGTGGAGCGGTTTAAGGAAGGATACGCTAGTTACCTTCTTTTAAAACTCTAGGATGGGTCACCTTACCCTCAAAAATAGTGATAACATGAATTCGGCTAGAGGGAAAGTAGCTATCACCATATTGAGGGTTAGGAGGAGGAAGATATTATTTGTTATCCATTTTAAATTTTATGAATACTAAAATGATAGAAAGAGGATAAAGATAAGTGAATGATAAAAAATAGTCCAACTTGATAAGGAAATCAAAATTGAATTTGAAACCCTAAGAAGAAATTTTATTAAAAGAAAACCTTAGGAAAAACTAGGGCTTACAATGTTCAATAATAAGGGGGTTCACCAATATGTTTTATCAAATTTTGGAAAATAAGAAACTATTTAATTAAATGTGATAAACTGATGTGCAAAAGTAGAATGCTACAAATATGCAATAAATGATATAAATTGATTTAGAAATTACTAAATTTAGAAATACGTTAATTAAGGAAAGTACTAAGGAAAACTTAAAATTAGATAGAAAAATAGAATGCAAGATTATATCTAAGACTAAAATTGATTGGGAAGATGTGTTGACTGAGTGTAGATCTAAAATAAGGTTTTTTAGGATCTCTAGATATGAGTGCTATATCTGGATAGGGGCATAAGGTGTTGTTATCTCTAGGGAGTGTCATTGTTTGGTAGGTGATGGAGCTCTAATATTTTTGTGACAAGTTCACCTTTGCTTTGTGTTCCATGGATTATGTTATAGCCGTTGGTCCATTGTAAAAACCACTATGTATCTTCTCCTTAACTTGTAACCCAATATTCTAAAGAGAGATAAAAATCCATGTAGTTCTTCCATGTTATGATGGTGTGTGTGAAAAACTAGTGCAAAATTATAGATGCTATTGCAATATTAGTGTGATTAAGTAATTTAATTATGACCTGTGACCTTGGAAGTGTATTCAGACATTATCTCAAAGATATTATAGTTGTATGTGTTTAAAATTAGGATAAATATGGGATTTTATCTTAATGTGCCAATAGAATTTTGGTGATTTTTAATGTGGAAACCTATTATGTGTAAAATGGTTTGAAATGTGGTTTTATAGTGTTATTTTTGGAATTCCTTTAGATTAAGATCACTAAAATTGTGAGACAACTCATTACATGAATTTGAAATTGAGATATTAGTCATTATTTGGTGAGAGGACATGAGAAATGGAACTAGAGAATCTTAGGGAGTGTTCTTGACCTAGAAGCACAAAAAACTAATTTGGTTGTATTGAACAGTCTGTAGATAGGCCTAAACTATTTTGCATGAGGAATAGGGATATTCTAGGACCATTGGTTTTCTTATAATAATGGGTCAACCTTATGTAAAATGAAGGAAAGTGGTCAAAAGGCCTTGGAGTAAGGAATGAGCTAAGTGTGTAAAAAGGATGGTCACAATTGCTTAAATATTAATTTATGTGTCTATATGTAGAAAATTTAAGGTTAAAATTAATCATGATAGTTTATAATACTTATTAGAACATAGGTTTTCATTTGAGGAACAACCAAAATGGGTGACAAAAATGTTGGGGTATGATTATAAAATATTATATAAGAAATGAAAGTATATTGTAGTTGCATATATACAATTTAGGAGAGATGAATCCACATAGGAATTATTATTTGTAATGTACATATGGTAGACATATTAGGTAGATGAAACAAGATTATATTGGGAAAATAACAATGATACATAGGTTCTGATTTAGCAGCTCTACCAAGATTCAAGTGTCTTAGACAAATTTGAGTGAAAATATAATTCAATATGGTATAAATACAGATTGTACCTATATAAGAACTCTACCCTAAAACACATAATACTTACATAATTTCATGCATATCCAATAGGGGGCATTCAATAATTTTGAAAATATATCACAAAATCAAACAATATTTCTTTTAGGAAGGACTCAATGGGGATATCCAAAAAATTATGGCAGAATGCGGGGTGTGCTATAAAAATAAGGGTGAGACTATTGGGTGGATACAAGGTAATGGGGGAAAAAAGTGGGGACTTAAAGTGTCACATTTTTCTAAAATTATTAATACTTGAACTTGGAGAGAATTTTAGAGACACTTGGACAAAGAATTTTATAATAATGCAAGAAGATGAAATGTCAAATTTTGAATGTAGTTTACACACACACACATACACATACATACACATATATACATACATACATATACATATACATATACATATACATATACATATACATATACATATACATATACATATACATATACATATACATATACATATACATATACATACATATATATACACACATATATACATATACATACATACATACATATATACATACATATATACATACATACATACATAAACACACACACACACACACACAAACACACACATACATACATATATATGATAAAAATATGCAAAATTAATGTATTTATGATAATGACAGTATTTTTTTGTGAAAACGTAAGTAGTCTGCTTGTGTGCAAACACATTTTTTTGGAGTAAATGAATAAATTTTTGTATGAAATTTAATATATGAATAGAGGAAGAAATAATAGTACTTGAACTCAAAGAGAATTTTAGAGACACCTGGACAAAGAATTTTATAATAATGCAAGAAGATGAAATGTAAAATTTTAAATGTAGTTTATATACATATACATATACATATACATATACACATACATATACATATACATATACATATACATATACACAGACACACACACACACACACACACACACACACACACACACACACACACACACACACACACACACACACACACACACACACACACACACACACACACACACACACATACATATTCACACACACACACACACACACACACACACACACACACACACACACACACACACACACACACACACACACACACACACACACACACACACACACACACACAATGATACATATATACATACATACATACGTATGAGAAACATAAGTGAAATTGATTTATTTATGATAATAGCATAGTATTTTTTTGTGAAAAGATAAGTAGACTACTTATGTATGAACACATTTTTTTGGAGTAAACAAATGAATTTTTGTACTAAATTTAATATATGGATAGAGGAAATGATGAATATTGTTTAGAATATATTTTTTAAATTTTACAATATGTATGTGTGTGTGTTTTTTACATAATTTTAAAAGTCAAGAAAGCTAAAAAATTGAAATTATAAATTAAAAAATACATTAAATTCACACACTCACACACAAACACACACAAGTATAGCGAACAATGTGTAGATTATTGAGATATAATTTTTATAAAAGGTTTATTAATGATGAAAAAGTTATTAAATTTTTTTGAATGATATATGCATGATCCATAACAATGAATGTTAAATAGAAAATAATAAATAATTACAAATAATGATTTAACATTAAAAATTATATATTCAAAAACTATGTTCTCTCACCTACAAAATTATATAATATTTTTTAAATAAATAAATCTACCTACTCAACTGTGTACGTGAAGACATAAAAACACATAAATTAAACAAAAGTAATGTTGGATGATCTATGACAAGGTTTTAGAGTGGTTTTGGATCTCTCAAGCCTAAAACTAATGCAATATTGGAGGGTAAATAAAAAATGTCAAAGTGATATTCTTAAATAGGGTGCACACCCTTTTGTAAAGGATGTGAACACCTTTTATAAGGGGGAAACTTCATTTAATGTATAATTATATTTTAATATACTATTGTTAAGGGCATGCATTCTACTTAAAAGGGAACACACCCTTTTTAGTCCCTCAATAACTATATACAAACTCTCATGTCCATGAATTTTACTCTAACATTTCACATTTTACAAAATTTGAACTAGTTTTTATAGAATCTACAAATTTTTCATTTAGTTTGTCTTAATTATGATACAAAAATATGAGTTATAAATCACATTTTTTAGTCATGAGTTATTAATATTATAGGTGTTTATGAAATATAGTAAGAGAGTTGTTCAGTTAAAGTCAAACACACCTTGAACTGGTGTGGAATCTAGCCTGGGACACAACTAGAGGCCCATGTCTCCAAAAGAAAAGCACATACAAACAAAAATCCCACACAAGATAGGTGTGGGGTACCTCCTAGGACATAGAAGGGATTCAGGTCCTAGAAATCAAAAAGAGCCTATGGAGGGAAACAAAAAGAGTCAAACTAAGAAAGAAAAAATACCAACCACTAGGAATAAAAAAAAAAACCACTACGAGAGGATCCATAATTATTATTATATATTAATTGTTACAAATATTTTTGACTCCTAATTTTTCTAAGGATTTAATTAGGGGGGATATTTAGTGCTTACCCATCATGATTCTAAGATCCCTGATTAGCTTTAATATCATCCAAATTGAGGTTAAAAAACTAGACTCCTTGGGCTTTTGTACATGAATCCATGAGGTTGCCAAATTTACTACAATAAGAGCAAATTTATTTACCCCTTTTGAATAAGATTTAATAATTATAGGATCCTAGAGTATACCTTATCCAAATATAAGTGGGAATAATTTGATCCATTATGATAAAAACATAGAGTCTAATCAAAATCATCCTTTTATGTGAGTAGATGATAGGGGCAATAGTCACAAGCGTACCAAAGACTTCCACAATGCTTCTTAGAATCTAGTCCTCCCAAAAAGTAGGAGGGAGGCTAGGGATTTCAATCCATAGAGAGATCAGATCTGACTTGAATTATAAGGAAGACCAATTTAACCTCTAGGGTTAAAGCATGAGGATTTCCTTGCCCATCAACCATGGGCCTTCATTAAGGATATTCATATAATCATCCCTGCACATAAAATAAAACAAGAAGCACTCATTGGCAATAATTTTTTTTAAAATCCTTTGATCTCAATCCACTTCTTCCTAATCTAATTCCTAACTACTTCAATACTATGCCTTTCTCTAATAAATTTCCAAACTAAGGAATTACTATATTCATCTTTAACCTCATCTAAAATCTTATTGGGAACATATAAAAATAGACTCCAAATCTTCAAGGCATTGGATGTGTGATTTAAGTCACCTCTCAAAGGTTCCTTAATGTATTTATGGTGTTCCTCTAAACTTTCCATCTTGTTAATAAAAGGGGTAACTGCTAAGGCTTTGAATAATTGAACACAATTTGCTAAACCAATAAAAACTAAGGAGGTTAAAGAATTTTAAAATTAAAAAAGTACAAAATAGATAATTAATGTTCCTCCAACCAATTATTTTAGAGGGAAATTTTACTCCAAATAATCAAAATTAAAATGGGTATAATGGAATCCCATTTAATGCACCAATGATTTGAATCAAGAACATGCATAGGTGAGTGCATATCCCTGCCCAACCCGATGTGCCAGTCAATCCCTAGTAAACTAGTATCATAAATGAACCTATTAAATATTCCCTTATAATTAAAAAAAATCCAAAACCTAGGAGCCCAAAGAAAATTAATATAACTTATATGTTTAAAAGGACCCCAACCCTTCAAAAAAAATTGCATGAAAATCACAAAAGTTTGGATTATCTCAGGATCCTTTGTGATCCTTGAGAATTTACTTTAACAATTCTAGGAAATTTTTACTTATTATTTTGAGTTTTCATTCCTCTTGTATTAGTGCCAATTATGATTTTATTTTTTTATTATTCAGAGTTTTGACCTTTATCCATTTCTCCTCTTGAGTTAGAGGAGTTCCCTTGATAGATTCAAAGTTACCTAAGACTAATCTGGGGACTATTGATATTTATATAAAAGATATGACAAAGAAGCATTATTGGATTATAGTTGGGCCCTTGGGACTTGATAACCTTCTTCATAGGGGAGGGGTCCCTAATGCAGTCCCTAGGGGAACCCAGTAACTTAATGCTAACCAAAATATTCTCTACATTGGGTATCAAAGAATCAAAAGGGGACCTAGATTCTATGGAAACCATTTTACCTTTCTCTTCTAGGTTAAAGAGCTTTAGGGGTTTAGCTGAGAGAAAATTCATAAGTTCTAAACATTTCCCCAAAGAAGCAGAGTGAGATTCATCCCTTTATAATTTTGTGAGACCATCTTGTTTGCACTGAGATCTTTAGGTGGTCCTTTAAAACTGCGCTCCAAATGTATTGAATTAAAACTATCCTTAATTATAAAGGGAATAGAAGAGGGACATTTTTTTAGTTTGGTCTTCCCATGGGGCTCATTAGGCCCACTATTTGACTCCTTAGTTACATCTTTTTCTAGTTTTTTTTTAAAAATCGGGTAGTTTCTTTTGTCATGACTTTTAAATTCACATTATTTATAAATAAATTCATCCCTTTAATAAATGATCTTCAGGGTCCAGTTTTTGAATTTGGATTTTAACTAGATACTTATTATAATTGGTTTACTTATATAAACATATACATTGAGTCTATTTTAGACAATCTCCTTTTGGACTTTGTAACTGGGTCAATAGATGGCTCAAGCAATAGTGAGAAAAACCTCCTCCTACTAGAATTCCAAGGGGAGTCTTGGTAATGTAAGCCATAAATGGATTTCCATTAGAGAATCATTATCAAGATTCAATCTAGGCTTCCATTTACTAAGGGATAAAAATGATTTTTCCAAACACCATGGCCCCGCTTTAGAGCTTTCACATAATTTTCCAGTGAAGAAAATGAGAC